>CAMZMU010000067.1:35383737-35903963 GCA_947311845.1 Poa pratensis
GGGCTAATGTCGGGGGAATACTTTCTGGGTTAACCCGCGGCCCAGTGCGACTTAACTTACTCGCACGAACAAGGCCCACCTGGGAGCAAGCCCAATATGAACCGCCATAAGGGGAAAATCTAGAAGACATATCCCGGATGACGTGAAGACCAAGTAGTCTCCGTGTCGTGGTGGGATCACGGCAGATGCCATGGGTATGGCTTATTGGGGCCGAATGGTCGTTGGGGGAATCCGGGGAGGGTTTATGCACTCAAGACGTGCACAAGCAAGAACATGCACAAGAAACCACAAGAACATGAACAAGAAACCAAGAAAGCCAAGAACACAAAAGACACCATGTACCCAGGTTCGGGGCCTTCGTGAGGAAGTAAAACCCCTACTCCTGCCTTGCCTCTCTCAATATATCAGTGTGGTTCTCAGGTACAAGGTGCTCCTCGAGCTGTATGTGCTACCAAAGTGAGAGCTCGAGGTAGAAGGTGAAACTACGAAGGGGGAAATGAGCTAGGGTTTGTCCGTCCTCCTCCTCCCTGGAGGTAGAGATGCCGCATATATACACAGGCCGAAGTACATTTTTACCCCTGCCTACAACTGACAATGGCATGGCCAAAAGGTAGAAGACAAGCCTCTGCCTCCTGCCAGCCCAACGGCCGGACTGTCAGGCCAGCCAGGCCTAGCTTTCCTCTTCTGGTCATACTTCAGTAGCCTGCCGAGGTCTAGCCTGTAGACCTTTCCCGAAATAGCCGAGTCAGCTCCTAGGCCCCCGAGCTTCCGGGAAACCCGTGGACGGACCTCGCCGTCCTCTGAAGCCTCGGGCTACGAGCTCTGCGGCACCCGTGACCTCTCTGACATGCCTCGATCCTTGCTGCCAACCTCGGATAACACTCCTGATCATACCTCGTAGAGAATATCTTATTCCTGTGGTAGCTAGCTGACTGCCCCGAGGTTGATACCTCGGAGGATATACCTCGGAAAGTATACCTCGGACGTACACCTTACGTCGGATGACGCCTCCTGCGTCCTTGCTCAATCGTTCCCTCGGACAGCTTACTGCCTTAACCTTACATGTCTTTACCTCATCATTACCCTACCCGGGGGTAACCCCCCGACAGTAGTCCCCGAAGCTGATGTGGTCTCGCAGCCTCGGATGAAAGGCCGCATCAGGTTCAACCCGAAACCACATGCGCTACGATGTTTTGCAGGTTACCGAACCAATACCCCAGAAATCCATCCTGTTCCTCGGGCCATACGCTTTTCCGAAGTATCCGCCGAGATCTCGGACGTCAACCCCGATTTCTGCATCCTTACTGACTTCGGTCAGAGAACACTGTTCACGTGTCCCATCCGTCACTTCCTGGTCCACGATAGTCAAAGCACTCGAGTGCTTTCCACCACGCGGCCCACGTCAGCGGAGGTTTCCCGCTTGCGCCGCTTCGCGCTCCAGTAACCGCGCCGCACGACGGTTTGCCTCCTGCAACCGATCCTGTGGCCTGCTCGCCCACCGCTATCTTCGTGCCACGTGGGCCATTGTGCACAAACGATCCCACTCGCCGCTCCGATAACCGCGCGGTAGTGCGCAGTTACCGCCCGCGGTTATAAATACGGGCCCAGGGCAGTGCTTCCCTCTTCTTCCTCATTCACTCGCCGTCTCGCCTCCATCGCAACCAGCGCCGCTGCTTCCAGTTGAGAAGAAACGCGTTCCAGCCGCCGCCGACGAGCAGCTCCTTCGTCGCCGCTGCGACCGCGTCACCGGCGCCGCCCTTCAGCACCTCGTTTTCACGGTATGTACTCCCTTTCTTGATACCCTAGGCATTGCTCTAGGTTTCTTCCTCTTCGCGCTTTGGTTCTTCATATGTTCTTGAATAAAATTCTATTTACCTCCTCCGGTAGATCTTACTCGCATACTTTTTTGGGTAGAAATGAGTTTCATACCTCGGACAGACGTTCGCCTAGCATATATGTGCCTCTATGTACATTAGATAGCCGTCCAACTCCTCCTGAGTTAGCCAGATATAGCCTTAGATTCCAGATTTACTTTTTCCTTTGCTAAACTTCTGTGCATTCTCTGCAGATTGATTCTGCCGAGATGTCTCCTCCTGAGACTTCGGAACAAACCGAGGTTCCAGACCTCGAACTGGAGGTCGGAGAACGAGCCGGCTGGGAAGGTTCGGATGTAACTCCGGACGAAATCCAGTGGCTCAGGGCGACTCGGCGGATTCCCGCCGGGGTAGAGTGTCGCCTGCCAGAGGGCGAACTCGAGCCTCAAGTCAAGCAAGGGGAACGGGTGGTCTTCCGCGCACTTCCAGCGCGGCTTCGGACTGCCCGTTAGTGATTTCTTCCGGAGCTTCCTCGACAAGTTCGGACTCCAGGTTCATCACCTCCCCGCCAACGCCATCACCACTCTCTCCTGCATCGTTTCCTTCTCTGAGGGATACCTCGGCCTCAAAGCCACGGTAGACCTCTTTTCTCGCTACTTCCAACTCAAGCGGCAAGTGATCCCGGATCCAAAGAACAAGGATCTGCCCAAGCAATTAACCGCCTGCGGAGCTGCCACCATAGCTCCTCGCCGAAACTCCATCTTCCCACGTATCACTACTCCGGACACCGTTCGCAAGTGGCTCCGGACGTGGTTTTACGTGAAGAACTCCGGCGAAGAGGACCTCCTCAACCTGCCGGCGTTTAACCTCAGCCCTCCTACAGAACAGCTCAACTGGGACTACACTCCCCCTCACACCGGCGAACTCAAGTCCATCCATGGGTATATTGCGAAATGGCAGGACCCGGAGGACCCCGGAAACGACGGGAAAGTCCTGACGGCTGACGACCTGGCCTGCACATTCGTGAAGCGCAGGGTCTCCCCTCTCAGGCGAGGTCTCACAAGATCTGCCACATGAGCGGTCTTTATGACCCCACCCGCATACGCACGTTGCACTGGACAACGCCGCGGTAGCTCGGCGAGTCCGAGCTATCACCAAGTCCAAGATCCTGACGCTTGGACATGGGGAAGGGAACCCCACTACCGGACCAAGCCAGCGAAACAGGTACGCTATTCCGACGTCTTCGTACTCCTTTACCACCGAGGTCTTGCTACCGACGTTCATCTTGACAATTTTCTTCCTAACTCCTTTTCATATGTCTGCCATACAGCTGTTCGCCCGCCAGACCGCCGAGGATGGAGTCCATCCTGCGGACCACTTCGGCAAGGATCTCCCTGTCGAGGACCCACCATCCAACGTGGACCCTGACGACGAGGATTATATGCCCATTGCCTCGGCCCGCATCACCACCGCGGGTAAGCCTCAAGCACAAGCTTCAGTTCAAGAGATTTCGGATGACGAGGAGGGGTTTCTCGTCATGGAACCAATAAACGCGGTACCTATCTCCTGCCTTCCTCACCTTCCGAACTTTACTCCAGCAACCAGCCGGAAACGCGCTGGTGCCGCAACTTCGGCCGCCGAACCATCCGCCACTGGAGCCTCCGGACCCACTGAGGCTCCGGTCAAGAGACGTCGGCTGAAGAAGTCCGGAAATCCTCCTCATGCCCGGGGGGCAAGAGGTTTCCTACCTCGGATGGGTAATGCTTTGCTTCTATAGCCAACAATGTTTGTTGCTTAAACATATTATCTCGGTATTAACACTTGACCATCTTCTTTTCGTTGCAGTGCCCCATAGACGTGGATCAGGAGGTATCCTCCATGACTGCACCCGTTGGTGCCTCTGAAGCCACGACCCCCGACGAACTCTCGCCCCGGATCTCCTCCACCGAGGTCTGGCCCGGCCTTGGGGAAATCTGCCCCCACCCGAGGTCAGACTTCTCCGCGTCCTCAAACGGATGCGGGGACCAATCGCGCCAGAACTCCGGCTACCGCCTTGCCGGAGCCTCGACTCTCCCCCCGCAGCCAGACTGCCCGCAACCAACAGCAGCAACAGCAGAAGCATCAGCAGAAGCAACAGCCCAAGCAGCAGCCCCAAAAACCAGTTCGCCAGACTACCTTGCCGTTGGAGAAGGGCAAGGAGAAAGAGAAAGAGACGGTGAAGTCTAAGGTCACCCCCAAACCAACATCTGGGTCTGGCACCCTGACTATCTCTTCTCCTTCAAGGATGCAACCGAGGTCTCCTCCCCCGGTGACACGCCGAATTCCTCCATTCGCCGCACCCGTTGATGAGACTGCCCCTCCGGCCGAAGAATATGCTCGGAGGGCATCTCTTATATTGGATAACCGGCCTGCTTCAAGCTCCGAGGCTGCTTTGGCCTTGGAGGCCTCGGTTAGGGGCATCGAGCAGGGCGGACCGTGGGGATTTCCTCCTCTGCGCACTGACAGTGACCAGAGCCTCGGCTCCTTGGAACACTACAATGCAGACTGGAATTCTGCAGACGAGGTCTCCTCGGCCTCCCTAGCTGCTCCGGTGGCTGAGCATCCTGCGGGAAACAGCGCCTGCGGCCGAAGCGTATATGATCTACAAACTGCTGCCCTGCGTGCTGCTCAAAACATCGACGTAAGTCCTATTCTCTTTACTTTCATGCAGTATCTCATCTAATATCCACCATTCCCAGTCCCCGAGATTCGAGGTAAACTATTGACGCTCCGCCGGAGTTAAAATTGTTTGGCTTGAATCTCAACTTTCCATTTTCATCCGACGTATCCAAACCATTTTATCTTACTTTAGCATGCACCTCGGGTACGAGTCCCCGAGACTCCTGTCGAGGCATACCCCGGCAACATTTTCCCAATGATTTGACTCCGAGTCCCCGAGACTCTTGTCGAGGTATAGCCTTTCTAACCGAGCTATGTTTTTCTTCCTTGCAGAATACTATGAACGTCCGCACGGATATCTTTCATACCCTCTTGTTTGACCACAAGAAACTCCACGACGAGCACAAGGCCGTCCTTGCAGAAAAGAACTCTTTGGACGAGAAGCTACAACAAGAGAAAGCCGAAGTAGCTCGTCTGGTAAAGGAGCTCAAGCGCATCACTGAGCTGCGGACGTCTGAAAAAGAGCAGCTGCAGGCGGAAAAGGCCAGTGTTGTCGAAACAGAGAAGAAACTTCGGGAGGATGCCGCCAAGGATCACCAGGAAGCGCTCCAGTTAGCCGAGACCCGCGCCACCTCGGCCACCGAGGCTTATGAAGCCTTCAAGCTTCGGTTAACCAGTCCTCCCGACGCTGCAACACATCAACCAGAAATGGACAGTAAGCTTCTTGCCCCCCTTAGCTTTGCTTTGTCCTCAACAACCGGCTCTTTGCCGAACTATCTCTTTCATTATTAACATGCTATCCTTCTGCAGAGCATTTCACCTACACCCAAGTCTCGGCCCGCAGTATCACTGCTCGGCACAGGGAGAGGCGTAACGAGACGAACCCCGTCTGGACCGTTGAGGACCACATCGTGGCCATCAAGGCTCGGATCATCCCTTGAAAACCATTGGGTCGGAACTTCTTGATGCAGGTGTCTGCTTTCCGAGCCTTATGGCCTCTTGCCGACGCTCCCAAATCTACGCCCGAGCTCGCCGCCAGCTTCGTGACACCGAAAAAGATCGAGAGTGGCGTTCATCTTCAGCTCGCGCTGGAGCTGATGCCGCTCTCAAATTATCATGACTTGGTGCGAGAAGATCGACCTCGAGAAGATGAACACTCTCGCCGAGGCTCCCCTGGTCGTCGACCCAATCCTCGCGCGCCGAAAAGATGGCTGCCTTCTTGCTGGATATGCCACACAAGAACTTGAGCGAAGGAGACACCTACTCCGACGCCGAGGATTACGAGCCAGAAGACGAGGAATACGAAACAGAATCCGACGTCGAGGCCGAGCAAGGTGACGGCGGTGAAACCCGCGAAGCAGAAACCGAGGCTTCTCCACAACCTGCCGAGGTTACTGCCGACGTTGCCAGCACTTCCCAGGCTACCTCGGCTCCGGACGAAATCCCTGCTACATCGGCTGCTGCCGACGTAATTCCTGATGCCTCGACCTGAACTTATGCTTGGCCAAAAAACTTCATTAAATCCCCGGTATGCCGGGACGCAGATGTAATCAAACTTAAGTAGTTCCTTTGCTACCTCTATTACTATTATGCTCATTCGAACCATGCTTTTCTAAGCTTTATGTCGAATCCTTTTGAATGATTGCTCGAGTTTACTTTCGTGTTTACTATATTTGGCATTCTTTGCTCTTGTCTGCCATTCTGGCGTTCGACAGTCGAGTCACAAGATTGTTGTTCATAGCATACAGTACTTGGTAAATTCCGAGGTATGTTTCAAAGTCATCCGACATAAAAAAGAAGTAAAAACAGGGGTTAGTAAACGACATATGCCGAACTGTCTTTTTGGACCGAGTCCCCGAGTTCATTTTCATGTTTCCCATGTTCTTTCGTCTTTGCTCTTGACTGCCATGCTGGCGTTCGTCAGTCGAGTCACAAGATTAGTTACATAGCATACAGTACTTGAAGTTTGAGACGAGGTTCAAAATAGTTCGGCATACGAACGAAGAAAGAGTACAAACAAAAAGAAACATGCAATCATAAGAGCGAGGCAGTCCCCGAGCTCACTCTCGAGGTGCCGAAGTTTTTATTTAAAGATCAGCCGAGGTACATACATTACTTCCTTCAACAGTAGAAGGGTCGGAGTAGAGCTACATTCCATGGACGCTGAAGCTCCATCGGGTCTGTCCAGCCCATCTCCCCTTGGCTCCTGTGCATCTATAAGATAGTACGAATCATTGTGCAAGCTCGGCTCACAATGTATGGTCCCTCCCATGGAGGTGACAACTTGTGCCGACCTTTGCTGCGCTGAACAAGCCTCAGCACTAGATCTCCTTCATTAAACTTTCGGGGTTTTACATGCCGCTTTGATACGTCGGAGACCCTGCTGATATATTGCTGACCGAGATAAGGCCAATTCTCTTGCTTCCTCGAGCAGATCTACAGCATCTTCCCGAGCTTCTTTAGCCTCGGCTTCTGTGTACATTGCCACTCTGGGCGCATCATATTCAATGTCGGTTGGCAGCATTGCCTCGGCCCCATAGACCATGAAAAATGGCGTATAGCCAGTTGATCTGTTCGGTGTGGTCCTTAGACCCCACAGAACTGCTGGTATCTCATCGATCCAACACCCCGGTGTTTTCAACAGTGGTTCTACCAACCGAGCTTTGATTCCGGCCAATACCAATGCATTTGACCTCTACTTGCCCATTAGCCTGTGGGTGAGCCACCGAGGCTACATCAAGTCGAATTCCCTTACTCATGCAGAACCGAGCAAACTCTCCGACAGCAAAGTTCGTGCCGTTGTCTGTAATGATACTATGAGGATATCCATATCTCAGGATTATTTCCTTCAAAAAGGTCACGCCGTATGACCATCCACTTTTCGGATTGGCTTCACCTCGATCCACTTAGTGAATTTGTCCACCATCACCAGTATGTGAGTCATATTGCCTCGGGCTGGCTTGAATTCTCCCACCATGTCCAGACACCAAACTGCAAAGGGCCACGTGATAGGAATGGTCTTGAGCGCCGAAGCTGGCATGTGCTGCTGCTTGGCGAACCTTTGGCACCCTTCACATTTCCGAACTATATCTTCTGCGTCGGCATTGGCGGTGGGCCAATAGAACCCGTGCCGGAACACCTTGGCCACCAGAGCTCTTGTGCTGCAATGATGTCCACATTCTCCTTGGTGGATTTCTAAAAGCATCTCCTTGCCTTCAGCTGGTTCGACACACCTCTGCAACACCTCGGTCACACTTCTCTTGTATAGCTCCTTGTTGATGATGGTGTATCCCTTAGCTCTCCTCTGGATTCTCCTTGCCTCGGTTGTATCACTTGGCAAACTTCCATCGGCTATGAAGTTCATGATCTGCTCCGCCCATTCCGGCACTGGATGCAGAGGAAAAAGCCTCTCATCTATCTCCATTGGTTCGGTCGCCATGATCTCCTTCATGATTTCCTCCACCATTGCTCGGCCAGTCCCCGAGTGTTGGTGCGAAGTCCCCGGGTCAGACCCGAAGTTCCCATCATCTATCTCCATAGGAAAAGCTCCATCAGTCCTCGGATACTGCGAAGCAGTCCCCGAGTCCGGCCAAACGCATCCGACGTCTACCTCCATAGGAATAGGCTCAGACTCCGAACTTGGCGGTAAGAAAATTGACTCGGAGTCAGGCGAGGGCTTGATTGAAGGAGTTCTCAAATGGTTCAGCGCTATCCCCGGTGGCACCGGTTCTTTGGATGAACCGAGCTTGGACAATACGTCGGCGGCTTCATTCTCCCCCCGAGGTATGTGCTTGTACTCACATCCTTCGAAGAACCCAGACACCTTTTGCACATGAAACCGATACAACTCCATGTTCGCATCCAACGCATCCCAAGTGCCGGTGGATTGATGCACCACCAAAGCTGAATCGCCGAAGCATTCTATACGCCGGACACCTATCTCCTTTGCCACCTTGAGCCCATGGATCAGGGCCTCATACTCCGCCACGTTGTTCGACGCCGAGAAATGGATTTGCAGCACATACTTCAACTGGTCTTGCTTCGGCGAGGTTAGGACTACGCCGGCACCTAATCCGACCTTGGTCTTGGACCCATCAAAGTGCATCTTCCAATAATTATAGTCCGGCAAGGGCGGCTCATATTGCATCTCGGCCCAATCGCATAAAAAGTCCGGCAGCGCCTGCGACTTGATTGCATCTCGCCTTTCATAATGCGGAGTGTATGGAGATACCTCGATCGCCCATTTGGCAACTCGCCCAGTTGCGTCCTTGCATCCGATGATCTCCGAGATTGGAGCATCACATACCACCGTCATGGGATGCTCTTGGAAGTAATGCTTCAGTTTCTTAACCGCCAGGTATACTCCGTACGTCATCTTCTGGTAGTGGGGGTAGTTTTGCTTCGACGTGGATATCACCTCGCTCAGGTAGTAGATTGGTCTCTGCACCGATTTGCCTCCTTCGTCTCGCTCCACCACCACTGCAACACTTACGACCCGGTTTGTAGCCGCAATGTATATCAACATCGGTTCATTCTGCAAAGGGGATGCCAACACCGGAGCAGTGGACAACATCTTCTTCAGCTCATTGAACGCCGCGTCCGCCTGCGGGGTCCAAGTGAAACTGGTACTTTTCTTCATAAGTTGATACAATGGTAAGGCTTTTTCTCCTAGCCGACTTACAAACCGACTTAAAGATGCAAGGCATCCCGTGAACTTCTGCACATCTTTTAAACAGTTCGGCAACTTCATTCTTTCGATAGCTCGGATCTTAGCCGGGTTAACTTCTATACCTCGGCTCGATACGAGGAAACCGAGCAATTTTCCAGCCGGGACACCAAAGGTGCACTTGTCCGGGTTAAGTTTCAACCGATACTTTCTTAAATTTGCAAATGTCTCTTCGAGGTCTTCGATGAGAGTATGCTTCTTTTTAGTTTTGATAACAATGTCATCGACATACACTTGCACATTCTTGCCCATTTGAGAATGTAAGCACTTCTGCATACACCTTTGATAAGTTGCCCCGGCATTTCTCAAACCGAAACACATGACACGATAGCAATACGCCCCGTACGGGGTAATAAAGGCAGTCTTTATTTGATCATCAGTGTTCAGTGGGATCTGGTGAAAACCAGAATATGCATCAATAAAAGACAACAGCTCACATCCAGCCGTAGAATCGATCACTTGATCAATCCGAGGTAAAGGAAAGGGATCCTTCGGGCACGCCTTGTTCAGGTTGGTGAAGTCAATGCACATGCGCCACACCTTGACTACCGCCGGTTCGTCCTTCTTTTTCTCCACGAGGACTGGATTAGATATCCAGTCCGGATGCAGCACTCCATGATGAAGCCTGCAGCCAGTAACTTCGCCAGTTCTTCGAGTACCACCTTTCTTCGGTCATCTGAGAGCCGCCGCGTCGGTTGACGCACTGGTTTCACCTCTGGCCGAACAAACAAAGAGTGCTCTGCCAACTCCCTCGGAACACCTGGCAGGTCTTTAGCCGACCATGCAAAAATGTCCCGATTCTCACGGAGGAAGTGACAGAGCGCGCTTTCCTATTTCTCGTCCATGCCAGTACCAATGATGGCGAAACGCTCCGGGTTCTCCGAGTCCAGCGGGATTTTCTTGGTCTCCTTGGGCACCTCGAATGAAGCGCTCATGTCCGGAGTAATTAGTCCGGACATGCCGAGCTGAGTAGACTGCGCCATTGCCACCACCTTCTGAAGTTGCTTCTTCTCCGCCGCGATCACCAAGGACTCGGCTAAACTGATCCCGCCGAGGCACATTGCATAGCCTTCTTGTAGTCACCAGAAATGGTTATTATTCCCTTGGGCCCCGGCATTTTCATCTTTAGGTAAGCCACATGAGTGGAGATCATGAACTTGGCCAAGGCTGGCCTTCCCAGCAAGGCATGGTAAGGGCTCTGCAAGTCCACAACCTCGAACTCAAGACTTTCAACTCGGCTGTTATCTCGGGTACCAAAACCCACGTCGACCCAAATCTTTCCCATAGGTGCACAAGAGACCCCGGGCACAATACCGTGAAATGTACAGCTGCTAGGCTGCAACTGGTTCGGTGAGTATCCCAGCTTGACCATTGTGTCTCGGTACATGATATTTATGGCACTCCCATTGTCCACCAAGACTCGGGTGAATCTCACATTGTTGGTCGGCCCACAAAACGTCGGATCCACCACCAGTGCATAGTTTCCAGGGCTCGGCATGATCCGAGGTGTATCTTGCCTGCTCCAAGTGATCTCTTGCTCGGACCAGTTCATGTATTTCACCACCGCCGGAGATACTGCATTCACCTCCTTGGCACGCCTCAGCATACTCTTCTTATCAGTTGACTCAGTCACAAACACCACGTAGCTCTGATGTACTTCCCTATAATCATTACCGGGGTTCTCATACCTCTGATTCTCAAAGGACCACGTTTGGCTTTGGCCGGCACCACCGTTGTTGTTGTTGCCCTGGGCACTCACTGCATTCACCGGTTTCGCCTGCACCGTCTTCTGATTTTGGGCCGCATGCACCGGGGTTGAATTTGCTCCGGTTAAGCTCTGATTCTGCGCCGCTATGGTCGGCTTATGCTGCTGCTGCGTGTTCGGATATTGAGGTCTACGCCATTGGTTCGGTGGCCCACTCCGGTTTGCCCCAGCTTTCGCCCCTTCTGCAGCGGTTCGGTGATGAAAACTACACTGCAGAGTGGTATGGTTGGGTGTTCTGCCATTCCTGCCATGATAGATACATGGTCCATTCACCAATGACTCGTAAGTCACAGGTGGTCCGGCCTCCTGCCACTGCTTCGCACCACCTCCCTGATTCTGGTTCTGGTTCGGAGTCCACGCCTGACCCTCAGTCTTCGGTTTCTGGGCGCCTCCAGGTCCGGACTGACTTGGGTTTACAGCATTGACTTGGAAATCTGGTTCTCTCCTCTTCTGCCCGAACTCTTGACGGTTATCAAACCTCGGTCCGTTGTTGCGGTTGTTCATCGGATTCCTCCTGTTCCGGGCATTCCCATCCAGCAGAGGCTGCATCGGATCGCCAAGGGCATAGGAATCAGCTATCCGAATCGTCTCGGCCAGAGTCTTTGGCATATCTCTCTGGAGCCTCTGCCACAACATGCTACCATACCGACATCCATCAGCAAACCACGCTATAGCCTGTGCTTCGATAACTCCCTCACAGGAGTTCCGAACATTGCTCCACCGAGTCAAGAATTCTCGGTCAGTCTCATTGTCCTCCTGCTTGCACGCCTGCAAAAGCTGAGGTCGGTTTGGCCTCCTGTAAGTGCTGGCGAAGTTGCTATTGAATGCCTCCTCTAAATCCAGCCAGCAATCGATGCTATTCTCCGGCAGATTGTTCAGCCAGATCCGAGCAGGACCTTCCAACATGTGCGGGAGATACCGGACCGCCCATCGGCGATTGCCCCCCGCAATGTATACTGCTGAAACATAATCAGCTAGCCAATCTTGCGGCTTGGTGCTCCCATTGTACGGCCTGGTACTCCGACCCAACTGAAACTGAGACACCGGTGGAGGTGGTTCCTTCATGATCCGAGGTCCAAAACACGCCGGACCAGGAGGGCCTTCCTCCTCCAACTTCTCGGACATGTAAATCCGATCTAGCTTGTAGCGCGCATCACCTGTAGGCAACGTCCGAGCTCCGATACGCTCTCCCAATGCACCATCCACTCTATAGAATCCAGCCCGCTCCATGGCTGAATTTCCATCATCATATCGGTCGCCACCTCGACCGACGTTCTTCGGCTGCGGAACATACTCCGGCTCTTGCTGATACTGCTCCTGCGGCCGGGGTTGCTGCTGATGCCTCGGGGGCTGAGGTGGTTTACCTCGGCCAGCCGACGCTGCTTGCCCACCGTTCTGATTTCCCTGAGCTGAACGGCCCTTAGCTCGGCTTGCATCACCTGGGCCGGGGTCTCCATTGGCTCGGCTAGCGTTGCCGACCTTTTGCTTCCCAGCTAACACCGGATCGTACACTTGCAGCTGCATCTCCTTGTTCCGACCTGAAGTGACACTCCGGGCACGATCGGCTCCTCCGACGTGTGGAGACGAGGCTTGCCCCTTGGACCCCTGGCTAACTGGCCTAATCGAATGGACCGCCTGCGAACCGCCAAGCCCGGCCTTGCGGAGGGCTTCATTTTGCTTGCTGGCCACATGCACTAACTCATTGAGCCGCTTCTGCTGCTCACGCCATGCATCTCCGGTCAACTCCGATAGCCCGGCCCTTACTGCTTCGGCTGCTCTAAGGTTCTTAGCTGGTGAACTATACACCGGCCTACCAGTAGCCGACCTGCTACTTGTTGCCTTACTCGAGCCCGAGACTGCAGCCCTAGCCATCTCCCATAGAGGTCCTTGCCTCGGTTGAGCAGAGCAGCTTTCTTACGCCGCACAACCGGAGTAAAACCATCCTCTATACCATGTGCAGCATTGTACTCCTTCTGCTCCATATCGAACTGCTGCTTAGCCTCGGCCAGCAACCGAGCTTCTCTCAGCACCTCTGGCGCTCTGCCTCTAACCCGGCCACCGTATGCTCCACACTTGCCTCTACTGCGAGTGGCCGAGCTAACCTATCAACGATAGCTTCTAAGGGAACTTCTTCCCTTGGCATGCCCAACTGCTCATTCTGACTAGGTTTCTCGTACGGAAACTTCGCCGTCCGACCTGATTTCTCAGGCAGCGCGGTTGGCGTCGCCTCCACCTCGGCTAGCGCGACCTTGCCAGCATCTGCCTTGCTAGCTGCAGGCCTGGTACCAGCCATCATCACCTCCACACACCTCGGAGGGCGAGTGACACGCCGACCCAAAGCCGCCAGGAGAGGAGTTTCGTCGTCCACGAGCACCTGCTCCGGGTACTCGCGAACCACCTCGACAGCAACGTATGTGGGGAAGCTGCCGAGCATCATGAGGAAGCCATCGGTGGGGAAAGGCTTGCCGGCGAAGCACCCCGCATTGTCGCTCACAAAGGCGAACTCGCCGATCTTGGTAACAAGGCCAGAAAGAACACACCCAGAGGAGCCCGTCCGGATGGAAACTCCACCCAACGCCTCAATCTGCCCCACGGTGGGCGCCAACTGTCGTGGTGGGATCACGGCAGATGCCATGGGTATGGCTTAGTTGGGGCCGAATGGTCGTTGGGGGAATCCGGGGAGGGTTTATGCACTCAAGACGTGCACAAGCAAGAACATGCAAGAAACCACAAGAACATGAACAAGAAACCAAGAAAGCCAAGAACACAAAAGACACCACGATGTACCCAGGTTCGGGGCCTTCGTGAGGAAGTAAAACCCCTACTCCTGCCTTGCCTCTCTCAATATATCAGTGTGGTTCTCAGGTACAAGGTGCTCCTCGAGCTGTATGTTGCTACCAAAGTGAGAGCTCGAGGTAGAAGGTGAAACTACGAAGGGGGAAATGAGCTAGGGTTTGTGCCATCCTCCTCCCTGGAGGTAGAGATGCCGCATATATACACAGGCCGAAGTACATTTTTACCCCTGCCTACAACTGACAATGGCATGGCCAAAAGGTAGAAGACAAGCCTCTGCCTCCTGCCAGCCAACGGCCGGACTGTCAGGCCAGCCAGGCCTAGCTTTCCTCTTCTGGTCATACTTCAGTAGCCTGCCGAGGTCTAGCCTGTAGACCTTTCCCGAAATAGCCGAGTCAGCTCCTAGGCCCCCGAGCTTCCGGGAAACCCGTGGACGGACCTCGCCGTCCTCTGAAGCCTCGGGCTACGAGCTCTGCGGCACCCGTGACCTCTCTGACATGCCTCGATCCTTGCTGCCAACCTCGGATAACACTCCTGATCATATACCTCGGTAGAGAATATCTTATTCCTGTGGTAGCTAGCTGACTGCCCCGAGGTTGATACCTCGGAGGATATACCTCGGAAAGTATACCTCGGACGTACACCTTACGTCGGATGACGCCTCCTGCGTCCTTGCTCAATCGTTCCCTCGGACAGCTTACTGCCTTAACCTTACATGTCTTTACCTCATCTTTACCCTACCCGGGGGTAACCCCCCGACACTCCGAGTAGGCCTCTGTGGATGTATTCCTTATGGGGAAGTTTCCTTTTGTAACCTAGCGAGCCTCTGTGTATATAAAGAGGACTCGCAGGACTAGAGCGGGTCAAGCTATCAAGCCCCAAACCCTAGCTCATACGGCGAGTACCAGATCGGATCGCTTCCATTGTAACACCTCGATTATCATATCAATACCAATCTAGGGTAGGCAGGAAGTAGGTCTTTTACCTCACATTGAGGGGGTCGAACCTGGGTAAATCTGTGTTGATCTTTGTTCCTGCGATCCCAAGCTCGGAGATGCTTGACTCGCATAATCCCACACCTACGAAGTCATCTATGACACCTGACGACAAACCCACGACACTATCAGAAGCTGGCACACGCCGTGTTCATGTCCTCAAGGAAGCTGACACATTACTTCTCCGAGCACCCGATCACCGTAATCAGCACTTCAGCGATCGGGGACATCCTCACAAACCCCAATGCGACTGGGCGAGTAGCAAAATGGCTCATCGAGCTAGCACCAAGAGACATCAGGTATGATTACCCGAAGGCCATCAAAGCACAAGTTTTACCCGACTTCCACACCGAGTGGATTGAAGCTCAGCTCCCAGGAGCACCAGATGTGTCCAATTCCTGGACTATGTACTTTGATGGCTCGAAGAAAAACGAAGGTGCAGGCGCAGGTGTCATCCTCATATCACCAAAAGGCGACAAGCTCCGCTACATACTGCAAATGGGATTCGAGTTCCCATCCAATAACGAAGCAGAATATGAGGCTCTGATCCATGGCATGAGGATGGCCAAGGCCCTCGGGTGCACTCGACTGATGATCTACGGCGACTCGAATCTGGTGGTGCAGCAAACAATGAAGGCCTGCGACGCGATCGCAGACAACATGATTGCTTACCGTGACCTGTATAACACATGGAGGGCAGCTTCGAAGGCTGCGAGTTGCGGCACATAGGGCGCGAGAGCAATGAAGAAGCAGATAAGTTAGCCAACATTGGTGCGACCAAAGCACCAGTGCCACCTGGTGTCTTCTTCGAGCGCATAGAGCACAGATCAATCAAAAAGAAGCGGGCAACTCCTGCACCCCAAGAGCAAAACACCTAGCACAGAGGACCCACCAGTCGAGGTACTCTCATCGAGCCAACTTGGACTCAACCCTTCCTCGCATACATACTCCGCGGCGAGGTAGCCGAAGACTTCACAGAGTCAAGACGCGTCACTCGACGATCTAAAGCATATGTCATCAACGTGAACTTTACAAACGCAGCATATCAGGTATGTTCCAGCGTTGCATAGCATTTGAAGATGGCCAAGCCATCCTTCGTGATATTCATGCAGTTACTTGCGGGCATCACGCAAGCAGTCGATCACTCGTAGCCAAAGCCTTTCGCGCAGGCTTCTACTGGCCCACAGCACTCAAAGACGCGAGGACATAGTCAAAAGGTGCATCGGCTGCCAAAAATTCGCCACAAAGCCGCACGCACCCGCATCGGCGTTGAAGACAATACCATTGGCCTGGCCTTTCGCCCAGTGGGGGCTCGATGGTTGGGCCACTCAAAAAATCCTCCCATGGAGGGCATACTCACCTTCTAGTGGCGGTCGACAAGTTCACCAAGTGGATTGAAGCAGTACCCATCACAAGTTCGACTGCCGCTACAGCAGTCAATTTCATAAAATCCATCATATACCGCTTTGGTGTGCCAAATAGCATCATCACTGACAACGGTACAACTTCACGGCTGAGGAATTCAAATCCTTCTGCAAAGAGCAAGATATCACGCTCAATTATGCATCTATGGCGCACCCGCAATCAAACGGGCAAGTCGAAAAGGCCAATGGCTTGACAAGTGGAATCAAGAAGCGCCTCCTGGTGCCACTCAAAAGGGCTGCGGGTGCTTGGGTAGAAGAGCTCCCGTCTGTGCTATGGAGCCTACGCACAACACCCAACGCCTCAACGCAATTTACTCCATTCTTCATGGTCTACGGCGCAGAGGCAATTCTGCCATCAGATGTAAGGTTCAACGCACCAAGAGTCGAAGCATACAATGAAGAAGATGCAGACGAGGCACTCGAAGACGCAGTCGACTTGCTAGAAGAAGCACGTAACACGGCGCTCGCACACACAGCTGTTTATCAGCAGGACCTCCGCAACTACCACAGCCGTCGACTGCGTACCAGGTCCTTCGAGGTTGGCGACCTGGTACTTCGACTGAAGCAAAAGAAGGTGCACAAACTCGCTTCTCCATGGGAAGGACCCTTCATCATCACCGAGGTCATTGGTGGTGGAGCATACAGACTGAAGCACGCGAAGACAGGAGAACTCTCGCATAATCCTTGGAACGTTGCGCAGCTGCGCCGTTTCTATGCTTAGATTGATCAGTCGCACAATGTAATAGGCACATATGTCGGATAGCTGCAGGTTTCAGACGCGCTCTTTTCCTTACCAGGGTACCTAAGGGGACTGGAAGGTTTTTAATGAGGCGGCCTGCAGCTTAATATTCAAAATGGAATATAATTCATGATTCCTCATATTTCTCTGCTTACTACTCGCATAACTTGGTCTCGCAAAATTAGCATCACCCGAGCACTCGGGGGCTGCGCTATCTCAAAAAGCATGTGTTTTGCTCTTGTTCACAACATAATACCCAGCCGCACTCGAATACTCGGGGGCTGGGTCATAAAAATCATACATAAACACAAAAGTTGCTCAACCCACTCAATTATTTGGGAGTTGAGCCTAGAAGCATCAAGTGAAGCTCCAAGTACTGCAAAAATTCATAACCGCACACGAAAAGTCGGGGGCTGTGCAGCTTATGTTTGATCCTTTAATTATTTCTATCAAGTTCACTCAAAATGCACGGGGGCTGGACAGTCCTAATTTTACAGCATGTTGCTTCATACACCCCGCTCAACAGGCTCGGGGGCTGCATACATGTAAACAAATAATGTACAATAATAACAAGTGTTGCGTTTTACACTTTGGAGTCACCCAATACACATAACCTACTCAACAGGTTCTTCCTTGGGTCGGTCCATTTTTCTTCCTCCTTCAGCACACGATGGATAAGGACAAGTGCGTCCATTCGTGTCTCTTGGTAGTGCTCCTCCATCGGCACAGGACCACCACCTGGTAAGGGTGCGGGTCCCATCGCAATCCTTTTCAAATCAAGGTGCGGAAGGTGCGATCGCACAAAGGCAAGAGCAACGTTAGCCCCGCTAATCAGTTGCTCACGCACAAACTTCTTGATCGCCTTGCCTTTTCGAAATTTCTTCAGCAAAGCCACAAGGCCCTGTGGTTGCTCATTCAAAGGAAACAAAGCTTCGTGGACTCGAAATAAAGCCAACCTGCAAGTCTCCAGTCGAATGGCTGTGCGCCAAGCCCGGTCCAGAAGCCTTACCAAAATGGCGTTCTTCGCCCTGTCTGACCAGAAGGGGTGGGCGGAGTACTCACTGCTACTCGCATGACCATCGAGTCGATCCTGGATTCGTGCCTCCTCCTTTATTGGGTCAGAGCAAACACCTGCGCAAAAGCAAAGGGCTCATCATCGCCCAGTCGAGTCACCTTGCAAAGAATAGGTCTCGATGATCCAAAAATGTCTTACATTCGAGTTGCAGATTTATCTCTCCAACTCCTCAAGCAAAAAGGCTTCTCGCTCTGTAGTTGGGGATGGCCTCGACTGCAACTCAGCATACGCATCTTGCGTTTCCTTCAGCTCGCGAGTAACTTCGGAAAGCTTTTGATGAAGAAAGTCCATAATTTTCTGGTCATTAACGCTTCGTGACTTCGAAGAACCACCCACAACAGGGCCAGTCGATGGTTTAGAAGCTCGGTTCTACAGTCAGAATAATTCAATGCATAAGGAAGCATAAAAGAGCTCAAACAAAAGGCTCGGGGGCTGCGCCTCCCGATCACTGAAGTTCATGTTTCATAACAACACAGATACGATGTCTGATAATTTACATATAGCAAAAGCAAAGTGACGCAATTCCTAGACCTAGTCAAACAAAGGGGTCACTGGCTAAGTCGTCGACTTCTTGGAGGAAGTTTTCTTCGCCTGGACCTTGGCTGCCCTTTCTTCAACAGTTGTTACCAGCTGTTGGGCATATGTTTTGGCGGCTTCCATCCAAGTGCCGAGCCCGACGGTTTTGCCATCAGGACCCCGTGGAAACTTCTTTGTGGCTGCGTCAAAATCTGCCTCGACTCCGTGCGCGAGCAACATGAGAAAAGTAGTCTGAGCACCACTTACCATTTGCTCACGACAGAAGTCAGCACGGCAGTCCCTTCAGGCTTGAATAGCTCAACCAGTTCTGCAAAGGAAGATGGTAGCTCCTCGCCGGGGAAGAAGCTGCCATGGAGGGCGCCCAGGGCACTCGCCGCTTGCGTTAGCATCTCTCCTGCTCTGCTACTGGTAGCCTCCGAGACAGTCACACTTTCATCAAGTGAGGTGCCAAGGCTCTGCTTGCCAGTAGCAGTCGGGCCATCCATCACACCTAGCATATGGGCAAAATAATCAGCACCATATATCAGAAACCTCAAACATCTAGGGAACAGAGCAAAAATTCTTACCAGTTAAGCTGGTGCTGGCGGCAGAGAGTCGACCAATCGCCGACTCCTCCCTAACTTCGGCTGCTTTCAGCCTCTTCTCCAGATCAGCCACTCGACGGGTGGCGTTGTTCAAATTTTCTGCCGCTTCAGTGGCGGCCTCTGCAAAAACAGATGCACATGATTAGTAAGCTGCAAGAGAAATCACCCTCAACAAGTGGTGATAGCATAAAAAGATACGCACTCTTTGCAACTTCGAGTTGCTGCTGCAGGGTGGCGGCTTCAGTCTCCTTGTGCACATACTGGGCACCAGCCTTCAGCAACTCTCGCACAAACGCCTAAGTACACGACATGGGCAAATTCACAACTCAATAACTGAGTATAGGCAAAAATTTCGCATTCGATGAGGATTAAAACTATGGCAAGCACAAACTTACGTGTTCCAAGAAGGAAGAAGTCGACGCAGGGACACCTGCAGCCGCAGCTCCACTCTCAGTTGCTGCAACCTCCGGCTGGGGTGGCGTAGCTGTGGCTTAGTGGCAGGAGTCGCCGGGGTAGGCGGCTGCTCTGGTGGCAGCGTCCGTGCAGTGGACGCTGCGCTGCTCTTTTCCGCCGTAGGTGGCGGAGGCATATCCTCATCCGAGGAAACACTGTTTCACACATTATAAGTATACAAGGTGTATTATTCATAACATTACAAGCATGTGCACATGATACTTACTCTTCAGTAAGGTCGCACAATCGACCAGGTGCAAGCACACCCATGCTCGGGCGCGATTTCTTCGGTGGTCGAGGGGAAGCGAGCGAATCGGGGAACCTCGAGTGGCGCCGTCATCGACTCCGTCCTGTCTTCCTCCTTCTCCTCCGAGTCAGCGGTGTCTTCCTCGTCGCGCGACCGCTTCTGCTTGCCCTGCACCTCAGCATCGCCCTCATCGGCTTCTGGCGTGTGCGCGGTGGCGAGTGAAGCCATCTCATCATCAGAATCTGCCTCGAGTGGCTCATTGTCTGGCACTGGGCCGCTCTCTGGCAAGGGAGGCATTGACTCAAACATTTTGTGTCCCTGCACACATAAACAACAAAGGATTCAACATCACACATGCATAACATATCAACTGAGATGTAGTATCAACTGTTACCTCTGGCAGAGGGTTGCTGGTCTCATAAGGAGGCACAGGCGAGTTCATCTCGCAGGGATCTTCATCGTAAGCTTGGTAAGGCTCCTTACCAACTTCTCCGCTTCCGCATCAGATAGCTCCACTGCGCGTGAGCGGGTTGGATCAGAAGCCCCACCATATGCCCACAAAGCATGCACTCGGGCTCGGAGAGGCTGCACTCGCCTCTTGGCCATAATGGCTAGCAGATGGATCCCTGTGACCTCTCGACCAGCAGTGGTCTGAAGCTTCAGCACCTTCTCCATCAGAATGTCAGCCTCTTCGGCTTCGACTCCGGTCGGCTGGGCAATCCATGATGGCCTCTTCTTCACCAGGGCGTCTGCGTCAAAGGAGGCAACCCGAAGGTTTGGTCGCCAATGGTCACATCCTTGATGTAGAACCACTTCTGGCGCCATCCTTGCACAGACTCCAGGAAGTTGATCTTGAAGTACTCGACATCAGGTCGAGCTTGTACTCCAAAACCACCAGGTCCCTTGGTGCTGTGCTGGCGCTTGACGTTGAAGATGCGGCGGAACAGACCAAAGTGGGGTGCGACGCCCAAGAAGCACTCGCAAAGGACGAAGTAACACGCAATGTGCAAAAGCCCATTGGGCGTAAAATCGTGCAATTGCACTCCATACACGTGCATCAGTGCACGAAGAAAGTTGTGAACAGGGAAGGAGAATCCCCTGTTCACAAAATCAACAAAGCAGACCCGCTCATTGGGGCCTGGGCGCGGGATTACCTCGGCACCGGGGAGGCGAACTTGAGAGGTGTCCTCAGGGATCAGCCCGTCGTTCCGCAGGCCGGCGAGCATCCTCTTGCTGCAGGTGGATTTGGTCCACGCGCCCTTCTCCCTCTTCAAGCCAGTGGCAGCGGCTCCCGCGGCGCTGTCCGCCGATGCAGCACTCCTGCCCCTTCGGGTGGTAGGCTTCGTCATCGCGGTGGTGGTTGCACAAGCTTTGCTCTGAGGCAATGGCGATGCGAGAGGAGGAAGAAGAAGTAGCGGCGGCGGAGAGCAAATGGCAAGTAAAAACACTATTTACGCCGCGTCCCCTTTTAACCTCAAAAGCAAAAGAATCCGCACCGTCGATGCGAGATCGTGGGCACATAAGCAAATCTAACCGTACACGTGGCAGCCACGGAGGGCAACCGTCGCCGGCCACTCCGCCCACTACGCACGGGAATCTAGGAACTACCATCATGGCTCCGGAGAAATCGTGCCTGAACGGTCAAATCCAGTCCAAACGGCTGTACAATGGGCCCACAAGACGTGTCACGTCCCATCTCTCGCAGCACAGCGCACGCCACCGCGTGTCAGGTGGCGCAGTCGCCATAAAACGTCATCCCTGACGTCATTGCAGCAAATTTGTTCAGAAAAGATGTCGGGTTCGCCCAAAGCATATTAATCACTCGATTGTTGTCGAGTGTATGGTCACTCGACTGTCTCCACATATTACTCCCATCGGGAGCGTATCAAAAATTTCTTCGACTAAAGATGATCATGACTGGGTGATTCTGAGATTATCCTCCATTACAAGTAATAAAGCACAATCTCGGGGGCTACTCCCATCGGGAGCGCTGACGCGCACCCGATAGAATTATGGCAAAAGGTTTTCTTCGACTAACAAATGTAGAGAAGATGGTTTTGAGATTATCCTTCATTGCAATCAATAAAGCACAATCTCGGGGGCTACTCCCATCGGGAGCGCTGTCGCGCACCCGATAAAATAGTGTCAAAGTGTCAGTCGATGAATATATCGACTGTGTTCATATGTAAAATCATACTCGAAACATTCCCGAGTTGCGTCCGTCGCAAATACCTCGGATGCTGCACGCATAGTGCAAAGGTAAGACCCGCCGAACTTTCGAGCTGGGCTAAGGACCGTTCCAGCAACGTCAATCCTTATACTTTCCGTGTCAGCAGACATGATGAAAAATCCCGACGGACGCGTTGGGTAAAATTCAAAGTTATACTGCAGATCGACTCAGTAAGACCTCAGCGGCCTAGTCGAATCTGACCAGTTTGTTCCAGATTCGAGTCCGGGGACTCGAGTTTGATTGAAAGCTAGTAAGGTGTTACCCAAATGTGTAGTTAACCAGTCCCGATCCGTCGAGTGAACTGGGCCTGCTAAGCTATTATCCCTTGATCATCATAAGCAAAAACCACAGTCGATGAAATACTCGACATAGCCAACATGTGCTATTCATACAGGAATTCCAATTATAATGATAAGCATATGACGTGCACTTACGAATGAGTCCATGCCCAATTCTTCGAGTCAGACAAGTACTCGGGGGCTACTGACAAGGATATACATCTCGGGTACCCTACCGTGAGGGTACCTGGTGCACGTGATGACTAAAGCCCAACTAGCGAAGATACGACTCGAAGCCCAAGACGAGAGGCCCAACAAGATGAGTAACTTCCAAGTTTAGGCATAGACATAGTCGGTTTATACTTTCCTTATGTGTAAACTAGGTCGGTTACAAACTCCCGAGACCCAGCCTATTTAAGGGCTGGGAGGGGTGCCGATCTAGGATGAAGCCATACTCGAACCACCAAAGCTCTTGCGAGATCGTCATCTCGCCGGAGTCACCTTGTAACCACATAATCTCCAGCGATCAATAATAGACAAGCAGGAAGTAGGGTCTTTACCTCCACTCGAGGGGCCTGAACCTGGGTAAATCTTTGCCTCTGCTTGTCAGCCGACGAAACTACCAGTACTACCACGTTCTCTCCCCATAATCTCAACTCTAGGTCCTTAACCATGGGATTTGATGAGGGTACACCTCGTCACCAGGCATCCAGCGCAACCGGGTACTGGGACGCCCCCAGCTCGTACCTGGTACAGCTATCAGTTGACTAAGCGGGAACAAGACAAAGACGATGACACACAGGTTGCATGGCTACAGTGCCCATGATGTGATGAGAGTACGCCTCTATGACATAGGCAACAATGTTGATTAGACCCCAGTAGTCAAATCATATACAGTGTGTGCATAGTGTCCTGCGGGCCACCCCTTGTCCCATGTGCTCTCCCTATATAAAGAGCACCAGGGGAGCACTCTCCGTAGCCACGCACGGGCTCATTTCCCCCTCTGGCTCCTTTCTCCCTCTAGCACTAGCATTAGCTCTTCAGCTCGTAGAGACAACCAAATACTGGCAAGAGATACACAGCTCCAGGAGCGTTTGTACATATCATATAGAGAGGAGAATACACCAATAGGCTAGATGCTGCAGTAGGGGTTTTTATCTCTCACGAGAGCCCCGAAGCAGGGTAAATCCCCGTGTTGTTCTGTTCTTCTGTGTGCGCTCTTCAGTGCGTTATCCCTCCCCGAATCCTCTAGCGTCCATCGGCCCCAAACATAAGCCTACTCCTAGGCATCTGTTGTTTCATACCATGACAGCGGGTTAGATGTAGCCCACAAATTTTCCCTTTCCTTTTCTTAATACTGCGTGAGGAGCCTCTTGAAAGAATGCTCTTGACTCTGGACCATATGAAATCGATGCACTAGCCATGTAAGGAGTGCGAATATTTCACAACTAGTTGCACCCGCAACCCATTATTGAATGTCTCAAAAATTGTGAAATGAATCATGGACGTGGATTATGTCGTGTTTTGTGCACCCAAAAAGTTTCGTCCAAAAACATGACCATATGGACATGGGCAAAAAATATAAATACCTTAATGAATAGTGTGATGTGCTATTGACACTTTATTTTCTTTTTTGCACAGGTCACATATTGTCATATTTTTTGATGAATTCTTTTCTGTGCATCAGACACAACATAATCTATGTTCATGAATTATTCACAATTTTTGCAAATTTCAAAGTGGATTATCCGACAATAGGATGTAGGTGCAACTAGTTGCAAATTATAGTTTCCCCATGTAAACTAAACGTTTAAGTTTACACCGCTGGGAAAGGCCAACCAATATATTTATACTTCAACATTAGTAGGGTCATTCCGTGCTAAAATTTGTCCGATCATTTGTCGCCGGTGAAACACCCGGTACAGCTAGACTTAGCTGTGGTACAACGTAGGTTTTTTGCTCTCTGGCTGGGATAGGACGTGATTTAACATTACGAACCGTGTTGAGTTGAATTCTGCGTCCTGCCACTAGAGGAAAGGCGGAGGAATCCATTCCCGGCCGGCACGTCCATCCGTTCCATTGTAGCTGTCGCGGTGACGTGACGCGAAAAAACAGTATGACGATGCATGTTCGCGCCGCCCCATCGTGCTGGCGGGTGCTGCTGCGCCTTGAGCGCACCAGGCGAGCTCCAGGCTCGTCCTCATCCGCATGGAAGTGCTATGTACTTTTCCCCTTTTTTCCTCATTTTCACTTGCTCTCTGATCTATATAAATACATTTCGATTCAAAAAATTATTTACACGGAATATGTTTACGTCGATGAGTAGGTTCCATTCCCCTACTCGGTTTGAAGTTTCATCGACCATAGCTTGCCAATTTTGAACCGACGTTTGGAATTTTTTAGACGAATTTTGTTAAATTCGTCGCACTTGGTTGAAGTTTTGAAAAATCCTTTAACGAGCAGGTTCATCTCGACGTTGCCCATAACTTTTATGTTGTAACTTTTCTAATTCGACACACATATGCGAGTAGATGTTGTATTGAACTTTGTACGTGTTTAGACTGCAGCTAGTGTACAGTGCGTTCTCCAACCTGTGTTGCTGCCGTTAGCCGCCATGGACTCAACTGCCCAACCGCTTAATAGACAACACCGCAATCTCCGGCGAAGCTCCTACAACGACCTTACTCTTAACCGCCGCCGCCGTGACGCCGCGTCGTTGTCCTGCTACCCGCTTATCAGGGTGAAGTGCGGTGGTGAGAGGTAAGATCACCATGTAGATAGGAGGTTAGAGTACACGAAATACGGATGTAAACCAAACAACGGGGATTGAAAACTCGTATCAGGCGAAACGGGTATGGCTAGCTCTTTGTGGACAACCAAATGAGGTGCAGAACATGATTTTCATCTCGTTTTTCCACAGCCAGACCCTGAAGAGCCACAGAAGCAAATAGGCTAAAACTGGTGCAGCATTACCACTAGATCAAGAGACGTTTGTGTCTTTGTGGTATACTATGCATGCAGCAACCATGCACGTTCGCTTGCGGTGTTAAATTTGGGACAGAAGGCCCATGTGAGAATTTTTTCCAACCGGGTTTCTGACCCCTTTCCATTACTCATAACGAAATCAGTTTAGAGAAAAGGGGTGGGAGAAGAGAAGCGTGTTGGGGGCAGTATCACCACTATGCTGCGCTTCAACATCGAAGCACCCACTTGGGACGAAAACCTGATGCCACGCAACCAACGGTTCGACACTACCACCTACTCCCTCTATTCTAAAATATAGGATTTTTTATTTATTTTTGTTTTATTCTGATTCGTACGTATGTAGACATGTTTTATTGTGTTCATTCGCTCATTAGGAATGAATCAGTATAAAGTAAAAAAATGATAGAAAGTCCTTTATTTAGGAAGGGAGAGACTAGGAAGCATAAAACAACGACATGAAGCATCCATCTTGGGCGCGCCGGCAAAAATCCCCCCCCCCCCCCCCCACCCCCCTCGACGCTCCCATAGCGCAAAACCTATCGGGGGGCCAATACAGCGTCCGATAAGCCGCTTTGCGCCTGTTCCTACAGAAACAAGCGGGGGTGCCGACAACCGTGACAACGTGTGCCAAGTCGTAATCTGACAGGAGGGGCCAAAGTGTCAGCGAATGAAAGACGATGATGTATATATTGTGACCGGTATGCCCGTTGACGTAGCGACTCCAGCACCAGCGCCGACACCGGAGGAGGGGGCGCAGGATGAGGATGTCGATGACGACTGGCCAAAACCGGAGTGGGAAGAATGCATGCGGCCATCGAGGCCTCCCCTCGCCGCCGCTAGGATCAAACCCCGATACACTCCAGCGACGAAACTACAAGCCTCAGCATGCAGGTTCCTCAAGACCGTCGCCGTCAATAGCAGATGACACTTCCAGACATTGAGACATGCAAGTTCCTCGAGGTCGGCGGTGAACCAGCAACATCCAAATTCCCCACGCCGCCGCTTCAGCGTCGCTAGATGTAGGGTTTAGTTTAAATTTTATTTAAGTTTGTTAAACGTTGTTTGTCAAAAACTTCGTTTTTTACCATGCCTTTTAGTTTCCATCGCCCGATCCAGATTCTCTTTGTAAGGGCTGGTTGTAACAACTCTCTTGGAAAACCTCTGGTTTCTCCATTCATTAATTCAAAATTTAAAAATTCGTTTAAGTTTGTTCAATGTGCTTCAAATTTCAATAAAATATCACCGATTCATCCATATTCGAGATTCAAAATATTTTCGGACAAAACTTATTAGGAGCGGTCGGTGGAGCGAGGCGCTCCCAAATCTATGACAGCACCGCTGCTGGACGCTCTATTGGTAACGGTGGGGAGATGCTCTAAACATAGTTCCGTGTGCACACGCTCTAAACATGTTCGACGTATACAAACATGCTGGGGCTGGTTACGAACCGGCTGGACGGATCATCCGGTCTCGTCATGCATGATGAGAAAACCCCATAGATCGATCGATCGCAGCCTCGGAGGGCACCTCGCTGCACATCTTAAAGGCCACCTTTAATTCACCACTGTAGCTACCGGCCGTCTCACCACCGCATCTGCATCTGCATGCAAGCTCCATTGATCTTCTCTCTGAAAGGACCACCACCAGCATCACCTCCCTCTCTCATCCGCGTCTTTGTGGAGGTAGGAGAAAGGAAACGAGCCGGCCTTGCACGGAATCCACAGCCCCTGCATCATGTCTTTTTGTGCATACATATGCACGCTGAGCTCACTCAGAGTCAGCAGTGCGTGCTGCAGATCTCAGAGCAGACAGTCGCTCCTTGTAGATCGGTCCAAGGATCCATTAATCCACAGCTCTCCAACGATGTGCGTGGCAAAGATGCATCCACTAGCTGGCTGGGTGATTGTGCTCCGATCGATCCGACCTGAATCTTGCATGGCTTTCCGCCATTGATGTTTTACGGCAGTCGCCGCATGCATGAGATCAAGCAGGTACAAGTCAGACGAACGTAAATTAAGCGGGACCGTATGTATATGTGATGTCACAAACGCCGTCCTACAGTCATAAAATTTGACTACACAGGGACGGCGAGTCGGCGACATACATGCAATGATGTGTGTGTCACCGGAGGGGAGGGAGAAGGGTAAACGGTTGAAACATGGTTGCAGACTTGCAGGGGAAGCGGCCGGTGAATGCCGAACACATGGTGGGGATCGATGCGTCGCCGGCCGGCCGGCCGCCTGCTTGTTGATAAGATGCACGTCAGGCCGGGGCTCAGGGACAGAGGGCTCAGGGCGGTCAGGGGATGGCTGTGGCTGCCATCGTTAGCTTTCTGCAACCACGCGCTGGCAGCTCGTCTGGGTGTTATGTTGCAGTCATGCAGTGATGCAGCCGGCCGCGCGCCCCAATGGTGCGCGAGAGTTCGATGTTGCCCGAGAATAATCAACGGGCCAGTGTTCTGCTGCATGCTAATCAGGATGATGAATGCATATGCATGCAGGCATGCCTCTAGGTTAAGTTCGTTTACTCCATTACTGGCCTTGTAAATCCTTGTTTTACAGTATTCATACTCCATTATGGATGTAAGTATTGTTTAGCATCTGCACAAGACAAACATTTTTAGGATTAATCATTCTTCTAAATATAGAGGTAGTTTTAGGATCTAGACCAGATACAAACATCGATCGCGTCAATGGGTATGAATGGATCTCCATCATGAAGTATGATCTACAAAAGTATGATTTTTTAAACCAACATTTCTTCATTGAATAATAATGGTCTGGATTTCCCTTAAGAGATTATGGACATCGATCGAATTCTGATACGACATTCATAGTTGTAAATACGAAGTAGGGACACTCCCAACAGGTTGACGTAGCATATAAGATACAAAGACACATGATGTTTGAGTTGGGTATTTGTAAGCCCCCTAGCATGAACACGTAAGATCGACAAGTAATGAGTGGCGGAAACCCTTGAGATATACATATGCAGCATGTGTTGTTTCGCTTTTCGGAAAAATGACATGGCACTACCCAAAGAAATATATTTGAGGACACATAAAAAGTAAAAATGCCTCCTTAGATTTTTTTTGTCTTTCCTCACGACAGCATGTATCTTACTAATGTGCTCCAATAGGGTTCTAATTTGCAGAAGATGACACATCGTGTATTTGAATAGCTGCATCTAAACATGTATCTTACTAATGTACTCCAGTAGGGCCCTAATTTGCCAAAAAAAAATGCCCTACAACTATTTTTAAATAGCATAGAACATAGGTATTAGGCACAAACATGACCAAAATCATATCACTCTTACATGTATTTTTTAAGATACGGTATATATTATCTATTGGAATTTTTTCTGATAAAGGTTGCCTTATTATACTCATAAGTTAGCATCATGTTTGTACAATACATAATAGCTCACACCCGACCTCTACATTGTTAGGACTTAGGACGCACAGAATCGATTAAACAAAAGCAAAATAAATGAGGCAATGCAGGAATGTGGGGAACTCGTAGCAACGCCAAGGGTGAATAAGGGCAGCACTGAAGACTACATTGCCATCCATGTGAGATAGAAATATCGCGTTGCCATCCATGTGCGATAGAAATATCACCTATTACAATCGTGTACATACCTCCCTAAAGAGGTCTCTTTCGTCTAGACGCTAAAAAGACGGTCATAAACGGACACTAGTAGAAAAAGGACCTTTCGTCCGGAGTCCTGTTTGCCATTAGCCCCGGTTCAGGCAAAAACCGGGACCAGTGCCTGGCACTGGTCCCGGTTCGATTTGCCAGGGCCCCGTGGGGCATTGGTCCCGGTTCGGTTGGGGGCATTGGTCCCGGTTCTTGGCAAGAACCGGGACCAAAGCTCCAGAGCCAGCCACGTGGCGTGGCGCGGAGCTTTGGTCCCGGTTCTTACCAAGAACCGGGACCAATACCTCCCCTGCCTATATATAACCCCCACCCCCCTCTTCTCTCCTCTGTTTTTTTTTCTGGTTGGATTGGTGGGAAGTGGTGCTAGTTTTTTTTTCTTTGCCACGCACAAGATGTGTTCGATGAAATGCCCGAGCCACACTTAAGTTCGCACAAGATGATATCCTCGGCCGAGGTTAGCAACTATATCCTTTTCATCTGTAATTGATACAGAAATATTGCACGTGTCGATGTACGGTGGTCATTTCACTATTCAAGATGTTATTGTAATGGTATTTGATAAACTTAATTATATATATGATGCAGATGGATGCACGGATGCGATGGATGTACGGCGAACGACGCAGTTCCGAGTTTATTGCAGGCCTGCATAAATTTCTCGATGTGGCTGAGGCAAACAAAGTGAATAATTTTATGCCTTGTCCATGTGAGAAGTGTCGGAACGTCAGGGAGTACTCTGACCCGAGAACCATTCAAGACCACGTGATTCGGAAAGGTTTCATGCCCAGCTATAATTGTTGGACCAAGCACGGAGAAAGAGGGGTTACGATGGAAGACAATGAAGAAGAGGAGGATGATGACAACTATCCTATGTTCCCTGAGGAATGCGGTGATACTGTTATGGAAGACGTTGAAGAAGAAAGAGGTGAACATCGGGCATCAGATGAGCCCGCTGATGGTCTTGGTGGGGTCATTTCTGATGCAAAGCGAGAATGCGATACAGAAAAGGAGAAGCTAAAGTTGGAGGCCATGCTTGAGGATCACAAAAAGTTGCTGTACCCAAACTGCGAAGATGGCAGCACAAAGCTCGGTACCACACTGGAACTGCTGAAATGGAAGGCAGAGACTGGTTGTTCTGACAAGGGATTTGAGAAGTTACTGAAAATAATGAAGCCGAAGCTTCCAAAGGATAACGAATTGCCCGAGACTACATACGAAGCAAAGAAGGCTATCTGCCCTCTAGGATTAGATGTGCAGAAGATACATGCATGCATTAATGACTGCATCCTGTACCGCGGTGAGTACGAGAACATGGATAAATGCCCGGTATGCAATGCACTGCGGTACAAGATAAGACAAGATGACCCTGGTGATGTTGAGGGCGATGACGAGCCCCCCCGGAAGAGGGTTCCTGCTAAGGTGATGTGGTATGCTCCTATAATACCACGGTTGAAACGTCTGTTCAGAAACAAAGAGCATGCCAGGTTGTTGCGATGGCACAAAGAAGAGCGTAAGAAAGACGGGAAGTTGAGACACCCCGCCGATGGGTCCCAGTGGAGAAAAATCGACAGAGAGTTCCCGACATTTTCAGATGACGCAAGGAACTTAAGATTTGGTCTAAGTACAGATGGCTTTAATCCTTTTGGGGAGCAGAGCTCCAGTCATAGCACTTGGCCCGTGACTCTATGTATCTACAACCTTCCTCCTTGGTTGTGCATGAAGCGGAAGTTCATTATGATGCCAGTGCTCATCCAAGGCCCGAAGCAACCCGGCAACGACATTGATGTGTACCTACGGCCATTAGTTGATGAACTTTTGCAGTTGTGGTCCGAACCAGGTGTACGTGTGTGGGATGAGCACAAACAACAGGAATTTGACCTACGAGCGTTGCTGTTCGTAACCATCAATGATTGGCCTGCTCTTAGTAACATTTCAGGACAGTCAAACAAGGGATACAATGCATGCACGCACTGTTTAGATAAGACTGAAAGTATACATTTGGGAAACAAGAATGTGTACCTGGGGCATCGTCGATTTCTTCCGAACGGTCATGCCGTAAGAAAGCCCGGCAAGCATTTCAACGGTGAGGCAGATCGCCGGAAGAAGCCTAACCTCCCTGATGGTGATGTTATATATGACATGGTCAAGGATTTAGAAGTAATCTTTGGAAAGGGTCCTGGCAGTCTATCTGTTCCGAATGACGCTGACAACCACGTACCCATATGGAAGAAGTGCTCTATATTCTGGGAGCTACCCTATTGGAAAGTCCTAGAGGTCCGGTCTTCAATCGACGTGATGCACGTGACGAAGAATCTTTGCGTGAACCTGCTAGGCTTCCTGGGCGTGTATGGGAAGACAAAAGATACACCGGAAGCACGGGCAGACCAGCAACGTATGAAAGACCCATACAACAAGCAGACGGATAAAGGGCGTCAATACTTAAGCAGATACGCTCTTACCAAAGCAGAGAAGGAAATCTTTTTTGAATGCCTGAGCAGTATCAAGGTCCCGGCTGGCTTCTCGTCAAATATAAAGGGAATAATAAATATGGCAAAGAAAAAATTCCAGAACCTGAAGTCTCATGATTGCCACGTGATTATGACGCAGTTGCTTCCGGTTGCATTGAGGGGGCTTCTACCGGAAAATGTTCGAGTACCCATTGTGAAGCTATGTGCATTCCTCAATGCAATATCTCAGAAGGTCATCGATCCAGTAACTCTACCAAGTTTACAGAAGGCTGTGGTCCAATGTCTTGTCAGCTTCGAGTTGGTGTTCCCCCCATCATTCTTCAATATTATGACGCATCTCCTGGTTCACCTAGTCGACGAGATTGCCATTCTCGGTCCTGTATTTCTACACAATATGTTCCCCTTCGAGAGGTTCATGGGAGTCTTGAAGAAATATGTTCATAACCGTGCTAGGCCAGAAGGAAGCATCTCAAGGGGCTATGGAACAGAAGAGGTCATTGAGTTCTGTGTTGACTTTATTCCTGACCTTAAGCCGATTGGTGTTCCTGAATCGCGGCATGAGGGGAGACTGAGTGGAAAAGGCACGCTAGGAAAGAAAGCACTGATATGTAGGGACGGGCATTCTTTAACTCAAGCACACTACACAGTTCTACAAAGTTCCACCTTCGTGGCTCCGTATATCGAGGAACACAAGAATTATGTACGCTCCAAGAACCCGGGGAAGGATGACTCCTGGATTAAAGAAAAACACATGGAGACCTTCGGCAGTTGGTTGCGATTACAGCTCATGAATGACACCACTGTCGGAGATCAGCTCTACTTGTTGGCCGCGTCACCATCTTCGACTGTATTGAATTTCCAAGGGTACGAGATAAATGGGAATACATTTTACACGATCGCCCAAGATAAAAAGAGCACCAACCAGAACAGTGGTGTCCGCTTTGATGCAACAAACGACGATGGGCAAAAGGACACATACTATGGTCGCATAGAGGAGATATGGGAACTTGACTATGGACCTACTTTTAAGGTCCCTTTGTTTCGGTGCAGTTGGGTCAACATGAATGGAGAAGGGATAAAGGTAGACCAGCTGTACGGGATGACAACAGTGGATCTCAAGAATCTTGGTTGTTACAAGAACGAACCATTCGTCCTAGCCAATGATGTGGCTCAGGTTTTCTATGTGAAGGACATGTCCTCCAGACCGAAAAAAAGAAAAAACAAGCAAACGAATACCGAAAAAAAGAAAAAACAAGCAAACGAATACGATGAGCCAAAGCGTCACGTAGTTCTTTCAGGGAAAAGAAACATCGTGGGAGTCGAGGACAAGACAGACATGTCAGCAGATTATGATAAGTTTGATGAAATTCCGCCCTTCACAGTGAGAACTGACCCAAGCATCCCGTTAAATAATGAAGATGCTCCATGGTTACGGCTGAAGCGATCATAGGCCAGGGACATACGCGAAGAAGGGTTCATGGCTTTTATGTAAATCAATGTAATGTATTAAACCTTTATGTGATGTGTAGTAATGTATTAAACCTTTATGTGGTGAAACACGCGTGGTAGGTGGTTGTCGGCTCCCACACCTCCCGTGGGAACCTCTCAAACCTCAGCTTCGACCGTCCAAACACAGTTCCCCCTGCATACAGCCCGACGGTGGCTCGTGAGTTTGAGCGCCACTTCGATCCAAGCAGCGGTAAGACGTCTCTGATGATCTACAACCGTCCGGCAAGACGTCTCTGATGATCTGCAACCGTTTGGAACGGTCGCAGGTCATCAGAGACGTCTTGCCACTGGTTGCCCAAAGATGCCTCTCCGAGTGACGCTGGAATGTTTTGTGTTTGAGCACCACTTCGATCCAAGCAGCGGCAAGACGTCTCTGATGATCTACAACCGTCCGGCAACACATCTCTGATGATCTGCAACCGTTTGGAACGGTCGCAGGTCATCAGAGACGTCTTGCCGCTGGTTGCCCAAAGATGCCTCTCCGAGTGACGCTGGAATGTTTTGTGTGAGTGAGTAACTTGTCTGAGGAGGGCGGCTATATATAGGGTACGTGTGCTTCTTTAGTCCCGGTTGGTAACACCAACCGGGTCATGTGGCTCACGAAGTGGTCGTGATACTGCTGATCCAACAGCTCACAATCCCTCAAAAGAAACACACCCCTGATCCAACGTCTCACAAGCGCTTGAAAGAAACACACGATCCGTGTGCTTCTTTAGTCCCGGTTGGTAACACCAACCGGGTCATGTGGCTCACGAAGTGGTCGTGATACTGCTGATCCAACAGCTCACAATCCCTCAAAAGAAACACACCCCTGATCCAACGGCTCACAAGCGATTGAAAGAAACACACGATCTGTGTGCTTCTTTAGTCCCGGTTGGTAACACCAACCGGGACTAAAGACGGGCTTTGCGGTCACGACACGTGTCCTCCCCCAGCGCTTCCCTGGGCACGTGTCCTCCCCCAGCGCTGCCCTGGAGGTCTTTATATATTGTCGCCGACGGGGTAAACCCTAATCCACCATTCCTAGCCACGAACGCATCGTCTCCACGAGATGGATCCGCCACGCCCGCCGCAACGCCTTCTGGACGAGGTCGAGCGTGCTCGGCAGAGCGCGCTTGGGCGCAACCGCGGGAGTCTATCCCGCCGTATGCCCACGAGCCCGGCGTGGAGAGGAATGCCCAGCTACCGGCCTCCTGCTCCACCAGGTGCCGCGCACCTCCACCTGGCGCCGCTGCACCTCCACCAGGCGCCGCCGCTCCTCCCGCGGAGGAGGAGGAGGACGACGACTTCGACTGGAGCGACGACGGGGAAGAAGGTTGTGGGTTGCAGATACAGGAGGCCATGGAAGCCTCCTTCCAGTCTGTCCGCGACTACCCTGTCCAGCGAGCCAAGACTTCCTACCAGCTCAAGGCGAAGGAGGCTTCCGATCTGGATTGGGCGCTGAAAGACTCATCCTCCATGGATCTTGCCCTCCGCCGCAAACGTGCGCGCGAGAACCGGGCGGCCGCCCACGGGGCTGGCTCCTCCCGCCGTTCCCCCTAATCCTACGGCCTTCGAGCCAGCAAGTCCGTTTATGTAGAATAATGTTGGTGATGTTGGATCAGGGGTGTGTTTCTTTCAAGCGCTTGTGAGACGTTGTATCATGTGTAATAATGTATTAAACCTTTTATGTAATGCATTAAGATAAATGAATTAATAATTTTTATCTGCTTTCTTCTGCATTTTACAACACCAAACATTCATCTTACAAATATAGGTTTTCTGAAATTGTTCTGCATTTACTTCTGCTTACGGATTATTTGTCGAATTTCGACTTACGGATTTAAAGATATGAATTTATCCATATTAAATTGAAAATGACAATAATAATGTAAAATTGATTTTGGATTATTTATACAAATTCAAACACTTTTCACGTTGAAAGTTTTGTCAATTCAAAATATGCAATAAAGTTAATGCATTTTTAATTGAAAATGGCAAAATGGTTAATAGTTTGTATAGTTAGAATAATTATTTTAGAAAACAGAAAATGGTTTTGGATTATTTATTCAAATTTAAAAACTTTTCATGTTGAAAGTCTTTTCAGATTCAAAACCATTTGAAATTCATATCCAAACACCTAAATAAGAAAAAAAAAAGGCGGGAACAAAATTTCAGAACTGAAAAGTTCGAAATAAGTTTGAAAAAGGACTCTTTGGTCCCGGTTTCTACCAAGAACCGGGACCAAAGATCCTTGGACGCGCGCAGCGATCTGGCATTAAATGACGCACTCTTTGGTCCCGGTTGCTGGCAAGAACCGGGACCAAAGAGGCATTGGTCCCGGTTCTTGCCAGCAACCGGGACCAAAGACCCCTGCTACTTAACTCCTCGCGCTCCTTCTTCTTCCCCATTCTCGCAAATCGACTAAGGACTGGAGGCGCGACGCAGAGCGAAACGACGCCGGCAGGCTGCCCGACGCCGCGCCCCACGCCGCGCCCCGCCGCCGCTGTCGACCTCCACGCGCCCCCCGCCGCCTCCCCGTACACGCGACGACGCGGCCGGCCCTCCGCCCCCCGCACACGTGCACGCGCCACGCGGCGCCCGGCCGCCGAGCTCGCAGCCTGCCGTCGTCCACCGCCACCGCCGTCCCCCACCGCCGCACACGCCACCGCCGTCCCCCACCGCCGCACACGCCACCGCCGTCCCCCACCGCCGCACACGTGCCACCGCCGTACGTCCCCCACCGCCGCCCGCACCGCTTCTCGTGGCCGGTGAGTTAGATTAGCATTTTGTATAGGATTTTTTTGTTAATTAGTGTTAGGATTTTTTGTTAGTGTTAGGATTTTTTGTTAGTGTTAGGATTTTTTTAGGTTAGTGTTAGAATTTTATTGTATAGGAAATAGCATTTTAGGTTAGTGTTAGAATTTTATTGTATAGGAAATTGCATTTTAGGTTAGTGTTAGGATTTTTTTTGTAGAAATAGCATTTTAGGTTAGTGTTAGAATTTTATTGTATAGGAAATAGCATTTTAGGTTAGTGTTAGGATTTTTTTTGTATAGGAAATTACAAATATGTTTGAATCCAAATTTAGATTGTAGTTCATTTAGATTGTAATCCAAATTTGAATGTTCAAATATGTTTGCATTATATATTTTAGAGTATCTCCAATTAAGAAATAGAGCTTGTTTAAGAATTTTGTTAGTGTTAGGATTTTTTGTATAGGAAAATTTTGTTAGTGTTAGGATTTTTTTGTATAGGAAAATTTTGTTAGTCCTAATTTGTGCTTGTCCTAATTCAATAACATTTCAAACATGATTTAGAGTTCCATGTCAATGCATTAAATTGATCATGCATACATATTGCGCATTGCATCAATGCCATGTATTGATTGTGTTCTTGTCCGGTATTTGTTCTTCCCGGTAGATCGTGGTTCGGAAGTTGACCCGGTAAATTGTGTTAGATATGCAAAGATGCAAATTTACGGGTTTACGGGTTTACGATACGAGTTTACGGGTTTACGATACGAGTTTACGGGTTTACGATACGAGTTTACGGTTTACGATACGAGTTTACGGGTTTACGATACGAGTTTACGGGTTTACGATACGAGTTTACGGGTTTACGATACGAGTTTACGAGTTTACGGTTTACGATACGAGTTTACGGGTTTATGATATTGTAGATGTATCTTGACATATGGAACAAGTTACCCAACTAAAGTTTTGTGCATTGTTCTTAATTTGCAGAAACTATGGAACGAGACGAAGATCAGGAAAATATCCTCCAGGATATAATCCGCGGGCCGGAAGATATTGTCGATGTCACCACGGAGTTTTTGAACAACTCCGGTGAGGGAGATGAGTCTCTCAACCGAAGAGACGGCTCCGGTGAGGTAGAACCCGACGGCCGGGGTGAGGGAGAAGTCAGCGAGGGAGAAGCCGACGAGGGAGAAGCCGAAGGCTCCGGTGGAACATTAAACTCCGGCGAGGTGCATATACATATATTAATGAAGCCGAAGATTGTATTAATTAAGTCTCTGATGTCTATATACATATATTAACGCTCTTTCTTCTTTTAGCCCTCCGGATCGAGCAAATCTTCTGTAAGGACAAAACGAGGCCCAGCCAAAAAGTTGGGCGACCAAGAAAGGTACACGATCGAAAGAGTCGCTGAAGACGGCACACCGACTGCTCCCCCTGGTGTTAAAAATAAAATGGTAAAGCAATGCGGAGTTCTTGTTAGGGACTTCATCCCGATCACCGTTCGAGAATGGCATCGGCCAAACGAGAAAGGACAGCTATATGTCAGCGATGAGGGCAAAGAAAGACTTTGGAGAAAGCTCATGGTTAATTTCACCCTGCCGGCGCCAGAGGTGGATTCAGATGAGGAGGATCCAGATGAGGCAGAAAAGATTGCCCGGAAAATCATGGAGCAAAAAGTCAAGGACTGGGCACTTAAGAAGATGGCCGAGCTATTCAAGAACTGGAAGAAAAGATTGAACAAACTGTTTGTCAAGAAAAATAAGACTCCAGACTTCAATAAAGGGTATGAGAAGATAAAGGACTACTGGGAAGAATTTGTGGCGTACAAGAAATCAGAGGAAGCTCTGGAAAAGTCTGCAAAAAATGCGGCAAATGCTGCTCTAAAGATGTACCACCATACTATGGGGCCTGGTGGCTACGCTGGTAGCATGCCTAAGTGGGAGAAACTTGAGGCGGACCTGCTGGCTAATGGGATCACTCCAGAGCCACTCAAGTGGATCGAACGGGCAAGAAATTGGTTTTACGGGCATGGGGGCACGTTGGACGCAGAAGGGAAGTGCATATATAACAGAAGACACAAAGATAATCCCCTACTACCCATCCAAGAAATTAGAAAAGCAGTAAAGGATGTTGAAGAGGGACGGTTCATTCCCGATAGAGAGGATGACGAGCTCACACGCGCCCTTGGGAATAAGGAACACGACGGACGGTTACGAGGCGTACCTGGCTCCAAGCCCAAGACAATTGCGATTCCCGAGCACAGGAAGAAATTTCCTGATAGAAGCCATCAGAGGAGAAAGGAAAGGGAGGCAATGGAAGCACGCGCTGCTGCAGACCGGCTGCTTAATATAGAAGAAGAATTAAAGCGGCAGAAGGAACAAATTGCCGTGCTTAGCCAGCAGGTACTAGCGGCCAATCTCAACGGCACATGGTAGAAGCTGCATGCGATGGTACCGGTGGCCCATCGAATCGGAAAAGCAGCGTGGCTTCCACGGAGCTCCAGGATGGTAATGATGATGCAGTGGCTCCACTTCGTCGCTACCCAGTGGATGATATCACGGAGAGCACACCTTGTGAGATGCATGTGAAAGTTTTTAACTTAACCGTGAAGGTGGCGGTCGGCTATGTCGTACCAATTGGACCTAATCCAACTTACCATTTCTCTCCGGTTCCAAATGGCTACGCTGTTGTCGCGGTGGATGAAGTGATGAAAGATTATGAGGAGCTGAAGCTGCAACACCCTGCAGGTGAAGATGGGGAGGTGCTTGAACTTGGAGAAGCCAAGAAAGCGACCATTCTATGGCCAAAGGAATTCATCGTGCTTCCGAACTGGCAGCCAAGGCCATCGACTCCTCACCAGTCTCCAGCGCAACAGTCCTCTTCACCGCCTCAGCATTCTCCAGCGCAACAGTCCTCTTCACCGCCTCACCAGTCTCCAGCGCAGCCGTCTCCGCCGCCGCGTCAGCCGTCTCCGCCGCCGCGTCAGCCGTTTCCGCCCACCGCTCGTACTATGAGGGGTAAGCGATCACCGAAACGTAAAAGGTCGCCCCTCCCAACAGTACCTCATAAGAATCTTCCCATTAGACCTTATGACAGGACTGTAGCGGAAAACGCCGCGGAGGTGGCTGCCTACAATAAGGCTTTTTTTGCACCAAAAAAGCCCGAGCAGAAGCCGGTATACGATGAAAAATCCAAAAAGTGGAGAAAGTCCTTCCTTGAGCAGCCATCCCAGATATCGATGAATCTGCCATCTGACTATGGTCGTGAACTTACTAAGCTAGCACGTGCCCAGTCTGAGCAGAACAAGGGAAGAAGTGCAAAAAGCGGGAAACAAATTGCCCAGCTCGGACAGCAGAAAAATCAATCGGTCCCCCCGCTCATAGTGTGTTCCGATGTCGACAAGGACTTCAGAGTCGCTATGGATAAAGACCTGGAATTATTGGACCCCAGAGCCATAGCTGCTGCTAAAGAACTTGGTGTCACTGTATCTCAGGCCAAGGAACAGGCTACCGCCTTGGGTATGAGCCTTGGTCAACTTTTAGGCTATGAACATGCGCCAATGTTAGAGATGGCACGGAAATATGTCCAAGGGGAGCCTATGGTCAGTAATGAGGAGATGACGGGTCTATCAACACATATGCGAAATCTGCATACCTGGTACCTGGTGCACACATCAAAGAAGGACGCGAAAGAGTGGTTTCCGCTGGACGTTAGAGTGGAGCATTTCTTCAAACGTTACACTATACAGGTTCAACTGACTGAACTGTTCCAGTTATTCCAAAAGCGCGCCCTCGACAAATCTATCCTCTCTTGCTATTGTCTGTAAGTGATTTATTTTCGTAATTAAGTCTCTAGCTCAGCTCGTTCATTGCCTGTATTATATTATCCTGCCTATATATATATCCTTTTGTACGCTATTATGCAGAATGAAGATGCTGGAATGCAAAAGATCTAAAGTTTTTGAGGTTGGGTTCGTTGACCCATATATCGTGAATTCACATACGTTAGTCAATCACCCCAAAGACGTGGAGCATGACCTGACCACCTTTTTAACCATGCAACATTTCTGTACGGAAATACTATTTCCTTACAACTTCAGGTGAGTGTTTCTGTCTTGTACATATTTTTATTTGGCTTTCTCGATGTTAAGTGTAATTGATGAGCTATGCATGTCTGCTTTATGTAAACGTCCGCAGGTTCCACTGGATTCTGCTAAGCATTCAACCTGACAAGTCCACAGTTGAAGTCCACGACTCATTAAGTTGGGACCAAGCGTTGTGGTCCGACATGAAAGAAATGCTCAACAAGTAATTTCAATCATTATCGCATTATATCGCCCTCTTTCGTTCGTTCCCTGATGTCAAGTAATTAATAACTCCTTTGTTCATTTTCTTTGCCAAAGCAGGTGTTGGACAATTTTCAAACAGAAGGTAGAAGGTCCATTCAAAGATGAGCTAACTTATAAAACGGTGGAAAGTCCGCAGCAGCCACCGGGGAGTAATTTATGTGGATTCTACGTTTGCGAGTTCATTCGCGAGTTGACCACTGAGCGGAGAACAACTGCTTTCAGCAAAATGCGGGAGAAGATCGACCCAGAACTGCGCGTAGGAGCAATTCAAGAGGAATTGGCGGGATTTCTGCTTAGGGAGGTCATCGATGAAAGGGGAGAACATTATGCTTCGGACGATGAACTACATATGCCTTGATGGCTTGATCTATCTCCATGTAATTAAATAGTTGTATTCTCGCAAGAGATCGAATATTAATTATATATGCATCAACATGTACTGTGTATATAGTAGAGCGTATAATATGCGTACGGAAACGATGGAGAGCACGTCGGCGATGCGAAGAAGGGGGAGACGACGGAGGCACCGGCGAGAGGGAGAGGGGGCACCGGCGAGAGGGAGAGGAGGCACCGGCGAGAAGGAGAGGGGGCACCGGCGAGAGGGGGCACCGGCGAGAAGGAGAGGGGGCACCGGCGAGAGGGGGCACCGGCGAGAGGGAGAGGGGGCACCGGCGGCGAGAGGGAGACCCTAAACCCTAAATACCAAAAAAAAAAGCACTCATTGGTCCCGGTTCGTAACAAGAACCGGGACCAATGAGTCTCTCCCACGCCCAGCCAGAACTGGCCACGTGGCCACACATTGGTCCCGGTTCGTGGCCCAACCGGGACTAGCATTAGTCCCGATTGGCCAGTCCCGGTTGGGCAACCGGGACTGATGGCCCAACCGAACCGGGACCATAGGCCCATTTTCTACTAGTGGGAGCAACTGGGTACACCGATAAATGACCTGCAAAGGAGTAGAATTCTTACCATGAAAACAAATAATTTCTACATAGTCAACCAAATCATTGGAGATGAAGTATGAGTTGTAGATCATTGTCTTTCCCAATTTTCTTTAATTATTTTTTGTTTTGAAAAGGAAGTTGCAACCTCAGCCTCTACATACATGGTGGATCGGAAGGAGCCATTATCGTTCCAAGTTGTGTGTGCTAGAGACTACTCCCGTCACCAAAGATAAAAGGCATGGTGGTCCAGCCGGCTATGGGTGCTCAAAGGAAGGATGGTCCCGTGCTATATGGAGTAGCCTCCTAGGTTCTGGTGTTGGAGGATTTGTAAAGTTTCTACTATGTATGTTGGTGACTTTGGGAAAGAGACATTGCATATGGACAACACATTTCTATCTTTTCAATGCTACATGTATTCTGAAATGGAGATAACACAAACTCTTATACTCCCACCGTTCCCAAATATAAGATGTTTTAGACTTTGTCCACATTCACAGGTAAACAGATGTATCTAGACACATTTCATGTGCATGTTCACTCATTTTAGTATACATCTGGACAACTTGTGTGACATCTAAAACATCTTACATTTGGAAACGGAGGGAGTACATATCCAGCTTTTCGAACATGGGGAAAATATTTTCTCCATTCGACTTGCTACATTTGCACCATATCGTTTATGCAGGGTATATGGTGCAAATTAGTAGCATGGGTATGGAAGTCCAGATATAAAGTTTGCATTATGCTGTTTTAGGGTGTGTCACTAGCAAAGCTTAGAATATGTTTCTTCAAATGCAGCATTAATCATGATTAGTGTTGTCTCTTTCCTTGCATAATCTTTGTCCGATTTAGAGTATAAAACACGACCGAGTAGCACGTACGATCCACGGTAAAAAGGACAGGACAGCGCGAAAGCTAGCGACGCTGGATCGATGCTGGTCATTTAGTTGCTGTCAACTAGCTACCACCACCACCACACAAGCTACTTCTCGAGCTCCCAGTGTAGTAGCGTACACACCAGCGAGCTTAGCTATCAGCAAAGAGCAGCTCGATCTCCCTCTACTTTCTTCCCCATCTAGCCAGACAGCGAGCTAGGGTTTACACACTTATCGCCGCTGGCCGCCGGCTCCCTCCATCGATCTCCCACCCGGTCGGATTCCGGTGTGCGCCGCCCAGGCAATTAGCGCCGGCAAGTCTTCCTCGGCCGGAGATCAGCCGGCGAGATCGACGAGCTCCTGGTGCTGCTAGCTAGCTCGGACGGCAAACACTTGCTCGATCATGGTTGTAAGTAGCGTTCTCTCGCTGGCGTTTGGTTTCTTGGTGTAGATCTACAGTCTGGGCTCTGTGGTTTTCTCGAGTATGTCGATCGACAATTCGACATAGCTCTTGAGTTATAATCCCCAGCTGGGTTGATCAATTAAGAGTTGCACGCCTGGATCGAGGATCCATCATACAATCTCGGATGGTCTCGATCTGATGCTCGCGTGGTTTTCAACTTCTTTGTTCTTGCGTTTTTCCTCTCGTATTGCCTTTCACTAGCTTTTCCATCCAGCATCTTTGTTGCTAATCCTTGAAGATACACCCATTTACCTGAATTTGATGGACATCCAAAGAGAAGGAGTATTTTACTGAATCCTGTGTGCATAGATTTGAAATACATTTGTTAAACGAGTTCTCTTTGCTAGCTCACTAAACTTAGTTTAGTGGATAGTTATAGTACTAGTACGACGTATGACTCTACAGTATCCTAGCCACAAATTATCAATCGGCTCTTGTTTCCATGTGGTGCACTCTCGTCACCATGTGCGAATAAAGCTGCTCGTCTTCGTCAGTGGAACAGTGCTGCTAGTTGCTGAAATCATGAATGGATCCGCCACTGTGTTTTCGTCAGGCCGAATTGGTAGCTAATATGCGCGATCGATCCATTCGTCCAGCGTCCTAACCTCATTTTATGCTCGATTAATTCATCTTCAATCTGCATGGTCGTCTCTGACGATCGATTTCATAAATTATGTACAGGTGTGACGATGAGCGCCTTGAGATGATAAGCGGCAACCATGGAAACGACGAGGTGGAGTTGCAGGCCAGCAGCCGCCGGAAGGTCGAGCACCCGGCGGCGGCCAAGGCGCTGCAGGCCGCGGCGAGCTCGCGGCACTGGTCGGCGTCGACGGAGTCGCGGATCGTGCGCGTCTCGCGGGTGTTCGGCGGCAAGGACCGGCACAGCAAGGTGAGGACCGTCAAGGGGCTGCGCGACCGGCGCGTCCGCCTGTCCGTGCCCACGGCGATCCAGCTCTACGACCTCCAGGACCGCCTCGGCCTCAGCCAGCCCAGCAAGGTCGTCGACTGGCTGCTCAACGCCGCCCAGCACGATATCGACAAGCTGCCGCCGCTCCAGTTCCCGCCGCATGACGACAACCTCTTCTCCGGCCACCATCTGCAGCCGCAATCCTCGATGGCCATGGCCATGGCGCCGCCGTTCTCCCACGCGACGGCGTCCATGCTGGTCGACAAGGCGGCGGGGGCGGACCACTGTGACGACGACGGCGGCGGCGGCAACCTCAAGGGCTTCATGAACCTGAACAACTCGCTCGGCCTCGTCAACGGCGCCAGCATGCCGTCGTTGGCTGCCCATGCCGGGCCCTACCACCACTACTTCGCCGCTAACGAGGCTTGGAGCAATGGCGGCGATGTCCACGAGCTAGCTGGCGCCGGCCACCGGGCTTCTCATCATCAGGTGGCACCGGCTCACCAACAGACGCCGTTCCCGTCGCTTCTGTCGCTGGCACCGGTGTCCCAGTTCGTCTTCTACTCGCCGGAGGGAGGCTTCGCCATGAAAGATGGTTCCGATGATCAGTTCCCCGTAGATAACCTCGACGACTCGCAAAGCCAGCTATCGCTGAGCTCGGCGAGAAGCTTCATCCACTCAGGAAGCCAGGGTTGATTGATTACGTACATCATGGAGATGATCCCTTGCTGCTCAAAGAAGGTACGTACGTATAGATTAATAATCAATAATGCTCCTCGAGCAGTATTTTTACTGTTTTTTTCTAGGTAAGTTATGCTTTGATTTAAGATTTCAGAGGGAGTTGTTTTGGATGTATTGGGGTATGATGATGAAGTTCAGGTTTTTTCATCCCTCGCCTGTCTAATGCAATTTATTGCTTCTCTTTTATGCAAGAAGTAATCCTTGATTGTCTTGTGTAAGAATGATTTGATAAGTTTTTGGGAGAGTTTCTGCTTAATAAATTTGGTTTCTTTTGTGAGCTTTGTCTCCATTAAGCTATTGATTGATGTATCTACTGGTCGATATTTGCCAGCAATTCTGGGTACTGTAGCAGTCCTTTTTTATTCCATATGTACACTTTTTTTATTGTCTTTCCGTTGGGCATTTGCATGGATGCAGGAATTTCATTAGCATATCGAATGATTCTTTTATGACATTGTCAATTCATATCAGTTTCTCCACACAAATGTGTATCAATCACACAAAATTATAGAGAATCTGTGACACACTAGCTTCATACATGCTAAGATTTTTGTATGCCCTCTCTTTGAAACAAGTTTGACGTCCCTACTATAAGCTAAGTTAGTTTTAGAAGTACACCAATCTACTGTGTATACTATATTTACCCTGTGGATGTAGAAAGCATGCAATGATTTTTGAAACTTTGACTACAAATACTCTTTTCAAAGGAAGTTCCAGAGAAATAAACATTTTTTAACTGGCGGGCGGCGGCTAATATCATTTGAAAAGAAGACCTTACAAATAGTTTTTGTTCAGTTAATGCATATTTTATCTTTTCTTTTGCATTTATATGAATTCCGATGTCTTGTTCGGTAGGGTTCTCATATGCGATTCAGAAACAAGTATTTTTCATCCTATAGGAAATAGATAAACCAAATCACTCTTTTGGAAACACAAACCTTATTTCATTGTTTCCAACATAAATCAGTAAAAAATATCAACTTGCTACCCTCAAAATCCTGAACGAGAGTATCACAATTTGGTGACAGGGTTGTTCTTGTATCGCAAACACAAGACCCACAACATTATCTGCGTTGTTGTGATCCTTAACTGTGTGTTCCAAAACCAGGATACAAGAAAAGGTGTAGTCTTGTAAACTACTTATTCAAAGTGTTGTGATTCGATAGCTTTTGTAGTTTGAAGAAATCATATACTCTTACAATGTTATCCCGACTACAGAGAATACTCCCTCCGTTCGAAAGCATAAGGTGTATTTTGTTTAGGTACGACAAGACTTTAATCCTTGTTTAAACTATCAATTGTGTACTTATGTTTTTTATGTACTCCTATGTCCCATGAGACGGATCCTCTAACGTTGAGTAGTAATGTCAGGTAAGCTACAGTAGCCTGACTTTCCTTCTTCACAGTCATATTATTTCACTCTGATATGATTCAAATTACTTTGTATGTTACTGATCTAAGCTTGTGTATTTAACGTTGCTGCTTTCCATAAAAAATGTGATGCATTTTTTTAGTTTAGGTGATGTATACTACAGTAATCATGTACAGTAATTAAACACGACACATAATACACAAATTTATGCTAAGTACCCTGACTTTCCTTCACATTTTCCCTGACTTTACTTCTCAACGTTAGAGGATCTGGTTCCGTCCCATGAATGCTAGTCGTAGTAATAAATGCAACTAACTTTGGATTATTCAAGAGGTGGCTAGAATAGTGAGGTATAATCGCCAGTAGTTCTAGAGTCCGGGCTCCATGGAGCCGGTATATTGAAAATAATAATAATGGGTTTTAGACGTTTCAAAAATTTATGGTTTTGGATATTTTGATTTATATTTATATGATATACAAATATGTAAAGTGTCACCAACAAAATTGAGAATTTTGGGCTAGAGAAAAATGACAAGTTTGTGGCTCTAAAATGAAGAAAAAAACTTGTCTTTTATCCCAGATTTGCTTGTTTTATGTTTTATGTAGATCAAGGATAATAATATATTCTCGACGAGACTTGTGTCATATATACCAGACATGTAGATGTACATGTAGACTTGTGTAGATCAAGTTTGCTTGTTTTTATATTTGCAAATGTGGATTTTAATTGTTATTTTTTATATTGGAGCATTTCATCTAAGCACACTATATTATTATCCCTCTTGTGGTCAACACGTATGCACCCCGATCCATATGATTGAGATGGAGTATATCCAAATTCCTAGACCGCCGCCATATCAAGCTTGACTATATTTGGGATATATTAGAATAAAAAGGTCTCTTTCATTCTATCCTATTCTTCTGAATGGCAGCCGGAGAATACAAAGGAAATGATGGAGAATTCATCTAGTAGAAGACATGATGCGTGGGAAGTGCAAAATTGAAGGTCAAATGCGTCGCACGAGCTCAACGCCGGCTAGCCGTCGGCTAGACAGGGCAATGCAATTTGCAAAGCTCAGTGCCGCCGCGTAAGAACCCCCACACAGTAGCATGCAGGACATTTCTTAAAACGAAAAGAAAAAAAAAAACACTCTAGTAGAATATGCGTAGCGTAGAGGATTAAAGGTTGCCGGCCAGCCCTGCTGCATCTGCATTGCATAGGCCTGTAGCTAGGGTTGCATGCATGCCAACTCGCAGGAGCAGCACTCACTCACTCCCGCGTCTTCCCCACTAGACCAATGATCATGACACAGCTAGATATTGACCTCCGTACATCACCGAATAGCTCTGTATACTATCTCCGCAAATATCGACATCGACCATTACAAAGAGAGCGAGTGTCCGTCTATCTGTTTGAATATTAGGCAATTTCCGTATAAAATTAATTTAATTATCGATATCAACATCACAAATGCACTAGCACATCTAATTACATACGACAAACTAGGCATATCTAGTAGATCCATAAATGAACTAAATACTAGTGCAAACAAAGAAGTAACACATACATGTTGACCGGGAAGGGCCTCAACACAGTCCCCTATGGCGGTGACGAGAAAGCAGACGAACAGTCGGCGTAGATGTAGTCGAGCGGAACCGAGTAGTCGCGCTGAGACGCAGCCAAAAACGCGGTTATCGGGATGGAGAAGTCTGGAAGCAGCACAACAAAAGGAACTATGCAGTAGAGAGACAGGAAGAGAGTGGTGACCAAATTGATTATGGATCAGTCTGTCCTCTTCTCTATAGGCAGAAAGCGCAAGCGTCACGCGGTTGAAGCACATGATGTTATTTTGTGGTGATCCAAATTCGTATATACTGATAAATACCGACTTGTGACGAGGAGAGCGGAGCGTCCCGGAGTCAGAAGTTGGCCCATCACAGCCGTGGCCCAATCCGTGGCGGCCGCACGGAGGTGCCGCCCCCGCGGTACGGTACGAGTTGTTTCCGGGTCGGACTGCAGTTGACCTTGGGTTTTACCACTATATATACATCTTGTAAGCCGCCGGCTGGGATAAGTCGCATTATGTAAATCTCCGGCGTTTGTAACCTCACCCCGATATAGTGAAATATTGCTGGCTGGCGCCCGTGGTTTTTTTCCTCTCCTTTGTTTGGAGAGGTTTTCCACATTAAAATCTCGTGTCCCCTTTGGTTTGATCGTTCCGCTCTTCGTCGTTTATTTGCTATCGTTTATAACACATGACACGTATACCCATAGATGGTGCGTACCAAAAATAATTTTTCACCAAAAACAAGCTTGAACTCGAACTCGAGCTCCATTCACTAAACGCCATGTGTGTGCGAGGCGGCCAGCGGAGGAGGAGTATGCGTGTAGTCTTTCTATGCTCACTCACTTAGTGAGACTAGACAAGCTCAGCTTGTAAGTTGCTCTAACTCTCTCAACTATCAGTATGTGACTAAATTTTAGTTTTATTCCCAATTCATGTACACAACATGTACCAAACCGAACGAGCCTTTGAAATTTACGAATTTGTTGGGCTCAGTTAATGAGTTAATCCATAAATCAACATCACAAATGCACTAGCACATCTAACTATATATGACAAACTAGGCATATCTAGCAGATCCATGAATGAACTAAATACTAGTGCAAACAGAGAAGTAACACATACGTGTTGACTGGGAAGGGCCTCACCACAACATTATCCACCGTCCGCCATGGCGGTGACGAGAAAGTAGACGAACAGTCAGTGTAGATGTAATCGAGAGAAACCGAGCAGTCGCGCTGAGACGCAGCCAAAAAACCTTATCGGCCCTCTCTCGGTGGTTTCGAAGGCCTGCTCCCCCGGACAGCCGTGCACGCGGTTATCGGGATGGAGAAGTCTGGAAAACAGCACAACAAAAGGAACTATGCAATGGAGAGACTGGAAGAGAGTGGTGACCAAGATGATTATGGATCAGTCTGTCCTCTTCTCTATAGGTAGAAAGCGCAAGCGTCACGCGGTGGAAGCACATAACACGTGTCAAGCATGCATATGCATGTTGACACGTATACCCATAGATGGTGCGCACCAAAAATAATTTTTCACCAAAAACGAGCTCTAACTCGAACTCGAACTCCATTCACGTGCGTGCGAGGCGGCCGGCGGAGGAGAAGGAGTATGCGTGCGCTCTTTCTATCCTCACTCACTTAGTGAGACTAGAAGAGCTCACCTTATAAGTTGCTCTAACTCTCTCTCAACTATCAGCATGTGACTAAATTTTTGTTTTATTCCCAATTCGTGTACACAACATGTACCAAACTGAATGAGCATTTGAAATTTACGAATTTGTTGGGCTCAGTTAATGGGCTAAACTCAACAAAATCCAAGAAAATCTTATAAACAAGCTGTGAATCAAAGAGGGTCTAAACATACTTAAATATTTTCAAGATAATCTGAACATACTCAACAACGCCTTTTGTGTAAGTTATAAATCAAAGATACTTGTCGGCAGTCGGCATCGGATGCCGAGTGGCGAGGACAGTCGTCAGTCGATGATTCGGTCAGAACACAGATGTTAATCCCACAGCACGCTTCGCTCTGGTAACAGATAATATGTGGGCGAACAATCGATCATATCGTCGGCATGTCACGTCGATCCATCCACTATAGCTTCTTCCCATGGCGGCAAATGCGCGGCGTATTGCGAAATGTGTGATGTACTAGGTACCTTCACCTTTCACATCAACATGAACCTATAGCTAGCTAGGTAAGGCAGCTAGCTCCTGATCGATGACCCGTCTGAGATCTCTATCATCTACTATGCGGCAGTTCATAGTGGCAGACTGGCGATTCTTATCACTGTCTGAGAATTAATGCCGTGTTGTCTTCTTCTGAATTCACTCATGAATCAGTTCGGCGGTCTGTTTGCCTGATGATCCATGTTCTAGCCTTTTAGGAAAAACACATAGGAACGGGGAATTTATACGTGAGAAGACCAATTCATACAAAAGGCCTCCTCTCATGGCAGACTGCCGAATTGCTACTTTGTCGGATTATTGTCGAAAAAGAAACTGACGAACCAAATAAAAGAACATAAGAATCGATCACTCCAAAACATTCTTTGACATCACCATCATCGTCTCCACCGATAGTTAAGACATGTCGAATCTCCAGATGACAATCCACGGGCCATAATACCACAAAATTGCATGTACCTCCCATTCGGCCAAGACGAGGGGCGAAGCCAAACGAGTTAAACCCGGTTTGACCTGGGCTATAGCATCGGCAACATCATCACTCAAAGAGCATGAGCATGCTCAGCTGGACATGTCGTGCTGCTTGACATGATCCGTGAATTGGTCGATGTAGATTGTGATGGCAAGATGGCCGACGAAAGTTGTGCTCATATGTGATCAGGGCCAACAACGACGGCGTTTCTAAGCGCTGCTACCTTGCTGGAGGCGTCGTCGAGACGTTTTTTTTTAATCCCTTCCACTGACTCTATGGGAGAAATTTTAGATCCGGTTACCCTTAGATCCAACAATGTCGACACTCGTGGTCGTGTTTCCCTCTTGGGCATAATTTTGGAGCTTCATCGTCAAATGATCGATCATGCCAGTGGTGTTGATTTTCTCAAAGTTCACGCAGTGACCAAGATGGAGTGGCATCCTCTTGTTGTGCCGCTCGGCGGGGCTTGGTGGCAAGGGGCCACGGTGTCTCGTCGGCGAACACGCGTGCAAGATGAAAGCGTGCATGGCAAGGGTGTTGTTTGGCTCCATGGTGGTTTCGACGAATAACCCGGTGAGGGTCATCCCTACGATTTTCACAAGAACTAGCGGTACTTGACACTTCAAATCTTTTCTATTTAGTAGTCTAAGTTTTTCGACGAGGATAATTAGAGCAAGTCAGCCGAGCGTTAAAAAAAATCATCAAGCGTCGAAGTTGAACCAGAAGACATGCTTCCACGATTTGGGCCTCATGGGCGCCACTTTGAGCGGTCAATATGACCTCACTGGGCCACCGCAGTTTGCGTCATGGCCACTGGACGCAGGGGCCCATCGTCTCGCGAAGCCCATATACGTGGCTCATCTTGCCGTCGAGCCCATAGCCGGCGACACGGCGGAGCCGACGGACAGCGTCGCAGAGTTCTCGGCTAGTCCATCCTCCGCTTTTCCGTCGCCGCAGCCGAGTTCAGATCAGTTCATCTTTTGGCAACTTCCTCGCTTAAACCCTTCCCCTCCGCTACAAACCAAACCCAAACCCCACGAAATCCCATTCTCCCCTTCCTTTCTTCTCTCCCAAGTCAAGATGCTCCGCGTCGCCGCCGCGAGATCGCGCCCCCTCCTCCGCCGCGCCCTCTCCTCCTTCTCCTCCTCCTCCTCCAGGGCCCCCTACTTCCCCTCCCGCGCCGCCACCACCGCCGCAGCAGCAGCGGAGGCGACGCCGGCGGCGGCCGTCTCTGGCGCCGAGGCAGCGGCAGCGGCAGCGGCGGCGCCTCCTGCCCCGGCGCCCAGGCGGTGGGGCCGGTCCCTGCTCAAGTTCGGCGCCTTCGCCGCCTTCACCGGGGCCCTCGGCGGCGTCGGCTACGTCACCCACGGTGCGATCCCGCGGACCCCTGCTGCGATCTCTCCTAGGGTGCTCTGTTCTGGGGAATTTGGGTTTGGGGTTTGCTCCGCGTTCTGACTTGCTGTTTGTTCCCGTTTGCAGCATACTCGCTGGCTGATGTGGACCAGAGGACCCAGGAGTTCAGGAAGGAGATGGTAACGCCGCCCCACATCGAGGAGGATGCCACCGAGTTTGAGGTAGATCATGCCGCACTATACTCTCCTGATCACTGTCTTTGCTTGGTCGAGTAATTTCGTTAGGGCCGGGCGATAGTGTAGACCTGATTAGCGTATGTGCAGCCCTGCTTGCTGTAATGCAGCAGATCATATCGGTAAGAGGTCCAGAGGAAGGACGGATTTTTTTTCTAGGATGTCGAAACATGCAAGAAATTGTCTGCTATAGGGACTGTTGTTTGTACAACTACAATTGTTGATCGTGAGCATAGACCTCCCTTGTGCTCTGTGAAACTGTGTTTAATTGTAGAATTTTTCTGGTTTTGCAGAAATTTCAGGCTATGGTTGTCGCAGAAGCTAAGAAAGGTACAAGCGATGGCATCTTCCTTTGTTTTTCTATCCTTGTCTTTTCTTTCTACTATTACCTGAAATAACAATGCTGTGAGGACGATCATAGAAGTATGAAATTAAAAGAGTTGTACTCTGTGAAATGCAATGAGGAGGGAATGGAGTTATCCCATCACTCCCTCCGTTCCACAATAGATAGCCGGATTGCCGTACTACAGTTCTACTTTCTTGTTGTTTGTTTCCCATCGCTGCGTCCATTCTACAATAGCTGATATTCTACCTTTTTCTACAAGTTTTTGGCGACTTCTGCCATTTTCCCCTTTGGATACGCTTGTTGGCTGTATACATTTTTTGTTTGCTACCTTGTCAGTACTTAATACTAATGCTGTACATTTTGGTACTGCAGTCCCTGTTAGAGCGATAGAGTACTACTTGGAAATTAGAAGCACAGTTGAAGCTCATGTTATGGTCAGTAACAAATTATAATACTCTCATACCCTTTCTTGCAATTGTGTTTCTGATGATTTTTTCTAATCATTTAATAATTTGTTTAACAGGGCTTTACTGAACCCACATCAGACAAACTGTTGCCAGATTTGCGCCCAGAAGAGCAGCATGTCTTCACCCTAGTTCTTGATCTCAATGAAACTCTTGTATACTCGGATTGGCAGGTAGAGTGGAGATACTAGTCCTGTTATTCATCTGTTGATTACACATTTGTATAACCTAATCTTTGGATTTGATGCAAAATTTAGGGACTCATATTTAGATTAAGAATTGAAGACTTCAAGTCCATATCGGAGGCAAACTGCAGCTTGTTTTCTTATTATTAGAGAATATGCTAAGAATTGTAGCATAATGTCTAGACTTAGATATTTAGATATAACCTCCTAGGGTGCTATGTGGCAAAATCTGATACTTTAACATTAGATTTGTTCTGCTACCAGTATCATCATACTCAATTGTACTCTAATACCACACTTAAAGAGTGCAAACCTGATATTGTATCGGCCATCTACCTTTCTAGAACTGATGACTCATTATATATGAACATTTTGACAGATGACTAATTTGCTTCTTTGCGATGTACAAGTTGCGCAAGCTGCAGAGTTTTTCATTTTCATGAAAATGTTTTTGCTTGTTGACCACGTATCTGAAAATTGTAGGTTGTGTCATGTTTTAACTTTGTAAAGGTTTGGAGACCGGGGTTGGGGTACTCATCCTCATCTAGCTTGCCAGCAGGCCTAATCCTGATGTTCTTAGAGAGGCTCGGAGGCTTTGTTTTGTCAACTTATTCATTGCTATAATTATAAATAAGCATATGTTGTTTCTTTTATGGGGAGTACTTGAATTGGCTCTAAGAAAGTTATCCCTAACTTAAAGCTGACCATCTCTAATTGAAGGGAAACTAATATATTTTCCTAACTATTTATGTATCTAACTTTGTCTTCCTAAATAGGACCTTATCTGTTGGTTTGATTGGATGAGATTAGAATCTGTTCTGCCATAGACCACAGTACATTGAACAGTAGCTGTGCCAATAACTTGCGCTAGCGGCTGGTTCCACGCTCGTGACAATTGCACTACCCTAAACATATTTCTGTTTGCATCACATCAAATTCTCATCTTCTTGGTTGTGTCTAGGCATGAAACATGGTCATGAGGTTTTCCATTGCCTTACGATAAAATAGCAGGATGAAACTCAACTCATCTTGCCTATATGACTATTGTTACCATCTGGGTGCATAAATTGCTTATCTTTTGTAAATATATTTATGCAATCGAAGAATATCAAAGTAATCCTCTCTCTCTCTGTGTAAAGCGTGACAGAGGTTGGAGGACATTTAAGAGACCAGGAGTTGAAGCTTTTGTGGAGCATATGGCTAAATATTATGAAATTGTTGTATATTCTGATCAAACTTCCATGGTAAGTTGTAATTAAATTTTTGTCCGTGTAGAATGTGACATTTCTTGTGAGGGACGTAGACTGTTACGTAATATCCTGATTTCTACAATTTTTGTATTTGTAGTATGTGGAGCCTGTGATGGAGAGGTTGGACACAAAGGGTTACATTCAATCAAGGTTATCAAGGCCTGCAACCAAGTACCACAATGGTAAACATTATCGGGTATGGAGATATGCTGCTTTACTATTTCGGCAATAAGCGCACTCCATAAGGAGCAAGCATTGTCAGGAATTATGAGTACCATCCATTTTGTACTGTTGTATATGAGTCATCTCTCTTCAATCATTTTTTCATGGTATGAGCTGCTCGATAATTATGGCAACCTATACCCCAAGGAAGCATGTAAATGAACATGTACACTAATAATGTATTATAGTAATCTTTCTATTTTAAATTAACATCAATGCCTTCATCGTAGATAAAATTTTCAGGAAAAGTGAACCAAACAATTGTTTATCTTCTGATTTGTGACACACCACTAAGTATTCCGATTTTGTACTGTCAGATACTTATCCTTTCTAATATTCTTTTCATGGTTTACCAGGATTTGTCAAAGTTGAACAGAAATCCTGCGCAAGTTCTCTATATCAGCGCACATGCTCTTGAATCTTGCCTGCAGCCTGAAAATTGCGTCACTGTCAAACCTTGGAAACTTGAAACTGATGACACCGCATTGCTGGATCTGATTCCATTTCTTGAGTGTAGGTGCTCCAACCAATCTTCCGTATTACCATGTGGTTCGAGATACCTTCATTGTGGTCTTATGAGTCTGTGCCCTCGAGTGCTTAAAATCTTGATGAAATTAACCTGTACTACAGATGTTGCCATGAGAAGACCGCCTGATGTTCGGACAGCACTTGCTTCCTATCAAGGTCATGATGTTTCTGCAGAGTTTGCCAAGCGTTCAAAGGAAGTGGAGAGGTAAGCACATGGTTACATTCTACTGCAGGATGCCTGTCATTTAGAATATTTGAGTTTTGCCTCTTTAATATTATGAACGCAATATATTTGTATGATGTTATTTATGTAATTGTATGAGTGAACCTCTCTTTTGCGTGGCATGTGGCATTTGTTGTGAACCGGCACGGCGATTGCGTATGTTGTTTAGTTGAAATGGCTTAAGCTTTAGTCGGTCTGAACTTTTAAGTAAAGATTATTTTGGTGATGTGCTGACTGGGAAATTATTTGAAAAATTTATGATACCTATTATATTTAAATACTTCCACCGATAGTGGTAAGGCCAGGCACAAAAGCCAAGCTGGACAAACAACTAAACAGGTATGCACCATGTTAGTCGTAAAAAAACACATGTATGCTTTTCTTCGCTAGAACTTAAAATTGACTGTCAAGGTAAATAGTTAATGCCTACATGTAACAGAAACTCTTAATGGGGTCTTGTGGATTTTGTGTAATCTAGGGGAGGTACCTTGAACACTACTACGTCATTAAAGAGGCATCATGCTTTTATGAGAACTACACCAATCACAGTAATGCAAAAGTAGGATATTGACCTATCAGATTGCGCTTAGAGTGCCTGTCCGGATCTTTAAAAAATCTGCGCGGTGCATTTGAGATTGCTTGTTGTCAGGGTAATACCTAAGATCAACTATTTGTCACACAAAACCTGTTTATTTTTCTGTAAATTGAATAACCATTATTTTACCATCTTACAGGCTCCAACAAGAGCAGAAACAGCGTAAGAGCATATGGCGGCGATGATGGATCTAATCTGATGGAAGGACAGAGCTCCAAATTGACTTAATTGTAGCATGGGTTTTTTGTTGGAAGGAGAGTTTTCTTTTTTGAGATCAGGAGAGCATATCAAGACTTTTGTGCATCACATCCTAGCCAAATTGATGGCTGGTATGAGGGGATATCCTGTAGTTTGGCAGTTTAGCATCACAATTCACGGTTCCGACTCACAAGTCTCCATTTCTTGGGCATCTTGACTTGACTACCATGTTAAGGACAACTACGGCACACGGTCTCTGTTAAGAAGAGTCGAGACCGCACAACTAAGTTTGCATTGATTCCTAGTTTGCCGAAACATGCGATGAACATAGGCATCTTTCTTGTAATTTTTTGCGGTTGTTGCATTCTCTGAGATATGGAGAAGGCAAGTTCTAGCGACAGTGCATCTTGCCGACATTATGAATTTGATATACAAGAAACACCTGGTTTTTAGCATTGCCGTTCAACCTGCACCCTGTTCACTCTCTTCCACTGCGTTAGTATTGTATTTGAGTTTGTTGCCTTGCTTTGCGTGGTTTCTGTTCTGTGCTGTCTTGACATTCTTTTTGTAACTTTGACACACAACGTGTTCGAGTAAAAGAAATATTTTAAAGTGAGATTTAGCACTCTCGTAGAACACATCATTGAGTACATTGAGTTTGTGTTTTTCATTTTTTTTTCTGAAAAATGTAAATGCGATTTTTTATTTCTTAAAAATAAGAGAGGTAAAAAACTCCTTACCTTCACGTCACGTTTTTCAAGTGTTAATTACTGGCGCCGTTTTGTACAGTCTTAGGCATTAGGCTCATTTCTTTAGCACACCACGCACTCGCTTTTTTTTTTTAGTTGCTAGACTGGGGCAGAAGTTCGTACAAGAGAACATTGGGCCCGTCAACTTGGGCCGAAGACCATGTGCGCATCGCAGATGTACTAGGCCGCGTGGGAGTATACAGTGCACCGTTTCACCCTATTCCGGTTGACCACCTAAAATTTCTAAAATCCACTAAAAAAGCCTAAAATATTTCTTAAAAATCTGAAAAAAAAAGTTTACACATAGGTACCACTCATATCTAACATGTCAGAAAAAGCCAAAAAAAAAACTGAACATAGATAAGTCAATTTCACAGAGATGAATACCTTTAAAAAAAACGGTAACCAATATATTAAGCTAGCAAGCCGCCTCATTAAAAACCTTCCAGTCTCCTTAGGTATCCTGGTAAGGAAAAGAGTGCGTCTGAAACTTGCTGCTTTAACCATCAACCATACTCCCTCCATTTTTTAATATAAGATGTTTTAGATGTTGTACATATTGTCTAGGTACATATAAAAGTGAGTGAACATACACAATAAAACATGTCTACATACATTTGTGTATATGTGCATGTGGATAAATGCTAAAACATCTTATATTAAAAAACGGAGGGAGTAGTTACATCGTACAAGAGAGCATCTAGCAAAAAGCCTAGGGGTTCATCGACCCAATTACAAGAATTTTTAATTAAAAAGCATTGCTTAGCTAGACCATGGGCTACTTTATTTGCTTCCCTTGGGCAATGACTAAAAGAAACCGAGCCAATCGCTACAACTAGGTCAACACAGTCTGCAAAGATTACCGCTGACTCATTCCACCACGTCTCATCGCTCGTACACGCCTCCACGGTTCCTAGGGAATCAGATTCAGCCAGTAACACTGAAAACCCTAGTCTGTTTGCCAGAGACAGACCTTTTTCATAGCTCGTGCTTCCGCCATAGCCACTTAAGCAACGTATGGGAGGAAAACGGATGAAGCTGCTAAGAATTTTCCTTGATAATCACGGATGGCAGCACCGGTAGCTCCTGCATGTGAATCATCATAGAATGAAGCATCAACATTTAGTTTAACTTACCTCGGGGGTGGTCTTGTCCAATGAGAAATTATCTCAGCTCCCGCCTTCTTCACTCTAGCTGAGTTAGCAACAATCGAAAGAATGGACACTTTACATTTGTACAACGGTGGGACTTCTTCCTCGTGTGTGCGCCGTCGCCTGATCCACCAAAGGTACCAACAAGTCACAGTCGTTAATTCCTTAAGATGAACTGTGGCAAAACCCAGGAGAGAGTTGTCTGCCCGGCGAAGAATGAATTCCAGAACCGCTGATCCGGCTCTATCAACCTGTGTCGCTTCCTCGATTAGATCCTGCAAATTCAATAGCCTCCATAATTCTGCGTGGTAGGGCATTTGAAAAGCAGATGCAAGACATCCTCTGCCGCCTGATGACATATAGGACACGCCCCACTTACTGGTACTTGACGGTTTACTAAAATTCCTTTCAGCTTGATGATGCTTCATGTGGATTTCATTAATTCTCGTGCAGAGGATGAGAGTACAGTTGAGCACCATTATCGGTGTGATATTTTCATGGTTGTTGTGGATCAGCAAGCACAAGAGTTAAATTGCAGATTCAACAAATAAATAACGGAGCTTCTCATTATGTGCACATCCTTGGACCCCAAGAACTCATTCGGTTCATTTGACATTGATATTGTGTGTTCTCTAGCTTCAAAATTTTATCCCACCGATTTTGAAGAACAAGAAAGGGAGAATCTAAGAAGCCAGTTGCGGCATTATGAGCATGATATACCTACAAATCTGAAGTTTCAGAATTTCACAACTATATCAGAGCTTTGTCAAAACCTTGCAGCAACCGGAAAAAATGATGATTATCACTTGATTGACAGGTATATAGTGTTCTTTGCTCCTATGCTAGTTTATTTAATCATTGCTAAAAGAACTAACTTATTTTTTAAGAACATATTGGTTCACCTTGTTCTTACTTTACCAGTCTCAACCGCAACCACTGAGCGTGCATTTTCTGCAATGAAACTTGTGAAAATAAGGCTCCGAGATAAAATGGAAGATGGATCCCTAAGAGATTGCTTGCACATACATTGAAAAGGAGGGCAGACCTAGGCTAAGTCGCACAGTGACTCTGTTTTTTATGAGAATGCTTCACAAAATCACCGGATTGAAAATCCATATGCGATACTTAAATTTAATTGGAGCGACGTATTTCATAAAAAAGCCAAGGATCAAAAATATTATATTGGAGATCTACGTACTGATGTCTAATAGTAGTACAATCTACACGATGACTAAGTAGTTATTTAACTATTTACTACTACGAGTGATTCGGTGAATCTGCAACATGAAAAAGTCAAGAAAAGCAAACCCCGGAGATTGGATGCCACGAGCCCAAAGTCTTCAGCGGTGCTGTCATTCCATGCATCATACGGTAGAAAATCATCCAATTTAGAACGGAGGGAGTACGAAATAGTCGTTGTATGCGTGTAGATGGGCCAGATAAACTTACCAATAGATCAACTACACACACCGTGATATCACGTACGCGTGTAAAAGTCGTATGGCTATGTACACACGTAACTGCACCACTATAAATCTTACTACCTCCGCAAAAATTGTCACGGAGAACCTACTGCGATAGTACAAATTCTTGTACAGCTAGCGCTAATTAGGGGATCAGAGGGAGTAGCTATCTACACGATCTTGGCGATCGAAGAGGGAGTGGCTGCTCAAAATCCTAGCGAACACCATGCCCATGAGTAGCAGCAGCAGCTCAGGAACTCGCGGAACGACGGGGAGCCACAACAGTTTCATCTCCAACGGTCGGGACTTGTCCGTCAGCCGCTCAAGTGCAAGGCCAAGCACGGTACAAGCTCAAGTTGGCCATGCCTATATGCCAGGTATTGACCGTGTTTTCTTCTTCTTAAGCTTTGTTTATGCGACGAACCTAATGATTTCTTGAGGTGATACTTCCTTAAGAAGATACAGGAAATAATGCTTAATTTAAGAATTTACAGAGGTGATTAATTAGATGTGGTCTCGATAAAAGTGAGGAAGGTTACTTATGAAAATATGGAGGGTCCAGAACAATATTGGTAGCAAATAGTGCTCATCTGTCATCTCATCATTCGGTGCCAAAATCATCATTACAGAGGAAGATGAGAAAATAAGAAAACAAATTGCATTGAGAATTTTTTTTCTCCTAAAAGGATACAAAACTCCAAAATCGAAAGGCAAAGTTTGGAACAATGAATCATACTTATTGTGTCCTCAATGATGGGTCTGAAGGTAGTGCACATTTCGACCGGCACACTGAGGGTGTGTTTGGTCCAGGGGATAGGATTTAGGGGATGAGGGCATCCCAACCACCTGGTTAGGGATAGCCAATTTTTCTGTTTGGTTCGGTGGAATGAGAGATGGTTAGCGATAGCCATTTTGATGTTTGGTTCAAAGGATGAAAAAATGGATGTGTTGTTGCAATCACCTCTTTAACTGAGGTGGTGAGATTACCCATAGCATACTCTCAAATCAATGCCTTGTGAAGTCAAACCACAAAATTAGCCTCTAATCAAAAATTTGATGCATGGACAAACAATTACACATTAGCACAAAGACAAATAATAATGGTTAAAAAATTATCCACTACTAGCTTGGCAGCACCCAAAACTGATTCTTCCATCGTGCAACCGAATAAGTAATGTTGAATAGTCTCATTCTCAAAACATAAAGTAACCACATGTCCCACTACTAGTTCCGCTTTACCAGATTTATTTTTTGTCATGCTGAAACCATGACAAAGGAACCAAAGATAGAAACCTTAATTTTATGGGTAACTTTTGATCCATAACCTTTTCAAATGGAACTGCGCCATCTATCCACCAAAGTTGAGTACATATAATTAAGGTAAAAAGTAGCATGCTATGAGAAATAGCAGCGGCTCCTCAAAATGCTATACACGCTATAGCGTGTCATATTTCAAATAATGATTTGAAATAAATATCAGATATAGCTAAAATAAAGGATTTCAACAAGAATAAAGAATAAAGTCAAAAAACTGTCAAAACAATTTTTGCATAACCACGTACAAAAATTGTCCCCCCTTTGTCTAGAAACCTAACATCAACATCCTACAAGGCAAAAACATAGCATAAACTACCTATTCAAAATCATCACCGTTAGCGATGTCATTTTTCGATTCAGAAGAGGAACCAGTAGATTGCAGTTCATCACCACGACGGAATAGGAAGCAATTTCTTCTTTTTCGTAAGGTGGCAGACTCGACCCTTTGGGTCGATAAGCTAAAAAAAGAAAATAGCGTGCTAACACTATGACGTTTTAGCGCCATATAATGTGCTATCACGTGAATAGCACCATAGCAAGCAGAAGAATTAAAATTTAGCGTGAACTCTTCAGATATGCTATAACACGTTATTAGCGCCCAAATAGCACTTTTTTTTTTGAACGATACAATGGACCAAAATGGCCTCCAAAAAGTGAAGATTCCACTTAAATATGTCTCCTTGTGAAAGGTCAATATCTATCACTTTAAGTACGATCTCATGCCAGACATTTAAATGTGATCTATGAGCGACCTTCAATATGAACATTAAGCAGAATTGTTCCAAGAACGATGCTACAGCTGCACTTGCATTCACAATATTACAACGAGGAGGGGTGTGTCCTCCAACATTCTTACATATTTGAGATTACATTTTCCATTATTTTTTGCAGTCAACCAACTAATTTTTTCCTTGTTGCAGCCTACCCTTATTTCCATCATCATACGATTTATCCGGCGTACCGAGCCACACAACAACCGGTGCAAGCACAACCGGTGTATTTGCAATATTATCCATGGATTCTATGGGTGTTGACACCTCCTCCCTCATTCACAATGGTTCAAAACCAGATAGCTATGTCGCCAGCATTGAACCAGCCGTCGAGCTTGGTTACCATACCTAGCGCCTGTGTCGCTAGCATTGGAGGGAGGTCAATTCGAAACAACGCCTGCATTGATCCAACCGTCGAACCCGAAATCAAAGCTGGTTCCTGGCGGAATAGCTTGGCTGCTAGAACGACTGGTTACTCAAATTTGGCCGTATGTTGTAAACAATGTAAGTTCTTTTTCCAAAATGTTGCACTTAATTAGTATTTTGTATAATTGTTATCCTTAGAAATCAGTAGCAGGCATTGAACAATATCAGCTTCAGTAGTCTCGATGCCAAGCTCTTGCGACCAGTAAGTAGGAAAAGGTCCCCGCACCAGAAAAAAAGCAGGTATTTCAAGGGTTTATGTATTAAAAACAATATAAATAAAATCATAGAGTAAAAAAAGGAAAATAGGGTCATCGTTTTATATGTTGCTTTGTACACTAGCAATCATCTCGAGGAATCAGGGTTTGATAGCATCATCTTAGACTCAGATAGTCTTTTTCAATTGCCAAGTTGAACTCATCTTTGCAGAGCAGCAGTGCATATCATCAAGTTAAGGTTATTTCAGCTATGTTACTTTTATGCATGCAATCCAGGTTTGCAATCAAGTTGCTCATGTTTTTGCCCAGCCCTGATACATGACATCAACCACTAGTAGAAACAAGGGCTTTCGTCCAGAGCCACATCGGGCTCTAGTCCCGGCTGGGTTACAAACCAGTGCTAGAGGGGGGGGGGGGGGGGGGGGGGGACTGGTCCCGGTTCAAAGGCTACGAGGCCGCAACAGACTAGTTCCGGGTCGTAAGGGACCTCTAGTACCGGCTCGTAATACGAACCGGTACTAGGCACCCCTAGTACCGGTTCGTATTACGAGCCGGTACTAGAGGTCTCACTATTCATCTTCCACCCCGAGAGCAGCCCTCCATTTTCAGCTCGAGTTCATCTCCATTTGTTCCATTGTTTCTTCTCTCAAGCTCGAGTTTATCCCCATTTTTTCAACGATTTGTCAAGATTAGTGGCACCCATCTATCTAAGGGTTAGCAACTTGATCCTTTCATCCGGCATTGCTCATTTTAGCTCATTTCCATACTAGCTTAGCTCATTTCATTTTTTTAGTGCTTGGTAGGTGTTTGATGAAATGCCTAAGTTAGTGAGTTCATTTGTTTTATATGCAATTTGAGCTAAAATTAAAATATGATTTGTGTGTTCTAGTGCCGTGCTCACCGCCGTTGATCGCCGCGTTGTCCCGTCACGGCACCACCTCGGTAAGCCTCTTTTTTAAAACTTTTATTTAAAAAAATCTTAGTTGTATGATTTAGATGCATAATTATTATTTGTATAATTTTATTAGTTGTATAATTGTTTGTTTATATATATAGTGCCATGGTTTTGACACCTGACCACACCGGCTCTCGTCCGCTCTATTATTCGGATGTGGTATGATTGTTTGTTATAACTATATATTTATTTCGTTTCATGTTTATAACAATCATGCAGACCAACTTGACATAGATATATTTTTATCTAGGAGGTAGTTGAACCGGAAATTCCCACCGACCCTATTGTCGAGTTTTTTGTAAAAGAAAACAATGATTTGAAAGCAAAATTGAAAAGAAGTGAAGATCTTCATCTCCAATGCCTAGAAGAGAAGATGAAATTGGAGTTCAAGCTTGCCGACATCGTCGATGAACACGAGTTCAAGCTTGCCGACGTCGTCGATGCTCACGAGATCAAGATGGATGCAATGCGTTTGAAGATTAAAAAGATTAGAAATTATGCCATTAGTCAAGAGGCTTGGTATCATTATGTTGTTGGTTCAATAATTACCTTAGTTGCGATTTTGATCGCATTTGTTGTTGGATTTAAATTCTTTGGATAGTTGTATGTTGGTTTAAATGTATGTTTTATGAGAACTATGTATTACATTTGGTCACTACTCTACTTTGGTTTTAATGTGATGAACTTGTATTAATGAATATGGTCAGTTATCTATTATGTTCGTTTACCGTAATGGGTTTTAGCAACGTGATTGCGTTTGACATACTTATATAATGCAGATGAGCCATCCATGGATGTACGTTGACCGACGCTCTAACGAGTACATGCAAGGCCTAGTTCTTTTCTCAACGTGGCTGAGACAAACACGCGGAATGGTTTTATGTGTTGTCCATGCCATAACTGTCGGAATGAGAAGGATTACTCTTGCTCAAAAACCCTTCACATCCACCTGATTCAGTTTGGTTTCATGTCCGGCTATAATTGTTGGACCAAGCACGGAGAAAGAGGGGTTATGATGGAAGACAACGAAGAAGAATAGAACGATGACAACTACATGTGCCCTGAATACGGTGGTAATGCAAGGGGGAAGCTGAAGATGAAGAGGTACCAGATGAGCCCATCATAGATGATGATTTACGGCGGGTCAACGTTGATGCACAGACCGAAGCAGAAAGTGCACTCGAGAAGTTGAAGTTGGAGCGCATGTTAGAGGATCACAAAAAAAAGTTGTACCCAACTTGCGAAGATGGCAACACAAAGCTCGGTACCACACTAGAATTATTGCAATGGAAGGCAGAGAATGGTTTCTCTGACAAGGGATTTGGGAATTTACTGAAAATAATGAAGTAAAATCTTCCAAAGGATAACGAATTGTCTGACAGTACGTACGAAGCAAAGAAGGTTCTCTGCCCTCTAGGATTAGATGTGCAGAAGATACATGCATACATTAATAATTGCATCCTCTACCGCGGTGAGCAGTACGAGAATATGAATGAATGCCCGGTATGCGGTGCATTGCGATATAAGATCAGACGAGATAACCCTGGTGATGTTGAGGGCCAGCCCCCAGGAAGAGGGTTCCTGCCAAGGTGATGTGGTACGCTCCTATAATACCACGGTTGAAACGTTTGTTCAGAAACAAAGAGCATGCCAAGTTGTTGCGATGGCACAAAGAAGACCGCAAGAACGACGAGATGTCGAGACACCCGGCTGATGGGTCGCAGTGGAGAAAAATCAATAGAGAGTTCAAGGAATTTACACGTGACGCAAGGAACTTTAGGTTTGGTCTAAGTACGGATGGATTTAATCCTTTTGGGGAGCAGAGCAGCAGTCATAGCACCTGGCCTGTGACTCTATGTATCTATAACCTTCCTCCTTGGTTGTGCATGAAGCGGAAGTTCATTATGATGCTAGTGCTCATCCAAGGCCCGAAGCAACCCGGCAACGACATTGATGTGTACCTGAGGCCATTAGTTGAAGAACTTTTACAGTTGTGGCGTGATGAAGGGGTACGTGTGTGGGATGAGCACAAACAAGAGCCATTTGACCTACGAGCGTTGTTGTTTGTAACCATCAATGATTGGCATGCTCTTAGTAACATTTCAGGACAGTCAAACAAGGGATACAATGCATGCACGCACTGTTTAGATAAGACTGAAAGTATATATCTAGGTAACAAGAATGTGTACCCGGGGCATCGTCGATTTCTTCCAAGGCAGCATCCCGTAAGAAAGAGAGGCAAGCATTTCAAAGGTGAGGCAGATCACCGGACGAAGCCACCCCTCCCTACTGGTGATGTTATATATGATATGGTCAAGAATTTAGAAGTAATCTTTGGAAAGGGTCCTGGCGGACAGTCTGTTCCGAATGACGTTGACGGACACGTACCCATGTGGAAGAAGAAGTCTATATTTTGGGAGCTACCCTACTGGAAACTCCTACAGGTCCGCTCTGCAATCGACGTGATGCACGTGACGAAGAATGTTTTCGTGAACCTACTAGGCTTCTTGGGCGTGTATGGGAAGACAAAAGATGCGCCGGAAGCACGGCAAGACCAGCAACGTATGAAAGACCCAGACAACCTGCATCCAATGAAGACGGATAAAGGACGTTTAAGTCCTGCTAGCTACGCTCTTACCAAGGAAGAGAAGGAGATATTTTTCGAAGTCCTGAGCAGTATGAAGGTCCCGTCTGGCTTCTCGTCGAATATAAAGGGAATAATAAATATGGCAGAGAAAAAGTTCCAGAACTGTCGGGGGAGTATCCCCGGGTAGGGTCAAGGCTTGGCATAAGGTGGTGTTCGAAGTTGTGCCGAGGTACGGAAAGGGCCGACCTGTTTGGGCCTGGGAAGTTCCGAGCTTCATCTTGACCTGGAGAGTACAGGCCGACCTATTTTGGCCCAGAGGGGTCCGAGGTATACTGTTGGCCAGGGCCGAGGTTCACTGTCCGAGCTATGTTCAGCCGACCTAACTACCTCAGTGCAGTGGTTTGTGTTGTGAGTGCAGGAGAAGCTGTGGGGAGGAAGTAAGATCCGACCTGGTAAAGATTAAGCGCAAGACCCGAGGTACGGAGCCCGTCACATCCGTGCCGAGCTAACCGAGGTGGTGGGCTGTAGGTCGGGCAGGAGTCAATGCTCCTGTCACTTCCAGCCGGGTACAAGAGCGCCTGACACGGGAGCGTCTGTCAAGGAGCATGGCAGAGGCGTGCTCCGGGTTCGGCGGGCCTGCACGTCTCTGATCGCTGACTACGCGAGGTCTGGGAAAAGGCTACGAGGTAGCTCTGCCAGGCCACGTCCTGTCTCGGTCAGAGGGGACATGCTAGTTCTGCCGTTAGGCTACAGGAGATGGGCAAGCCACGTCTTGTCCCTGACCGAGGTACGGTGGTACGGTGGTGACCGTTGCAGAGGCATGGCAACAGTGTTCTGCGAGGGGCACAATGGTAACCCGGCTGGCCTATATAGTGGGCTTCACCCCCTCCTGCTAGAGAGGATCCAAGATCGAAAGAGACCCCCCCCCCGCTGGAACTAGTTGATCAAGAGAGAAAGAGAGAGAGAGAGAGAAGCTCGGAACACCCCGGAAACACCTCGGATCAGCTCGGAGTGCCTTCTTCCTCCCGTCTAGCTCCATCTTTACCTCAAGTTCTCACCATTGTATCATCATACAGCTCGAGGAGCAGCTTGTACTTGTCACTCTGAGCTATACACTGCTAGGATAGTGCTGCAGTAGGGGTGTTACCTCCGCAAGAGGGCCCCGAAGCAGGGTACATCGTGGTGTGTTTGTGTTCTTGCTTTCTTGGTTCTTCGTTCGTGTTCTTGCGTGTTCTTGCGTGTGCACTTCTTGAGTGCATAAACCCTCCCCGGATTCCCCCAACGACCATTCGGCCCCATCTTAGCCATACCTATGGCATCTGCCGTGATCCCACCACGACAGTTGGCGCCCACCGTGGGGCAGATTGAGGCGTTGGAGGGAGTTTTCATCCGGACGGGCTCAGGCGAGCGTGTTCTTTCCGGGCTTGTCGCCAAGATCGGAGAGTTCACCTTCATCAGCGACAACGCGGGGTGTTTCGCCGGCAAGCCTTTCCCCGAGGACGGCTTCACCATGATGCTCGGCAGCTTCGTCACGTACGTTGCTGTCGAGGTTGTTCGCGGGTACCCGGAGCAGGTGCTCGTGGACGACGAAACTCCTCTCCTCGCGGCTTTAGGTCGGCGTATCACTCGCCCCGAGAGCTGCGTAGAGGTGATGATGACAGGCCCGGTTGACGCCGTGGCAAAGTAGATGCCAGCCAGTCCAAGGCAGCCGAGGTTGCTAAGGTGAGATCTGCAAAGCCCAGGCTAGAGAAGGACTTGCCTGGCACCCCAGAGCTGCGGGCCGAGGTGCGACCCTGGTAGAGATAGTGGATACACTGGCAGACCCAGTAAATCCAGGAGTGGACATAGTAGTGACTGTGGCCGACCTAGAGGCAAAGCGTGTCCTGTTGCAGAAGGAGGCTGTAGCAATGATAACAGCTAGAGATGAGTTCAATAGAGATCTGCGCGAGTACAATGCAGCGAATGGCTTCACCCCGGTAGCGGTTGATACACATAGGGGAGCCGAGGTGCGGCAGAGAGGCAAGGGGCTCAACGATGAGATAAACAGGGAGGCTCGACCTACCACCTCGGCTAGGAGTGGGAGTCGCGTGTCAACTGGAAGGCCGGTGTATAGTTCCCCTGCTAAGAACCTCAGAGCTGCCGAGGCAGGCAGGGCCGAGCTATCCGGATTATCTGGAGATGCATGGCGTGCGCAGCAGAAGCGAGTCAATGAGTTAGTATATGTGGCTAACCAGCAGAATGAGGCTCTCCGCAGAGCATATGCCGGGGCTGGTGATTCAGAGATGGTTTATTCAGCTAGGCCAGTCAGTCAGGTGTCCAAGGGGCAAGCCTCGTCTCCACTCGTCGGAGGAGCCGATCGAGCCCGGAGTGTCACCTCGGGTCAGAACCAGCAGCTGCAGATGTATGATCCAGTCCTAGCAGCAAAGCAGAAGGTGGGCCAGGGCAATGCTAGCCGAGCTAAGGGAAACCCCGGCCCAGGCAATGCGAGCCGGCTAAGGGTAACTCCGGTCAGGGAAATCAGAACGGCGGTCAAGCAGCATCGGCTGGCCGAGGTAAACCACCTCCGCCCCCGAGGTATCAGCAACAACCTCGGCAGCAGGGGCAATATCAGCGAGAGCCGGAGTATGTTCAGCAACCTCAGAACGTCGGTCAAGGCGATGACCGATATGATGATGGAGACTCGGCCATGGCACGAGCTGGATACCACAGAGTGGATGGGGCGTTGGGACCTCGGATAGGAGGTCGGATGTTAGCTCCAGGCGATGTCCGTAACAAGCTGGATAGAATCTACTTGTCTGAGCAACTGGAGGAGGAAGGCCCTCCTGGTCCGGCGTGTTTTGGACCTCGGATCATGAAGGAGCCACCACCACCAGTATCTCAGTTCCAGTTAGGTCGGAACACCAAGCCATACAATGGGAGCACCAAGCCACAAGATTGGCTGACAGATTATGTATCCTCGGTGCACATTGCGGGGGGCAATCGCCGATGGGCGGTCCGGTATCTCCCGCACATGTTGGAAGGTCCAGCTCGGATCTGGCTGAATAATTTGCCGGAGTATAGTATCAACTCCTGGATAGACTTGGAGCTGGCGTTTAACAGCAACTTTGCTAGTACATACAAGAGGCCAAACCGACCTCAGCTCCTGGCGGCATGTAAGCAAGATGATCATGAAACTGACCGAGAATTCTTAACTCGGTGGAGCAATGTTCGGAATTCCTGTGAAGGAGTGGTAGAGGCACAGGCCATTTCCTGGTTTGCAGATGGTGTCGACATGGCAGCATGCTGTGGCAGAGGCTCCAGAGAGATATGCCGAGATCCCTAGCAGAAACAATCCGGGTTGCAGATTCTTATGCCCTGGGTGATCCGATGCAGCCAGCAGCAGAGGCAGGAGCACGTAACAGAAGGAGGGAGCCAATAAACAACCGGCTCGGACCAAGGTGTAATGACCGTCAGGAGTTCGGACAGAAGAGGAGGGAGCCGGACTATCCATACCCTCCAACCAAGTTGCAGCGGTGAACCCGGATCAGCCCGGAGCTGGAGGTGTCCAGAGGCCAAAAATCAATGGTCCGGCATTTAGTCCGAACCGGAGCCACCCATGACCTATGAATCAATGATAGATGGTCCGTGCTGTTACCATACGACTGACCCGCGCAAGCCAGCCAACCATTCAACCCGGCAGTGCAGCTGGAACCGCAGAATCAGAGAAGAGGGGGCAAGGGCCGGAGGAATCAGAACAGGACCACCACCTCAGAGATTTCAGCCGAGGTCCCACCCTAATCTGTCCGGAGCAAATGTTACCCCGATAACCACTGCACCTCTTCCGAGGCCTGCAGCAGCAAGACCCGTGAATGTTGTGAATGTCCGAGGTAATAACAACAACAATGGTGCCGGACCAAGTCAGCAGTATGAATACCCCGGAAATGACTATAGAGAGGTTCATGCGAGCTATGTGGTCTTTGTGACCGAGCCACTGACAAGAAGAGCGTGCAGAGGCGTGCCATGGAGGTGAATGCAGTAATGCCGGTGGTGCCGACCTATATGAACTGGTCTGAGCAGGAGATCACTTGGAGCAGAAAGGACACACCTCGGATCATGCCGAGCCCTGGAAAGTATGCCCTGGTGGTAGATCCAACGTTGTGTGGGCCTACCAACAATGTGAGGTTCACCCGAGTTCTGGTGGACAATGGCAGTGCCATCAACATCATGTACCGAGACACAATGGTGAAATTGGGCATCTCGCCTAATCAGTTGATGCCAAGCAGTTGTACTTTTCATGGGATTGTGCCCGGCGTTTCCTGTGCACCCATGGGCAAGATATGGGTGGATGTAGCATTTGGAACCAAGGAAAATTGCCGAGTTGAGAGTATCGAGTTCGAGGTGGTGGACTTGGAGAGTGCATACCATGCACTGCTTGGAAGGCCGGCTTTGGCCAAGTTCATGATTTCCACCCATGTTGCATACCTGAAGATGAAAATGCCAGGGCCTAATGGATCATATCCATCTCGGGTGACTACAAGCGAGCATTCAGTGTGCCTCGGCGGGATCTAACCTGCCGAGTCTTTGGTGATCGCAGCCGAGAAGAAGAAGCTGCATCAAGTGGTGGCAATGGCGCAGTCAACACAGCTCGGCCTGTCCGGACTGATGAGCCCGGACTCAACTGCGGCGTTCGAGGTACCCAAGGAGACCAAGAAGATCCCCATTGACCCGGAGCACCCAGAGCATGTGGCCATCATTGGGACCGGGCTAGGCGAGAAATAGGAAGGCGAGCTCTGTCACTTCCTCCGTGAGAATCGGGATATCTTTGCATGGTCGGCTAAGGACCTGCCAGGTGTTCCGAGGGAGTTGGCAGAGCACTCTTTATTTGTTAGGCCAGAGGTGAAACCGGTGAGGCAACCGACCCGTCGTCTCTCAGACGACCGGAGACAAGTGGTGCTGGACGAGCTGGCTAAGTTGCTTGCAGCCGGGTTCATAATGGAGGTACTGCATCCGGACTGGATATCCAATCCGGTCTGGTGGAAAAGAAGAAAGACGAGCCAGCCGTGGTCAAGGTGTGGCGCATGTGCATTGACTTCACTAACCTCAACAAGGCGTGCCCAAAAGATCCGTTTCCATTACCTCGGATTGATCAAGTGATCGATTCCACTGCTGGTTGTGAACTGTTATCTTTTATCGATGCGTACTCTGGTTTTCACCAGATACCACTGAACCCAAAGGATCAAATAAAGACTGCTTTTATTACCCCGTATGGGGCGTATTGCTATCGTGTCATGTGTTTTGGTCTGAGAAATGCCGGGGCAACTTATCAGAGGTGTATGCAGAAATGCCTGCACTCTCAGATGGGCAAAAATGTGCAAGTGTATGTCGACGATATTGTCATCAAAACTAAGGAGAAACATACTCTCCTCGAGGATCTCGAGGAGACATTTGTGAATTTGAGAAAGTATCGGTTGAAGCTTAACCCGGACAAGTGCACCTTTGGTGTCCCGGCTGGAAAGTTGCTCGGATTCCTGGTGTCTAGCCGAGGTATCGAGGTTAACCCGGCCAAAATCCGAGCTATTGAGAGCATGAAGTTACCGAAGTGTTTGAAAGATGTGCAGAAGTTCACAGGGTGCCTAGCCTCGTTGAGCCGATTTGTAGCTCGGCTAGGAGAAAAAGCATTGCCTTTGTACCAGCTCATGAAGAAAAGTACCGGGTTTACATGGACCCCGCAGGCCGACGTGGCGTTTGGTGAGCTGAAAAAGATGTTGTCCACTGCCCCGGTGTTAGCGTCACCATTGCACAATGAGCCGATGTTACTTTACATTGCGGCCACAAACCGAGTTGTAAGTGTGGCAGTGGTGGTGGAGCGCGAAGAAGGTGGCAGGTCGGTGCAGAGACCGGTGTATTACTTGAGCGAGGTGATCTCTACCTCGAAGCAGAACTATCCTCACTACCAGAAGATGACGTATGGTGTTTACCTGGCGGTCAAGAAGTTGAAGCATTATTTCCAGGAGCATCCCATGACGGTGGTGTGCGAAGCTCCAATCTCGGAGATCATCGGGTGCAAAGATGCAACTGGCCGAGTTGCCAAATGGGCGATTGAGGTGTCTCCATATGCACCACATTATGAGAGAAGAGACGCAATTAAATCCCAGGCGTTGCCGGACTTCTTTTGTGATTGGGCCGAGATGCAGTATGAGCCACCCAGGCCGGACTATAATTATTGGAAAATGCATTTTGATGGGTCCAAAACAAAGATCGGGCTGGGGGCTGGAATAGTCCTCACCTCGCCAAAGCAAGATCAGCTGAAGTACGTGCTGCAGATTCATTTCTCAGCATCAAACAATGTGGCGGAGTATGAGGCCTTAATCCATGGCCTCAAGGTGGCAAAGGAGATCGGTATCCGGCGTGTAGAGTGCTTCGGCGATTCCGACCTGGTGGTGCAACAATCTTCTGGAACTTGGGATGCTCTGGATGCCAACATGGCGTTATATCGGTTCCATGTGCAAAAGATATCCGGGTTCTTTGAAGGGTGTGAGTACAGGCATATACCTCGGGCAGAAAATGATGCTGCCGACGTGTTGTCAAAGCTCGGTTCATCAAAGAGGCAGTACCACCAGGGGTAGCCCTGAATCACTTGAGAACTCCTTCAATCAAACCTTCTCCTGAATCCGAATCTATTTTCATCCCGGCGGAGCAAGAGCCCGGACCTGTTCCAATGGAGGTAGACGTCGGATGCGTTTGGTCGGACCCGGGGACTGCGTGGCAGAGCTCGGGGACTGCACACCAAACCTCGGGGACTGCTCATCCAGACTCGGGGACTGGTCGCAGGATGGTGGAGGAAATAATGGAGGAGATTATGGTGGCCGAGCCAATGGAGGTGGATGAGGAACTTTTTCCTTTGCACCCGGTGCCGGAGTGGGCGGAGCAAATTATGAAGTTCATAACGGAGGGAAGCACGCCAAGTGACACAACCGAGGCTAGGAGGATTCAAAGGAGGGCCAAGGCGTACACCATCATCAACAAGGAGCTCTATAAAAGAAGCGTAACCGAGGTGTTGCAACGGTGTGTTGAGCCAGCTGAAGGCAAGGAGATGCTTTTGGAGATCCACCAAGGAGAATGTGGTCATCATTGCAGCACAAGAGCTCTGGTGGCCAAGGTGTTTAGGCATGGGTTCTATTGGCCCACTGCTCTTGCTGATGCAGAGGCCATAGTCCGGAGATGTGAAGGATGCCAAAGGTTTGCCAAGCAAACGCATATGCCAGCTCGGCGCTCAAAACAATTCCTATCACTTGGCCGTTTGCGGTATGGTGTTTGGATATGGTGGGAGAGTTCAAACCAGCCCGAGGTAACATGACACACATATTGGTGATGGTGGACAAATTCACCAAGTGGATCGAGGTGAAACCAATCCGGAAGTTGGATGGTCATTCAGCAGTGACTTTCTTGAAGGAGATTATTCTGCGATATGGCTACCCCCATAGCATTATCTCGGACAACGGCACTAACTTTGCTGTTGGAGAGTTCGCTCGGTTTTGCATGAACAAGGGAATCCGGCTGGACATAGCCTCGGTGGCACACCCGGAGTCTAATGGACAAGTGGAAAGATCAAATGCTCTAGTGTTGGCCGGCATCAAGGCTCGGCTCATTGAACCACTGCTGAAAACGCCGGGGTGTTGGATAGATGAGATACCAGCAGTACTGTGGGGTCTAAGGACCACGCCAAATCGATCAACTGGCTATACGCCATTTTTTATGGTCTATGGGGCAGAAGCTATGCTACCCACTGACATCGAATATGATGCGCCCAGAGTGGCAATGTACACTGAAGCCGAGGCAAAAGAGGCTCGGGAGGATGCAGTAGATCTGCTTGAGGAAGCGAGAGAATTGGCCTCATCTCGGTCAGCAATTTACCAGCAAGGTCTCCGACGTTATCATAGCCGGAGTATCAACCCTCGTGTGTTTCACGAGGGAGATTTGGTGCTGAGGTTGGTGCAGCGCAAGAAAGGCCGGCACAAGTTGTCACCTCCATGGGAGGGACCGTTCGTTGTGAGCCGAGCTCTGCTCAATGATTCCTACTATCTTATAGATGCGCAGGAACCAAGGGAAGATGGGCTGGACAACCCCGGTCAGAGGTCAGGCGACCATGGAACGTAGCTCTACTCCGACCTTTCTACTCATGAAAGGCGCAATGTATGTACCTCGGTTAATCCTTAATAAAAATGTCGGCACTCCGAGGTTAAAGCTCGGGGACTGCCTCGCTCTTGTGCTTATGTTTTATCTCTGTTTGTCAGTTTCGTTCATATGCCGAACTATTTTGAACCTCGTCTCAAACTTCAAGTAATGTGTGCTATGAAACTAATCTTGTGACTCGACTGGCATCTGCCTAAAAGGTAGTCAAGAGCAAAGAGGAAAAAACGTGGGAGACATGAAAATGAACTCGGGGACTCGGTCCAAAATATAGTTCGGCATGTGTCGTTTACTAACCCCTGTCTTTACCTTTCGTTTATGTCGGATGACTTTGAAACATACCTCGGAATTTACCAAGTACTGTATGCTATGAACAACAATCTTGTGACTCGACTGTCGAACGCCAAATGGCAGACAAGAGCAAAGAATGCCAAATATAGTAAACACGAAAGTAAACTCGAGCAATCATTCAAAAGGATTCGACGTAAAGCTTAGAAAAGCATGGTTCGATAAGCATGATAGTAACAGAGGTAGCAAAAGGAACTACTTAAGTTTGATTACATCTGCGTCCCGGCATACCGGGGATTTAATGAAGTTTTTTGGCCAAGCATAAGTTCAGGTCGAGGCATCAGGAATTACGTCGGCAGCAGCCGATGCAGCAGGGATTTCGTCCGGAGCCGAGGTAGCCTGGGAGGTGCTGGCAACGTCGGCAGTAACCTCGGCACCAGGTTGTGGAGAAGCCTCGGTTTCTGCTTCGCGGGTGTCACCATCGTCACCTTGCTCGGCTTCGACGTCGGATTCTGTTTCGTATTCATCCTCTTCTGGCTCGTCATCTTCGGCGTCGGAGTAGGTGTCTCCCTCGCTCAAGTTCTTGGTGTTGGCATATCCAGCGAAGAAGGCAGCCATCTTTTCGCGCGCTGGATGAGAATTGGGTCCGTGGACCAGGGCGAGCCTCGGCGAAGAGTGTCCATCTTTTCGAGGTCGATCTTCTCGCACCAAGTCATGATGAATTTGAGAGCGGCATCAGCTCCAGCGCGAGCCGAAGATGAGCGCCACTCTCGAAGTCTTTGTTCGGCTTCACGAAGCTTGGCGGCGAGCTCAGGCGTAGTATTGGGAGCATCGGCAAGAGGCCACAAGGCTCGGAAAGCAGACACACCTGCATCGAGGAGTTCGGACCCAATGGTTTTCAAGGGATGGATCCGAGCTTTGATGGCCACGATGTGGTCCTCAATGGTCCAGACGGGGTTCGTCTCGTTACGCCTCTTCCTGTGCTGATCAGTGATATTGCGAGCCGAGATTTGGGTGTAGGTGAAGTGCTCTGCAGAAGGATAGCCTGTTAATAATGAAAGAAACAGTTCGGCAAAGAGCCAGTACTGTTGAGGACAAAGCAAGGATAAGGGGGGCAAGAAGCTTACCGTCCATTTCTTGGTTGATGCGTTCCAGCGTCGGGAGGAGCTGGTTAACCGAAGCTTGAAGGGCTTCATAAGCCTCGGTGGCCGAGGTGGCGCGGGCCTCGGCTAACTGGAGCGCATTCTCATGTTCCTTGGCGGCATCCTCCCGAAGTTTCTTCTCTGTTTCAACAACACTGGCCTTTTCCGCCTGCAGCTGCTCTTTTTCCGACGTCCGCAGCTCAGTGATGCGCTTCAGTTCCTTTACCAGACGAGCTACTTCGGCTTTCTCTTGTTGGAGCTTCTCGTCCAAAGAGTTCTTTTCTGCAAGGACGGCCTTGTGCTCGTCGTGGAGTTTCTTGTGGTCAAACAGAGGGTATGAAAGATGTCCGTGCGGACGTTCATAGTATTCTGCAAGGAAGAAAAACATAGCTCGGTTAGAAAGGCTATACCTCGACAAGAGTCTCGGGGACTCGGAGTCAAATCATTGGGAAAATGTTGCCGGGGTATGCCTCGACAGGAGTCTCGGGGACTCGTACCCGAGGTGCATGCTAAAGTAAGGTAAAATGGTTTGGATACGTCGGATGAAAATTGAAAGTTGAGATTCAAGCCAAACAATTTTAACTCCGGCGGAGCGTCAATAGTTTACCTCGAATCTCGGGGACTGGGAATGGTGGATATTAGATGAGATACTGCATGAAAGTAAAGAGAATAGGACTTACGTCGATGTTTTGAGCAGCACGCAGGGCAGCGTTGTAGGTCGTACGCTTCGGCCGCAGGCGCTGTTTCCCGCAGGATGCTCAGCCACCGGAGCAGCTAGGGAGGCCGAGGAGACCTCGTCTGCAGAATTCCAGTCTGCATTGTAGTGTTCCAAGGAGCCGAGGCTCTGGTCACTGTCAGTGCGCAGAGGAGGATATCCCCACGGTCCGCCCTGCTCGATGCCCCTAACCGAGGCCTCCAAGGCCAAAGCAGCCTCGGAGCTTGAAGCAGGCCGGTTATCCAATATAAGAGATGCCCTCCGAGCATATTCTTCGGCCGGAGGGCAGTCTCATCAACGGGTGCGGCGAATGGAGGAATTCGGCGTGTCACCGGGGAGGAGACCTCGGTTGCATCCTTGAAGGAGAAGAGATAGTCAGGGTGCCAGACCCAGATGTTGGTTTGGGGGTGACCTTAGACTTCACCGTCTCTTTCTCTTTCTCCTTGCCTTCTCCAACGGCAAGGTAGTCTGGCGAACTGGTTTTTGGGGCTGTTGCTTGGGCTGCTGCTTGGGCTGTTGCTTCTGCTGTCTGCTGATGCTTTGTGTTGCTGCTGTTGGTTGCGGGCAGTCTGGCTGCGGGGGGAGAGTCGAGGCTCCGGCAAGGCGGTAGCCGGAGTTCTGGCGCGATTGGTCCCCGCATCCGTTTGAGGACGCGGAGAAGTCTGACCTCGGGTAGGGGCAGATTTCTCCAAGGCCGGGCCAGACCTCGGTGGAGGAGATCCGGGGCGAGAGTTCGTCGGGGTGGGCGTGGCTTCAGAGGCACCAACGGGTGCAGTCATGGAGGATACCTCCTGATCCACGTCTATGGGGTCACTGCAACGAAGGGAAGATGGTTAAGTGTTAATACCGAGGTAATATGTTTAAGCAACAAACATGTTGGCTATAGAGGCAAAGCATTACCCATCCGAGGTAGGAAACCTCTTGCCCCCTCGGGCATGAGGAGGATTTCCGGACTTCTTCAGCCGACGTCTCTTGACCGGAGCCTCAGTGGGTCCGGAGGCTCCAGTGGCGGATGGTTCGGCGGCCGAAGTTGCGGCACCAGCGCGTTTCCGGCTGGTTGCTGGAGTAAAGTTCGGAAGGTGAGGAAGGCAGGAGATAGGTACCGCGTTTATTGGTTCCATGACGAGAAATCCCTCCTCGTCATCCGAAATCTCTTGAACTGAAGCTTGTGCTTGAGGCTTACCCGCGGTGGTGACGCGGGCCGAGGCAATGGGCATGTAATCCTCGTTGTCAGGATCCACGTTGGATGGTGGGTCCTCGACAGGGAGATCCTTGCCGAAGTGGTCCGCAGGATGGACTCCATCCTCGGCGGTCTGGCGGGAGAACAGCTATATGGCAGACATATGAAAAGGAGTTAGGAAGAAAATGGTCAAGATGAACGTCGGTAGCAAGACCTCGGTGGTAAAGGAGTACCGAAGAAAACGTCGGAATAGCGTACCTGTTTTGGTGGCTTGGTCCTGTAGTGGGGTTCCCTTCCCCATGTCCAAGCGTCAGGATCTTGGACTTGGTGATAGCTCGGACTCGCCGAGCTACCGCGGCGTTGTCCAGTGCAACGTGCGTATGGCGGGTTGGATCATAAAGACCGCTCATGTGGCAGATCTTGTGAGTCCTCGCCTGGAGAGGGGAGACCCTGCGCTTCACGAATGTGCAGGCCAGATCGTCAGCCGTCAGGACTTTCCCGTCGTTCGCAGGGTCCTCCGGGTCCTGCCATTTCGCAATGTACCCATGGATGGACTTGATTTCGCCGCTGTGAGGGGGAGTGTAGTCCCAGTTGAGCTGTTCTGTAGGAGGGCTGAGGTTAAACGCCGGCAGGTTGAGGAAGTCCTCTTCGCCGGAGTTCTTCACGTAAAACCACGTCCGGAGCCACTTGCGAACGGTGTCCGGAGTAGTGATACGTGGGAAGATGGAGTTTCGGCGAGGAGCTACGATGGCTGCTCCGCAGGCGGTTAAGCTTGGGCAGATCCTTGTTTTTGGATCCGGGATCACTTGCCGCTTAAGTTGGAAGTAGCGAGAAAAGAGGTCTACCGTGGCTTTGAGGCCGAGGTATCCCTCAGAGAAGGAAACGATGCAGGAGAGAGTGGTGATGGCGTTGGCGGGGAGGTGATGAACCTGGAGTCCGAACTTGTCGAGGAAGCTCCGGAAGAAATCACTAACGGGCAGTCCGAAGCCGCGCTGGAAGTGCGCGACGAAGACCACCCGTTCCCCTTCCTTGACTTGAGGCTCGAGTTCGCCCTCTGGCAGGCGACACTCTACCCCGGCGGGAATCCGCCGAGTCGCCCTGAGCCACTGGATTTCGTCCGGAGTTACATCCGAACCTTCCCAGCCGGCTCGTTCTCCGACCTCCAGTTCGAGGTCTGGAACCTCGGTTTGTTCCGAAGTCTCAGGAGGAGACATCTCGGCAGAATCAATCTGCAGAAGAATGCACAGAAGTTTAGCAAAGAAAAAGTAAATCTGGAATCTAAGGCTATATCTGGCTAACTCAGGAGGAGTTGGACGGCTATCTAATGTACTAGAGGCACATATATGCTAGGCGAACGTCAGTCCGAGGTATGAAACTCGTTTCTACCCAAAAAAGTATGCGAGTAAGATCTACCGGAGGAGGTAAATAGAATTTTATTCAAGAACATATGAAGAACCAAAGCGCAAAGAGGAAGAAACCTAGGGCAATGCCTAGGGTATCAAGAAAGGGAGTGCATACCGTGAAAACGAGGTGCTGAAGGGCGGCGCCGGTGACGCGGTCGCAGCGGCGACGAAGGAGCTGCTCGTCGGCGGCGGCGGGAACACGTTTCTTCTCGACTGGAAGCAGCAGCACTGGTTGCGATGGAGGCGAGACGGCGACTGAAGGAGGAAGAAGATGGCGAAGTTGCCCGTGGGGCCCTACTTATAGCCGCGTGCGGTAACTGCACGCATTAACTGCGCCACTACCGCGCGGTTATCGGGAAGGCGCGGGATCGTGTGCGGGTGGGCGCACGGTTACGCGGTTTGTGGCCGCACGATCGGCCACATCGTGGGCCGCAGGTGGCAACCGCCTACCCCGGATTTCCTGCGCTGGTCAGCGCGAGAATCGAGGGGTCGGGGCGGTCAAGTACTTGAGTGCGCAGGTGCGCTGTTCGGTGGGTCCGGCTGACGAGGGCGGCGTGTGGTCAGAATCTGGTTTTCAGAGGTCCGGATTCCGAAGCCCGGGCAGAGATTCTTCGCCACGTGCCTCGGAAAATCTTGAGGCAAGATGGTGCTGAGTCAGATAGCTCGGAGAGTTCAGTTCGCATATCTACCTCGGATTGGATGGTGGTGTGTGGGAGGTACCTCGGCGTGACTATGTTGGAGGTCGGTTTAGGAGGTGGTGTGATGCTTGTTTTGAACCTGCTACGGCCCTCCTTCCGAGGTCGTAGGACCGCACCAGCTTCGGGGACTAATGTCGGGGGAGTATCCCCGGGTAGGGTCAAGGCTTGGCATAAGGTGGTGTTCGAAGTTGTGCCGAGGTACGGAAAGGGCCGACCTGTTTGGGCCTGGGAAGGTCCGAGCTTCATCTTGACCTGGAGAGTACAGGCCGACCTATTTTGGCCCAGAGGGTCCGAGGTATACTGTTGGCCAGGGCCGAGGTTCACTGTCCGAGCTATGTTCAGCCGACCTAACTACCTCAGTGCAGTGGTTTGTGTTGTGAGTGCAGGAGAAGCTGTGGGGAGGAAGTAAGATCCGACCTGGTAAAGGAGATTAAGCGCAAGACCCGAGGTACGGAGCCCGTCACATCCGTGCCGAGCTAACCGAGGTGGTGGGCTGTAGGTCGGGCAGGAGTCAATGCTCCTGTCACTTCCAGCCGGGTACAAGAGCGCCTGACACGGGAGCGTCTGTCAAGGAGCATGGCAGAGGCGTGCTCCGGGTTCGGCGGGCCTGCACGTCTCTGATCGCTGACTACGCGAGGTCTGGGAAAAGGCTACGAGGTAGCTCTGCCAGGCCACGTCCTGTCTCGGTCAGAGGGGACATGCTAGTTCTGCCGTTAGGCTACAGGAGATGGGCAAGCCACGTCTTGTCCCTGACCGAGGTACGGTGGTACGGTGGTGACCGTTGCAGAGGCATGGCAACAGTGTTCTGCGAGGGGCACAATGGTAACCCGGCTGGCCTATATAGTGGGCTTCACCCCCTCCTGCTAGAGAGGATCCAAGATCGAAAGAGAGACCCCCCCCCCCCGCGCTGGAACTAGTTGATCAAGAGAGAAAAGAGAGAGAGAGAGGAAGCTCGGAACACCCCGGAAACACCTCGGACTCAGCTCGGAGTGCCTTCTTCCTCCCGTCTAGCTCCATCTTTACCTCGTTCTCACCATTGTAGCGTCATACAGCTCGAGGAGCAGCTTGTACTTGTCACTCTGAGCTATACACTGACTAGGATAGTGCTGCAGTAGGGGTGTTACCTCCGCAAGAGGGCCCCGAAGCAGGGTACATCGTGGTGTGCTTTGTGTTCTTGCTTTCTTGGTTCTTCGTTCGTGTTCTTGCGTGTTCTTGCGTGTGCACTTCTTGAGTGCATAAACCCTCCCCGGATTCCCCCAACGACCATTCGGCCCCATCTTAGCCATACCTATGGCATCTGCCGTGATCCCACCACGACAAGAACCTAAAGTCTCATGACTGCCACGTGCTTATGACTCAATTGCTTCCGGTTGAATTGCGGGGGCTTCTACCGGAAAATGTTCGACTACCCATTGTTCAGCTATGTGCATTTCTCAATGCAATTTCGCAGAAGGTAATCGATCTAGCCATTCTACCAAGGCTACAGAAGGATGTGGTTCAATGTCTCGTTAGTTTTGAGTTGGTGTTCCCACCATCTTTCTTCAATATTATGACACATCTCCTAATACACCTGGTCGGCGAGATTACCATTCTGGGTCCTGTATTTCTACACAATATGTTCCCCTTTGAGAGGTTCATGGGAGTCTTGAAGAAGTATGTTCATAACCGTGCTAGGCCAGAAGGAAGCATCTCCAAAGGCTATGGAACAGAGGAGGTCATTGAGTTTTGTGTTGACTTTATTCCTGGCATTAAGCCGATTGGTCTTCCTGAATCGCGACATGAGGGGAGACTGAGTGGAAAAGACACTCTAGGAAGGAAATCAACAATATGTAGGGACGGGCATTCTTTCACACAAGCACACTACACAGTTCTATATGATTCCAGTTTGGTGGCTCCGTATATCCAGAAGCACAAGAATATTGTACGCTCCAACAACCCGGGGATGGATGACTCCTTCATTACAAAGGAACACATGGAGAATTTTGGCGGTTGGTTGCAAACACATCTCAACAATGACAACACTGTCTCAGATGAGCTGTACTTGTTGTCTAGGGGACCATCTTCAACTATTTGGACTTTCCAAGGGTACGAGATAAATGCGAATACATTTTACACGATCGCACAAGATCAAAAGAGCACCAACCAAAATAGTGGTGTCCGCTTTGATGCTTCGACAAACAAAAGTGGGCAAAATGTCACATATTATGGTTACATAGAGCAGATATGGGAACTTGACTATGGACCTTCTTTTAAGGTCCCTTTGTTCTGGTGCAAATGGTTCAACTTGAAAGGCGGCGGGGTAAAGGTAGACCCATTGTACGGAATGATTACAGTGGATCTCAAGAATCTTGCGTACGACACCGAACCATTCGTTCTAGCCAATGATGTGGCTCAGGTTTTCTATGTGAAGGACATGTCTACCAAATCGAGAAAAAAAAGATAAGCAAGCGAATACATCAGCCGATGAGCCAAAGCGCCACATAGTTCTTTCAAGGAAAAGAACATCGTGGGAGTGGAGGACAAGACAGACATGTCAGAAGATTACAACAAGTTTCATGAAATTCCGCCCTTCAAAGTGAACACTGACCCAAGCGTCAAGTTAAATGATGAAGATTGTCCATGCTTACGGCGCAATCAGAAGAAAGGGACACACACGAAGAAAAAGTGAAGACTAGATAGGGATGTTGTTGGTGATGTGTAATAATGTATTAAACTTTTATGTAACTGTGTTCTGAAAACTCAGAAGACAACTCTAAACACTGATATTTGGTTCTAAAAATCCAACGGCTTACAAGCGCTGGAAAAAGTTGGAACAAAACACAGGGTTTCCCCTGCATACAGCCCAACGGTGGCTCGTGAGCGCCCGCATATCAAAATGCACCGTTGGACGTATGCAGGGAGTCCGAATGCTTCATATACCAAAATGAACTACAATGAGTGCCGAACATGTCCGGGAGGGGGGCTATATATAGGGTCATGTGGCTCACGAAGAAACACATGGTTCTAAAAATCCAACGGCTTACAAGCCCTCAAAAGAAACACACCCCTGATCCAACGGCTCATAAGCGCTTGATAGAAACACACGATCCGTGTGATTCTTTAGTCCCGGTTGGTGTTACCAACCGGGACTAAAGGCGGGTCAGTCACGTGTCCTCCCCCAGCGCTGTCCTGGCCACGTCACTAGTACAGAACGACACATCGGAAACGGGCCAAAAACCCCTTCGGCAACGGAGAAAGGGTCCGTGTCCACGACCCTGTCACTGATGTGAAGGCCTTCATCGGTAACGGAGGCAAAAAACCGTCACCGATGAGGCATAAGTTGGCTACGGTTGCGGACCCATCTCCGTTTCCGATGTATCGGTGCATCAGTAACGGAGATTCTATTTTACTCGTTTGCATTGAGGTTCTTTCAGAAGCCTACAGGAGCAATTCGGTTGCCAAATTACATTCAAAATCTCACAGCAGAAGCACAAAGTTGCTACCAAATCCATTCATAATGTATATAAGAATTGTCATCATTACATTGCATCAAAAGATGAGTTACACATACCTCGCTAATCCTATCATTCTCATACCTCCCTAAACTTAACTTTTATGACACTCCACTCTTCTCCAGCTCCACCTTCTTCCTCAGTTCCAAAGCGCCGAAAACGGAATTCGACCTAGCAAAAGACTCGAGTAGCGGTTTCATGCTTCTCCAAATCACATCTGCAGCCAAATTGCTACACACATACACAAAATAGATGGAGAAACTAAAGACAAGAAACCACACCGAGCTCGCAAGCCTCCTTAGCAAATTAATCTTGCCAAATTCTTCGTAGCGAGGCTTGCTCCATCTTGGACGGTGTCGCCGAAATATAATAACGTCACCGCTGTGACATTTCGGCCACACTGTCCAAGACACTCTTAATTAAAAAAGTGTTTTGAACAGTGCAGCGAAACGTCACAACAGCGACGGTTCACGGATATGATCCCACTTTGTATTTAGCTCTTTTAAAGCTTGTTTGGATCGGCATGGCGCTTCTGCATATAAAATACATGGATGTCTAGTTAGAAAAGAGCCAAATATGATGCTACATGACATAAATACAATTTAAGATGAAAACAGTTTACACCTTAAGCGCCTATATCCGTGTGCTTGCTGTCCGATCGAAGCGATTTGGAGGCAGAACTTGAAGGTGATGTTACCTTCAATTGCCTCACCATTTTTATGCATTGTCGCCGAAATATACTATTACTTCATACACTAGCTACACAAAACCATAATGAGGATTAGCACATTGACAAAGGGTTGAAATTAATCTATTAGACTTCAAATACTAAAAACAAACACAACACAATACTAGACTTCAAATACTAGACAAGTTGAAGGTAATGTATTCATCATCGGCAGTACTAAAAACAAACACAACACAATACTAGACTTCAAATACTAGACAAGTTTTATATGCTACTTAAAAAAAATGTAAGATCTAGTGTTGAGGGGTGTATTCATCATCGGTAGTACTACAATACTAGACAGAACACAATACTACAATACTAGACAGTACTACAATACTAGATCGGTAGATGCTACTTTAAATAAAATGTAAGATCTAGTGTCGAGGGGTGTATTCATCATCGGCACTAGACAGAACACAATACTAGACTTCAAATACTAGACAAGTTTTCTGTGCTACTTTAAACAAAATGTAAGATCTAGTCGGCTACATACCCGGGGAAGATGCACGGCAATAGACCAGTAGATCCGCGTCGGCGACATACTCGGGGAAGATGCGCGGCGGCTCGCCGACGAGCCGCTGGGGGGGATGCGCGGCGGCTCACGACGTGCCGCTGGGGGAAGATGCGCCGACGCGCCGCTGGGGGAAGATGCACGGCGGCGATGCGGCCGGACGCGCCGCTCAGATCTGCGAGATAAGGGTTAGGTCTGGAGCCGCCGCCACACTATGACTGTGGAGTGAGAGTGAGAGTGAGAGCGAGAGCGTTAGGGTTGCCGCAGTGGCACATTTATAGCATATAATAACATCGCAAACGGAGGCGATAAACAACCGTTTCCTCTAATTTCTTCACTGACACACTGGGCCTACTTACAAAGGATCGATAGAGTAATTAAACTAACTATCTACTCTACTTGTTCTGCTTACGCCCTGCCTCCGCGCCATTGTCATCCGCGGCGCGGCGTCGCTTCTTGCCGGTTGCCTTTTCCTCAGGCGCCTCCTCCTCCGGCGCCTCCTCCGATGCCTCCTCCTCCGGCGCCTCCTCCGACGCCTCCTCCTCGTCGTCGTCGTCGGCGTCGTATTCTTCCTGGCTAGAATAATACGGCTCTGGCGGGTCCTCCGGCTCCTCTTCCTCCGGCGACTCGTCCTCTTCGGAGTCGTCTTCTCCTTCGCGTGAAGACGGCGGATCCGAGTCGTCGGAGTCGTCTTCTACAGAGCGTGAAGATGGCGGGTCCGAGTCGTCGGGGTCCGAGTCCGGCGGCCCGTCTTGATCCCACCATGGAACTTCACCGCGGTCTTCCGCGCTCGCGTCGTCGCTCGGGACTTCCTCGTTCTGCCACCAGGGTTCCGCCATGGCGGTTGTGCTAGTGTGGTAGATAATGTGGGAGAGAACGAAGGGGAGAATGCGGGACCTGTCTGGCTTCACGCGGTTCCAGTCACATTTTATTAGCGTCGATCAGGCGGTTCCAATCCCTCGTGAATTAAGCCGCATTGAACAGGCGCGCTTCCAGATTGCAACTGCAATTTCCCAAGCACATCGCAAACGGATATACATAAACAACCGTAGCCATAGAGATACATATTGGAAACGGAGATAAATTTATGACCGTTGCCAATACTTTTGGTAACGGAGATATAAAATTCTTCGTAACCAATGTTGACGGACCAGCCTCTGCCAGGCCTCGTCCGCAACGCTAAAATCGTGATTCTCTGTCGCCTAACACCTGCCGTTTCCATAGAGGGGTATCCGATGTGTCGTTCTGTACTAGTGCGTGTCCAACCCCAGCGCTGCCCTGGTCACGTACGTGTCCTACCTCGGCGCTGCCCTGGCCACATGTCCAACCCCAGCGCTGCCCTGGTCACCTACGTGTCCTACCCCAGCATTGCCCTGGTCACGTGTCCTCCCCCAGTGCTGCTGTCGAGATCTATATGTAGTATTGTCGCCGACGGGGTAAACCCTAAGCCACGAAGACATCGTATCCACGAGATGGATCCGCCACGCCCGCCGCAGCGCCTTCTGGAAGAGGTCGAGCGTGCTCAGCAGAGCGCACTTGGGCGCTACCGTGGGAGCCTATCCCGTCGTATGCCCACGAGCCCGCCGTGGAGAGGAATGCCCAGCTACCGGCCTCCTGCTCCGGTGTTGAAGGAGGTGCGGAGGGCGTACGAGCGCGCGTGGTCCGACGGCCCCGACCCCGACGAGGATGCATATGCCGCAGGGGTGGCGTGGGGATCCACGGCCGCATACGTCTACTTGGTCGCCGCATCTCCACCAGGTGACGCCGCACCTCCACCAGCCGCCGCCGTCCCTCCCGACGAGGAGGAGGACAACGACGACGACTTCGACTGGAGCGACCATGGGGAAGAGGGCGGCGGGCCGCAGATGCAGGAGGCCATTGAAGCCTCCTTGCAGTCCGTCCGCGACGACCGTGTTCAGCGAGCCAGGACTACCTGCCAGCTCAAGGCGAAGGAGGCTTCCCAGCTGGCTTGGACGTTGAAAGACTCATCCTTCATGGCTCGTGCCCTCCGCCGCAAACGTGCGCGCGAGAACCAGGCGGCCACGAACGGGGCTGGCTCCTCCCGCCGTTCCCCCTAATGCTACGACCTCCGAGCAACAAGTCCGTTTCTGTACTAATGTAACTGTTAGTGATGTGTAATAATGTATTAAACCTTTAATGTCATTGTATGGGATGTTGTTAAGGATGTTTTTAAAATAAAGAGATGATTATTACAAATTTTTAGACAATTAGATATTTGAAGAAATCAGAAAAGATATGATTTTCAAATTCAAACAATATTAGTTAAAGTATTTTTAATTGAAAATGGAAAAATGGTTAATAGTTTGAATAGTTAGAATAATTATTTTAGAAAACAGAAAATGGTTTTGGATTAGTTATTCAAATTCAAACACTTTTCATGTTGTAATTTTTGTCAGATTCAAAAGTATGCAGAAGCTATTCAAATTCATATTCAAAAACTTTTCAAATTCACTTTTGGGCATTTTGCGCGCAAAAATTCAAAATTTGGGCCCTTGAACTCAAAAAACAGAACTCTAGTACCGGGTGGAGCCACCACCCGGGACCAGAGGTGCATTTGCGCACGCTGGGGTGGCGTTTGCAAAAACACCTCTGGTCCCGGGTGGTGGCTCCACCTGTACTAGAGGTTACCCTCTGGTACCGGCTCGTGGCTCCGCCCGAGACCAGAGGTCCCTGGGTATAAATACCCAGGCCTCCATCCCGGCCCGAGCCACGACCCGGGAGACCTCTGCATCGCGCGGCGAAGCCCTGGCCGATTTTCTCCTCGCGCCGCTGATGGCCCTTCTCGTAGTTACCCCACAACGGCGCCAGAAAACGGTCTTGACGGCCCTTCGTGTGGTTACCTGCGTGAAAACTAAATGAGTTAGGTTGAGACTCCAAGTGTAGAGTGTATGTAGTAGTGGAAGACAGTTTTCCCCACGAGGGGTGACTCGAGGGTTTAATATCGAACTCTCAGGGAACCACTATTTCAGGTGTTATCTCCTTATCCTTCTCTTGAGAACCTGCAACAAAATAAATTGTTTTGTGCCCTCAACCTCACCAAGTGGTTGTCAAGCACAAGGTGTGAGAATGATAATAAAATAAATATGCAAACAGTAGTAAATATGCAATGTTGGTAAAATAAATATGCAAGGATGATGGTAGTAATGATAAATGATATTTTTGGGTTTTTTATGATGAATGCAGGATGTAAAAGTGTTTTTGTATTTTCGGATTTAATAATGGCAGCAAACAAAAGTGATGATAAAAGTGTTGGAAAGGTGTTTCTTATGATTAAAAATGGACCGGGGTTCAAGGTTTCACAAATGCACTATCTCTTGATAATGTGGTAGACAATGGAACACTAAAATTAACATGTAAGATGGCAAGACATGGTTTGACAAGTTATTAATAATATGGACATCACGTCCTAACATAGAGATCTCAAGTATAAGTTGTTCTCTCTCTTATGCTCTACCAAGATGCGAACTAAATCATAACACCTTAATAATTAAGATAAATCAGAGCATAGCAATAAGTTCAATGACATGAAGTTAAAATAAGAACATGCTAGATCTAGTCATGGAGATAGTGGCCAAGGTCACATCCACTCTCCGGTAGCATGGTATTTTTGTTTATCCCTAGTGAGGCAACAAAGTAAGGTAGAAAACCCAAGTGGATCGCAGAACTTTCTCTCACGTTCACTGCACTAGCCACCCCCCGTTACTCCAACTAATGCACACGTTCCCCCTCACATGCTCTCATAAACATGTTTGATCATGACAAGTAAATAAGAACGGGGTACATAATATGCATCTACTTTCATAACTGAAACAAAACCATTGCAATCTCAAACATGTATTAACTCATAATAAAGATCCACCACAAAGGAATTACATAGATGACCGTAATCATGTTCAGCAGCTCATACGGTACTAATTAGTGAAGCTCATAGAGAGGAGAGATACATAAGTTACTTCCACAAACCCATAGTCCAGGGGTGGACTACTCCCTCTTCATCATGGTGTCGGTGGAGATGTTGTTGGAGGGGAAGGAGACCACACCGGCAGCGCCCCGCCAGAGTTTTCCCCCTCCAATCTTCAGCTCCAGGTCTCCGTTTCGTCGTTTCTGTGTTTCGGCGGCGCTCCCTTTCGCGAAAGCCCTGGGGGGGTCTATATATAGTCGTTTTTAGGTCAAGACGAAGCTTCGGGAAGAAAGATCGACGGCAGCGGAGGCCCGAGGGCCATTTTGGTGGGTCCCACGCGGTCAGGGAATCTGGCCGCGTGGGCCCACCCCTTTCTGCCTTCTGGTCTCCGTTTCTTCGATTCCTTTGCGCCTACGTTTCGTTCCTTCCAAAAAAGTGATTCCCGTAAAATCTCAGGTCATTTGGACGTCGTTTGGGTCCCTGAAACATCAAAATATAGAAAAAGGGGTTTTCTGACAGCGCAGGGTTAATTCCAGAAAAATGGGGAAGTTGTTAATTATCCCAAAAACTCAATATAAATCATGAATATAACCCTTATATGATGCAAATAACATGGAATAACATGTAATAAAATGTGAAGTTCATGTATGCATTTTACATGCATCAACATCCCCAAGCTTAACCCATGCTTGTCCCGAGTATGAAGGTGATAAAACTAACATGGACTTTGCATTTTAATACTATCAATGGATATAAAGGTGATTACTATTGCTACATAAAGTCAAATGATTCATTCTTCAAAGTAATAACAATATGCAAGATAAATTATGAAGTGATATCAAATACTCAATGTAAAGATGTTCAATGATAAATTCACAAAGTGTAACATAGAAGAAAGTACTATGGACCAAATGTATGCATAATGAAAAGTAAAAACATCCTATGGTGGTCATAGAGTACTTCTTATGAAAACTGAATATAAAAGGTGGACACTTTGGATAGATAAATAAGTAGAGGTAAAGCATGAATAAGTTTCATCTAACTTCCAAACACTTCTACTTAAATTAATGCTTGCAATATAGTAATCACCTTTGATATCCATTGATAGTATTAAAATGCAAAGTCCATGTTAGTTTTATCACCTTCATACTCGGGACGAGCATGGGGTTAAGCTTGGGGATGTTGATGCATGTAAAATGCATACATGAACTTCACATTTTATTACATGTTATTCCATGTTATTTGCATCATATAAGGGTTATATTCATGATTTATATTGAGTTTTGGGGATAATTAACAACTTCCCCATTTTTCTGGAATTAACCCTGCGTCGTCAGAAAACCCCTTTTTCTATATTTTGATGTTTCAGGGACCCAAACGACGTCCAAATGACCTGAGATTTTACGGGGATCACTTTTTTGGAAGGAACGAAACGTAGGCGCAAAGGAATCGAAGAAACGGAGACCAGAAGGCAGAAAGGGGTGGGCCCACGCGGCCAGATTCCCTGACCGCATGGGACCCACCAAAATGGCCCTCGGGCCTCCGCTGTCGTCGATCTTTCTTCTCGAAGCTTCGTCTTGACCTAAAAACGACTATATATAGACCCCCTAGAGCTTTCGCGAAAGGGAGCGCCGCCGAAACACAGAAACCATGAAACAGAGACCTGGAGCTGAAGATTGGAGGGGGGAAACTCCGGCGGGGCGCTGCCGGTGTGGTCTCCTTCCCCTCCAACAACATCTCCACCGACACCATGATGAAGAGGGAGTAGTCCACCCCTGGACTATGGGTTTGTGGAAGTAACTGATAACCCCAAGAGCAAGGGATCACTGTAGCACCTCTCAATGTGGAAGTAAGGTATCGATCCGCAGGAGCAAGAAGGAAAGGTTATCTATTCCCTACAACTAAAGTGTCACAAGTTTTAGTTGATTATGCACTAAACAAGTTTAGAGAACAAGATGGTTGGTTTGATGGATGTAAAAGTGTCCCAATCCTCTTCTTTGCAAGAGGACAAGACAAAGGTAGTAGCAAGTGAAAGCTCTCAAAGAGAGAAAGCCCAATCCTCTATGTAGCAAGAGGACAAGCTCAAGTGTGTGTTTCTTATAGGAACAATGGACATGGTTCATGGTTTCACTTAATCCTCTCTCTCTCTCATCTACGGTGATCATCATGTTATAGATAAAGTACACACAATTGTCATGTTTTAATGGTAGCTTTTTATGACGGCTATATGTCCTAAAACACATAGTTGAAAGAAATACTCATTTGTGTTGCTAGGTCACCCCTCGTAAGGCTAGCGTGGTTTCTCTCACTCCCACATCATACTCTTTCTTTTTACCCCCGGATAAAGGATGTTGGGCGGTACCGTGTCACTCAATACCTATGCCGTGTCACATCGGCTATCCCGTACCCACATACATCATACTTCTTAAAGAACAATATTCTATCAAAGCATGACAAGTCAAAAAAGCTCCAACACATCGGTAAATGCATAACAAATCATCTCACACCGCAATATTCACCACAAAGGTATTACATAGATGACCGTAATCATGTTCAGCAGCTCATACGGTACTAATTAGTGAAGCTCAAGAGAGAGGAGAGATACAAAAGTTACCACCACAAACCCTAGTCCAGGGGTGGACTACTCCCCCTTCATCATGGTGATGATGGTGGAGAAGTTCTTGCTGTAGATGTTGATGATGAACACGCCGGAGGGGGGTGGAGCCCTCCGGAGGCGATTCCGGCGGCGTTTCCCCCCTCCGATCTTCTCCGGCGGCAGCCTTCTGTCTCTCTGTTTCGTGGTTTCGTGTTTCTCCGTCGCGCCTCTCGCGAAACACCAGGGGACCTTTTTTATAGGCGTTTTTAGGTCAAGACGGAGTCGGTGGACGAAAAATCGACGGCAACGGAGCTCCGAGGGGGAAACGAGCCGGGCCCACGCGGCCATGTACTTTAGGCCGCGTGGGACCCTCCCATTTCCAGCCTGTTGGGCTTCTGGTCTTCAATTTAAGCCCATTGCGTTCGTCTCGAAAATTCTTAACCGTGCTCTTTGACCTTGCCCTTTTTGGAGTCCCGAAGCTCCCGGAAAGTCTGAAACACTAAAAAAGACGTTTTCTGGAAAAACAGGGTTAATTCCAAATAAATGGGAAAACTATGAAGTATTCCCAAAATCATTATAAAACATTGGTATAACCCTTATATGATGCAAATATGATTGGAATATAAGCAATTAAAGTGCAAAGTTCATGTATGCATTTTACATGCATCAGTAACTTATGTATCTCTCCTCTCTATGAGCTTCACTAATTAGTACCGTATGAGCTGCTGAACATGATTACGGTCATCTATGTAATTCCTTTGTGGTGGATCTTTATTATGAGTTAATACATGTTTGAGATTGCAATGGTTTTGTTTCAGTTATGAAAGTAGATGCATATTATGTACCCCGTTCTTATTTACTTGTCATGATCAAGCATGTTTATGAGAGCATGTGAGGGGGAACGTGTGCATTAGTTGGAGTAACGGGGGTGGCTAGTGCAGTGAACGTGAGAGAAAGTTCTGCGATCCACTTGGGTTTTCTACCTTACTTTGTTGCCTCACTAGGGATAAACAAAAATACCATGCTACCGGAGAGTGGATGTGACCTTGGCCACTATCTCCATGACTAGATCTAGCATGTTCTTATTTTAACTTCATGTCATTGAACTTATTGCTATGCTCTGATTTATCTTAATTACTAAGGTGTTATGATTTAGTTCGCATCTTGGTGGAGCATAAGAGAGAGAACAACTTATACTTGAGATCTCTATGTTAGGACGTGATGCCCATATTATTAATAACCTGTCAAACCATGTTTTGCCATCTTTCATGTTAATTTTAGTGTTCCATTGTCTACCACGTTATCAAGAGAGAGTGCATTTGTGAAACCATGAACCCCGGTCCATTTTTAATCATAAGAAACACCTTTCCAACACTTTTATCACCACTTTTGTTTGCTGCCATTATTAAATCCGAAAATACAAAAACACTTTTACATCTTGCATTCATCATAAAAAAAACCAAAAATATCATGTATTATTACTACCATCATCCTTGCATATTTATTTTACCATCATTGCATATTTACTACTGTTTGCATATTTATTTTATTATCATTCTCACACCTTGTGCTTGACAACCACTTGGTGAGGTTGAGGGCACAAAACAATTTATTTTGTTGCAGGTTCTCAAGAGAAGGATAAGGAGATAACACCTGAAATACTGGTTCCCCGAGAGTTCGATATTAAACCCTCGAGTCACCCCTCGTGGGGAAAACTGTCTTCCACTACTACATACACTCTGCACTTGGAGTCTCAACCTAGCCCATTTACTTTTCACGCAGGTAACCACACGAAGGGCCGTCAAGACCGTTTTCTGGCGCCGTTGTGGGGTAACTACGTGAAGGGCCATCAGCGGCCCAGGCATTTCTCTAACCATTTATACAAACTCTTTGAACTTACTAAGTATCCACATTCATTTCACCCATGATAGGCATCCATAAACAAAAGTACATGACATCAACTAAATATAAATAAGTGCAATGTTGAAAGCTTGCCATGTGACAGCACATATGGGCTAACTCCCAACCAAAACTATTGTCAAGCCCACAACTTCTTAATTTTAATCACAATGGTTCATGCTTATCAAATGCAATAAAAGTAAATTGTGCATCAAGTTCGTGAGAGCTTTTAACCAATTTTTCCCATGACAATCAATAACATAAGTATTTAAATTCAGAAATGTAGATAACACAATATAACATGATAAACATACTTGGAATAGCATAAAGCTAATAGGTAGATATGGTGGACTCACTGGAAAAACTTTGGTTGAACGTGTTGAGAAAACAAGCTTTTTACTTGTTGTAATTTTGGGCTAGCAATAGGGAGAAAGTTGACCATCTAAATGCATGCATAAGTGTCCATAGAACTAATCAATCCATGTTAAACCAAGTAAAGTTAAAATTCAACATCTAAACATGGTAAAAGATAGCTCTTGACAACACACTTGCAAATTAACATTCATTCAAAGCACATGAATTATGCAACTATATGTATCTTTTAAAATCAACTCAAACATCCCTATCCCAATATATTTAATAGCATCCAACATAATTCAACCCAAACTTCCAGTAGCTCTCTCATATATAAATGATAGTGGTGGTCTTATTAACAAACCGAAATAACAAAAGCAAAAGAAAACAGACGCTCCAAGTTTATACGATAAAGTGCTTTGATAAAAAACAGAAGTTAGACGTGTGCAAACCGAGAGTGTGTTGGTCCAGTGGGGTTGTCTTGACATCCCCAAGTTTATGGTCTTCACCATTCTTGGATAGCTCTTGGTGCAGCTCCTCTAATCCCTGTGAAAAAAATTCAAAACACCGTTTCTCCCATTTCTTTTCTGTGGAGTGATATTAGTAGTGATAAACAAATAGGTTCCTTGCTGCATAAAATCCTTAGGCAAAAATTCATATGAATATCCAGAGAGTATATAATGTTGTATGCCTACTCATAAACTCAATTGAATCAAAAGATTCAAGCAAAAAGCTCAAAGAATGCATAAAACAATATCAAGACAGAATCTGTCCAGAAAAATAGCAGCAGCAAAACGCATTTTTCTACCCTACTTAAACTCGTCAGAAAAATCTGCAACAAATCACGTATACATAGGATGAAAAGTTGAAGCTATGGTTCAAATTACAGCTCAATCGGAGTTACATATAAAAAATGAAAAATCAAACCGTGCACAGACTTCGTGCAGGCAGAAAACTCTCCGAGAATGAATAGCAACTTTTCAAACCCAAAATAGGTAAAACTTGGTTCTTTATTAAAAATCCCAAAAACAAAACTAACTAACTACTCTCTTGTTATAGCAAGAGGACTCAAAGAAAATTTCAAACAAAAACAACCGGGTTGCCTCCCGTAAAGCGCTTTCTTTATAGCCATATAGCTAGGCTTACTTACTTGATAATCAAAGGGGACGTAGCTCATGAGGGAGCTTGAATCTTGGTGTGTCCCTCTTCCTTGGGAAGTGTTCCATGCTCTTCTTGTGTGGAAACTGAAACTTCACATTCCCTTCCTTTGAATCAATAATGGCACCTGTAGTACGAAGAAAAGGTCTTCCCAAAATAATAGGACTAGAGGTTTTATTCCCCATGTCCATGATTAGAAAATCAACAGGCACAAAAGTCATGTGTAACTCTACCATAACATCACTTATTTTTCCTAGAGCATGTCTAATGGAATCATCAGTAAGTGCAAGTTCAATAGAGCATTTCTCAATATTTTTAAGTTCAAGGACGTCACATAGTTCTTTAGATAATATAGAGACACTAGATCCTAGATCAAGTATAGCATGGTGTGTCTCTTTTCCAATGGTTACTAGTGTTGAAGTGTATATGTGGATTATACTAGCCCTTCCTATCAGTTCGGACTTTTGGGATAGTTGGCTAGTGCATGAAACATGACAACTAGGACTTTAGGGATCCATATATCCCCAAGCTTAGGTGGTATCATAGCCTCTTGGTTGTACCTAGCAATCTTTTCTTTTAAGACATGATTAGCAATATAGGAACCAAAACCAGCCTGGTTAATATTAACAGAAGGATTACTTGCAAATTTTTGTAAGATAGAAATTAATTCATGCAAGCTACACTTCTCTAAATCAACAAATGGTTCCTTAACTTCACTAAGCATTTTAACTTCCTCAACTTTTTTCTCTTTTTGAGATATAATGATGTTCTTTAATGAGGAAACTTCCTTAGTGAGTTGATCTACTCTTTCAAACAAAATATCATGTTTTTCAAATTTGGATATGAACTCCTTATTGAGCTCCTTTTGAGTAGATATAAATGATCTAATGGTGTTTTCCAAATCACTAGAAACATTACTACTAGTGGTATATTTGTTTGGAACATATGGGGCTTATTATAAGAGTTATAATTGTTATTACCATACCCATTATTACCATAGTTCCTAATGAAGTTGACATCAACATTTTCAGGATTATTACCAACTAGTTCTTGCAAAGGCATATTTTCAAAATTTTGTTTATTAATAAAAGCAAGAATGGTGTCCATTTTAGATGACAAATCATTTGTTTCTTCTATAGAGTTCACTTTCTTAGATGAACTAGGTGCTCTATCAGTATGCCATTGACTATAATTTTGCAAGATACTTTCCAAAATGTTCTTAGCTTCTAATATAATTTTTCCCATGAAAGCACCTCCAGCAGCTGAATCAAGTATATTTCTAGACATGTAATTTAGACCATTGTAAAAAGAGTGTAAAATGGTCCATTCATTAACCCCATGTGATGGACAAGTTCTAAGCATGAGTTGAATCCTATCCCAAGCCATGGCAACATGTTCATTTTCATTTTGCCTAAAAGAGAGGATATTGTTTCTATTTTACAGTATTTTAACATGGGGATAATATTTCTTAATGAAAGCTTCTTTTAAATCATCCCAAGAATTAATACTACCAGTAGGTAATGAATGTAGCCACTCTTTAGCTTTTCCTCTTAGTGAGAAAGGAAATAACTTCAGTTTTAAGACATTATTTTCAACATTTTTAAACTTTTGCATGTCACAGATTTCAATAAAATCATGAAGATGCATAGAGGCATCCTCAACAGCACTACCATCAAATTGTTCCCTAGTTATCAAGTTTAACAAACTAGGACTAACTTCATAGCTGTCAGTAGTAATCTCAGGTGTGGTGATAGGCTTAGCAATAAATTGATCATTAGGAGTGTTTGTGTAGTCACACAATTTAGTTCTATCTCCCATTTTAACAAGTTTTTATGTGTTTTTAAATTTTTTATGCAAAACTTAAAGTAAAATGACACTAATGCAACTTGAAATAACAAATGCAACACAAAAATGCAAAACTGAATATAAATATGCAAACCAAAATATAAGATGATATGCAAGACAAGAACAAAACAAAATAAAATGATTGTAGGTAAAGATGGATAAGATGATGCTCACGTAGGTGCAACCTCCCCAAGCTTAGGTTGTTACACAAGTTGGTGATGAAGTTGACTTGATGTGAGTGATCCTTGTATAAACCTTTCAGCTATGGTTCCCCGGCAACGGCGCCAGAAAACACTTTGCTGAGCGCTAAGTTGATGAGAGAATATATTGCGGTGTTGCTTCTATCTCCCTGGCAACGGCGCCAGGAAACGTCTTGATGGCCCTTCATGTAGTTACCCCACAACGGCGCTAGAAAACGATCTTGACGGCCCTTCGTGTGGTTACCTGCGTGAAAAGTAAATGGGTTAGGTTGAGACTCCAAGTGCAGAGTGTATGTAGTAGTGGAATACAGTTTTCCCCACGAGGGGTGACTCGAGGGTTTAATATCGAACTCTCGGGGAACCAGTATTTCAGGTGTTATCTACTTATCCTTCTCTTGAGAACCTGCAACAAAATAAATTGTTTTGTGCCCTCAACCTCACCAAGTGGTTGTCAAGCACAAGGTGTGAGAATGATAATAAAATAAATATGAAAGGATGATGGTAGTAATGATAAATGATATTTTTGGGTTTTTTATGATGAATGCAAGATGTAAAAGTGTTTTTGTATTTTCGGATTTAATAATGGCAGCAAACAAAAGTGATGATAAAAGTGTTGGAAAGGTGTTTCTTATGATTAAAAATGGACCGGGGTTCAAGGTTTCACAAATGCACTCTCTCTTGATAACGTGGTAGACAATGGAACACTAAAATTAACATGTAAGATGGCAAGACATGGTTTGACAAGTTATTAATAACTAGCTGGGTGGCCCGCGCAATTGTGCGGCTAGCGTTGATATAAAAACTCTTGATATCTAATGTTTCATTTTCTTATGGACAGTACTCCCTCTTTTCCGAATCATTAAGATATTCTATTTTTTTCTAAATCACATGTATAGATACACATTGTAGTTTGTCAACTCACTAATTTCAATTCGTATGTGGTCCACATCAAAATACACAAAGTATTTTATAACAAAAAACTGAGGGAGTATATTATAAAACAATTAGAAAATATATAGAATGATTTAGGATACTCACTTTGTTGAGCTTTCAACTACTTCCACGTTCCAGTCTAAGTGATAAACTATATGTACATGTTAAAATACAAAACCTGAATACACTTAAACTCATGTTATTGTGTCTTCTGCAATATTAATAAAGTTCTACAATAATAAACATAAATTGAATCATTTTTCACTTATTTTACGGCAGATTACTTGACATCATAAGTCTGAAAGTGTTGTCAACAATGTTTCTTTTCTCTGAGTGCTTTTTTACAAAAACCTTTACATCAATATAATTTCTACCTGCTTTAAATCTGTGCGTTACTAAAGGTGAAAACAACATTTTTAAAAATACCTGAAATCAGTATGTATACACTTTAGGAAATATTGTAGCCTACTGAAGTATGCCATGCACCTCTTTCCTTTAAAGGTAAGAATTACAGAATGTTAACTTTAGCAAATCTTTTCCATAGAAAATATATATCATGATAGATAATGCTCAACAAAGAACTTAAGTAGACTGAATTCCCAAAAATAATGTAGTACACGAAAATAGAGGTTAAGTTGGCGATTAATTCACACTGAATATAGGAAGCGACATGTAGTTGGAGTTCCATCTATGGTTGCATGCAGAAAAAATCTTCCAAACATGAGGCAATAAGATAATTGCTTTGCCCCTGCTAAAGAAGCCAGAATCTAGTTACCGAATAATAAATGATGTAATCCTCTAATATTTAATTGTCTATGTGCCCACTAATTGTAGGAAAATAGGCATACCTTACCTCACACTGAAATTGCCGCTGCTTATTTATCTCAAACTGGAAGCAGTGGCTGTAAATACACTGAATTGCAATAAGTATATTTAGATCATCTTTAACGTCTTCTAGCAAATCAACAATCTTGATCCTAGTGTGACCTACCATGTTCTCTCTAATACCTGCTCATGCTAGAAGGAGTACAATTGGTTACCAAATTAGCTGTGAATCACGTGAAATAATTGAGGCAGGCCACACGCACGTCCTACGGCGCTAGCTGGAGTGGTGGACATGCACGTCCTTACACACAGCCCGGTTATGTACGTTACACCAAGAACCGGTAGTCGCTGTCGCCTGTGTGTGCGCCTAGTCTTCCGTTTTCATCTCGACATCAGACTTGGAGGAGTAAACTGGACCTTGCTGTTTGTGGCTCGAGCGACTACTTCGCTATGCGCGGCGTCCGAGCCGGCTGGCCGCCGGCCATCGACTTTCGCGACCTCAAAACATAATCGATTGATCACCTGAAATGTTGCCTTGCTACATCGAATTCAATTAAGTTTCTATTGGAAAATAAGAGTATATCTTGATAACAGAAAGCCATACAATCAACTCCTAGAGGGATCTGAAACGGCAATTCATAGATGCAGTAAGCAAGTTGTGAAATAAACCTCTACATGATTCTGAAACGGCGTCCAGCATTAAGACACGAATTCATCCTGACAAACTTCGCGCCGGTGATAGCACAAATTTCTGCCGATCGCTGCCGTCAGATGATCACAACCTCTTTGTTATCTTGTACACACTGAATCAATCAAAATTGTGAAGGCATGTAACTGAATCAATTGGAATCAGGTGAAGAGATCGGTTGAATCGATCTGCTGGATGGCCGATGTAACTTTCGACACGTGCTTCTGCCGTTTTGGTGAAGCCGGAACTATCAACTGTCTAGGTCTCCGACTGCTCGGCTGCTCGATGGCCGACAGAAGCTGGTACACGGCTGCCAAGGTTAACCGATCTGGTGGGCGAAGCAACAAAAAACATGGGTTACGTGCATTGGCCAAATCATGGAGTTTAAGCGGAAGGTCTGGAGTATTTTTCCATCGCTCTGGTTCTGGTTCTGAATTGAGAGGAGACAGCTTATTAGTCGATGGTGGCCGCCATGTGCTTTACCTCTCCTGCAGTTGCAGTCTCACCCAGATCAAAGCAATACATGGATCTGATAGGAAAAAGGATATTCCGTTTTTTTACCTGAGATTTGTGACAATGGCGGCCGATCAAAGTAGCAGATGCCATCCAGCAATACGCTACGTGAATCCAGCGTCGATGGCGCCAACTTCGGCAGCTTCCAGTTGCAGTCTCACCCAGATCAAAACATATTCCATTTTTCTACCTGAGATTTGTTACAATGGCGGCCGATCAAAGTTGCAGATGTCATCCAACAATACGGCAGATGGCTACGTGAATCTGGCGTACATGATTCTGAAACGGCGTCCAGCATTAAGACACGAATTCACCCCGACAAACTTCGCGCCGGTGATAGCAGAAATTCACCCTGACAAACTTGGCGCCGGTGATAGCACAAATTTCCGCCGATCGCTGCCATCAGATGAACACAACCTCTTTGTTATCTTGTACACACTGAATCAATCAAAATTGTGAAGACATGTAATTGGGTCAAGAGATCGGAACTGCACCTTGTTTCGACAATACATCGTGAACGATCAGCGAGATTCACGGCCGCCGAGACGCACGTAATGTAGCATGGACCAGCTACTCCCTGGAAGCTGATTGATCAACCGATCATGCTCCTGACCGACAATATCCGGCATACCAAGGGCACGCGTAGACGGAACATGCCGGCGACATTAGGAAGAGAGGGAGGAACGGCCATGCCGCCGGAACGATTGGACGCATCATGCATGCATGTATTGTGTGCTAGATGGCTGGATAAATCGTACATGAGCTCTCGGAGATCGATCCCTATTCTAGTGCGATGGTGACTCGTATGTGTACGTGATCTTTCTATTTTTCCGTTTAGGCAAAAGGGATCGATCCCATGTAGGAGAGACGTGCTCAATTATGACTGGTGCAGATTGGACTTCTCTTTATGGCGTGAGTTCTATCGTTCTGATCTTTCTGCGCGCCAATCGTTACGTATTAATCTGAGCCCTTCGTTTTATTATGCTCAACGCTTAATTAATCCAGGCTATTAGTTATCTTGTGTTTTAATTATATAATAGATATGAGCATCACGTCCTAACATAGAGATCTCAAGTATAAGTTGTTCTCTCTCTCTTATGCTCCACCAAGATGCGAACTAAATCATAACACGTTAGTAATTAAGATAAATCAGAGCATAGCAATAAGTTCAATGACATGAAGTTAAAATAAGAACATGCTAGATCTAGTCATGGAGATAGTGGCCAAGGTCACATCCACTCTCCGGTAGCATGGTATTTTTGTTTATCCCTAGTGAGCCAACAAAGTAAGGTAGAAAGCCCAAGTGGATCGCAGAACTTTCTCTCACGTTCACTGCACTAGCCACCCCCCGTTACTCCAACTAATGCACACGTTCCCCCTTACATGCTCTCATAAACATGCTTGATCATGATAAGTAAATAAGAACGGGGTACATAATATGCATCTACTTTCATAACTGAAACAAAATCATTGCAATCTCAAACATGTATTAACTCATAATAAAGATCCACCACAAAGGAATTACATAGATGACCGTAATCATGTTCAGCAGCTCATACGGTACTAATTAGTGAAGCTCATAGAGAGGACAGATACATAAGTTACTTCCACAAACCCATAGTCCAGGGGTGGACTACTCCCTCTTCATCATGGTGTCGGTGGAGATGTTGTTGGAGGGAAAGGAGACCACACCGGCAGCGCCCCGCCAGAGTTTTCCCCCTCCAATCTTCAGCTACAGGTCTCTGTTTCGTGGTTTCTGTGTTTCGGCGGCGCTCTCCTTCGCGAAAGCCCTGAGAGGTCTATATATAGTCGTTTTTAGGTCAAGACGAAGCTTCGGGAAGAAAGATCGACGGCAGAGGAGGCCCGAGGGCCAGGATGAGGGGGCCCACGCGGCCAGGGCCGCGTGGGCCCACCCCTTTCTGCCTTCTGGTCTCCGTTTTTTCGATTCCTTTGCGCCTACGTTTCGTTCCTTCCAAAAAAGTGATCCCCGTAAAGTTTCAGGTCATTTGGACGTCGTTTGGGTCCCTGAAACATCAAAATATAGAAAAAGGGGTTTTCTGACAGCGCAGGGTTAATTCCAGAAAAATGGGGAAGTTGTTAATTATCCCCAAAACTCAATATAAATCATGAATATAACCCTTATATGATGCAAATAACATGGAATAACATGTAATAAAATGTAAAGTTCATGTATTCATTTTACATGCATCAGCCGCCGCCGCCCGAGCCCTCCACCGCGTGGCCCTCCGCCTCCGCCGCGCCGCCCTCCGCCTCCTCTGCCCCCCGATCCCGCCGCCCGAGCCCTCCGCCGCGTGGCCCTCCGTCGACGTCGCGCCGCCTCTCCTCCTCCGCCGCGCCCGAGGCCTCCTCCACGCCGCGTCGCCCTCCTCCTCCTCCATGTCCTCGACGGCCGGCCGGCGACCTCGCCCTAGCAAGGTGAGGATTTTGCTTATTGTTTTTTAGTGTTAGATTTAATTAGTGTAGAAATTTAGTGTACAAATTTAGTGTAGATTTGCTAATTAAGTGTAGAAATTTAGTGTAGATTTGCTAAGTGTAGAAATTTAGTATAGATTTGCTAAGTGTAGAAATTTAGTGTTAGAAATTTTAGAAATTTAAATTTGCTAAGTGTAGATTTAAATTTGCTAAGTGTAGATTTAAATTTGCTAAGTGTAATTTTTTGTTTTATACCCCACTGTGTTTTTAGTTTATTGTTCTTGGCGACGATGTCTCTGTTGGACCAGAGGGGCGATGTCCGGGACTGGGCTCCGCCGGGCTGGTACTAGGAGGTCTTACCTTTCGGGCGTAGCTTAGTTAGGAATCCGGGTGACGTCATCGACCCGGATCTTCTTTGGTGGCGGTCGAGTGGGCTACGCTCGGTGCAGAGGGAGCCGGCCCCCGAGGAGGTGGTACGTCGCCGTATCAGGGAGGAGGACGAGCACGTCCGTCGCTACATGTATTTGTTGGATATGCCAGCGGTGTATGACAGTAGATGGTCGATTCTTCATAGGGTTCCTTCTCACGTGAGTTATGACCCTGTGATGGTTCATGTTCTTTGGATGCGCAGCGCCGGCCGCTCAGCACCCGCGGCTTAGGACCTAGTCGAAGTTAGTTTGAGAGGTTAATACATGTGAGTGGAAGATGTATTAGTGATATTATTCGTGATGTATTAGGGTTAAATAAAAATGGACCCGAGCTATGTAACTGGATTAAATAAAGATGTATGAGCGATACTTTTGCATATTTGTAAAGTTCCCTACTTTGAATTATTCTGCTAATGCTGTCATTGTTTTATCTTTCTTTTGTATTAGTTAAGCAATGGATGGAGATATTCCCTTCATAGACAGAGAAGGGGAAGAAGAGTTGTTCGCCATTATGCGGCAACCCGGTCCGGGAATGGAGCCGGAACGAAGCGTCGAAGCGCAAATTACGAGCACCGATCAGTGCGATGACGACTTGCAAATTATGGGTGGACCCCCGCCGTCTGGCGAGGTATACTAAGCCTATGTTGATCAGATGAAATAACTGATTTGTATATATATGTATTAACAAATGTTTCTTATTTTTAGACCTCCGCATCGACCCAATCTAGTAAACGAGGCCATGCCAAAGGGTTGGCCGCAGATGCGCATCTCATAATTGAGGTCGTCTCTGCAGATGGCAAACCGTTGGAGCCCAAGGCGAATGCAGCTAGGTTTGTGCATCAATGCGGAGTTGTTGTTAGGGACAATGTTCCGATCAGCATTCAGGAATGGGTTGAGCAAAAAAACTTAGAGGGAGCTAGTTATGTCAGCGACAGAACTAAAGATGTGCTTTGGGACAAGCTCATAGCAAAGTTCACCCTACCGGTGTTGGATTGTCCCGAAAAGACAGAAGGCATGACGAAAAAAGTCAAGCATTTCGCTCTGAAGAAGATGGCTGAACAATTCAATAATTACAAGAACAGATTATACCGTGATTGGGTCTCGAAAAATAAAGTTCCAGATTTCACTGGAGCACTAGAGAGCCAGCGGACTCACTGGAAGGCATTTCTGGAATACAAGGATTCAGAACTAGCCAAGTAAAGATCAAAAAAGAATAAGGAGAATGCAGCGAAAAAGAAATATCACCATAAGTTGGGGGGAGGTGGCTACGTAAGTGCCGAACCTAAGTGGGATGTGATTGAGGCTGCTATGCGCGAAAAAGGGATCACTCCAGTTGCAGATAACTGGCCCCATAGGGTCAGAAATTGGATGCTTGCTCATGGGGCGAGTATGACGCATTAGGTGATCTAATAGTTGATGAAACGAAAGAAACTCCTATATCCCGGAAAGCAATTCTTGATGCAATCGCCGATGCTCGAGAGAGAAGGTTTATTCCCGACAGAGAGTATGACGAGCTGACAAAGGGCCTCGGTAATAAAGAAAAAGGAGGACGAACACGAGGCAAGGGAGCTTCTGTGACGTGGAATGAAGGGTTTCCCGAGGACCGTGAATCTTATAGAAGCCGAGCAAGAGCAAGGAAGAGGAAGGAGCAGAAGGATTCAGACCGGTTGAGCAAAGTAGAAAGTATCATTAGCGAACAACAGAAGCAAATAGATCAATTGCGCGAGCAAGCTTGTCAAGGGGTAACTCATCAGCTACAGCAAGATAGTCAAGCAGGTGGTCCATCTCAACGAAAAAGCTGCGTGGCTTCCACGGCGGTCGATGCTGATGAGGCATCGAAGCAAACCTACCCCGTGGATTTTATCACTGAGAAGACAAGTTGTGAGCTACATGAGCCACTGAGAAACTTAACCGTGAAGGCGGCGGACGGCTATGCTTTAACTTGTGAATCTACATCATTGTATCGTGGCAATGAGATTCCAGATGGCTATGCTCGTGTCGGCGTGGATCAAGTTGAACCCGGATTTCAATCACTCGAGCTTGACATCCCTGGAGATGATGATGAGAGGACACTGGGAGATGTCCAGGGTGTACTCATTCTATGGCAGAAGAAATACATCGTGTTTCCAGGCTGAACACCAAGGCCACCATCGCCTCCTTCGAGTCGAGATGACGGCAGTGACGACCACCACAACACGAGTCCATCTCGATCTCCGTCGCCGCCTCAGCCGACTCCGCCGCCGCCTAAGTCGACTCCTCAGCCGTCTCCTCAGTCGTCTCCTCAGCCGACTCCTCAGCCGTCTCCGCCGCCTCCACCCACTAAGGCTAAGACTGCCGTTCCGTCGATAAGTTTCCGATCCAAACCCCAATACGAGCCCCTCCCAAAAGTACCGAAGGTTCCTCCCCCGAGACCTTACGACGTCGAGATGACTCCAGAGCAAGGCTGTGCGTGGCTGGCAGCCGACGTGAAAAGACAGATGGCGGAACTAAAGGCGAAAAGACAGCCCGCGCCAAAGCAAGTATTTACGACAGAGCAAAAAAAGTGGGCTACGGAATTTCTTAATCATCCATCGCAAATTGAGATAAATAGGCCAGATGACTATGCACGTTGTCTGAGGAGAACTCGCCCCAACACGAGTTCAAGTAGTACTACCAGCGGGAAAAGAAAAAGAGAGGTTGCCCAGCTCGGAGAGCAGTCAAAACAGTCCATCTCCCCGCTCAACGTGGCCACTGATAAGGACTCCGCGCGCGCGGCGGATTTAGCTTACCGCGCGGAGTTTGCTGCAGAACTTGGTATTTCACTTTCTCAACTGGAAGCAGAAGAGCTCCCCTTGCTTATGCCACCTGATAAATGGACCTGGGAATACGGGAAGTCTTTAGTGCCACCTGATCAGATCGAGAATCTACCAATACAAATGCTAAGACTACATAACTGGTACATGGAAGTCACAAAGCTAGATAAAAAAGTGCTCCTTGTGCAAGTTACAGAGGAACATTTCAAAGGTAAAGACAAGTTAAATATTTATCTTGAAGAACTCTATCAGTTATACCAGCTTGACGCCCTCGACTTGAGTATCGTCAGTACCTATTGTCTGTAAGTGATTCAATTCATTTATTTTCTAAAATAAAGTCTACAGCTCAGCTCGGTCATTGCCTGTTCTAATTATGCTCACTACGCTATTATGCATAATGAAGAGTGATGAATGTGACAGAAAAGGAATCTTTGAGATTGGGTTCGTTGACCCAACCCGAGTTAATGAAAATCTGCTACGGAATTACACAATGGAAACGGTGGCCAACTTGTTTAAGTTCATAAAGAGGCAAGATTATAAAATGAAGATATTGTTTCCTTACAACTTCAGGTAATTAAGAGTGTTATTGTCTTGTACACATTAGTTTTTGCTTATTCGATGTTAAGTGTAACTGATTAGTTACTGACATATATAAAACGTGCGCAGCGACCATTACATTCTGCTAATCATTGAAGTTGATGAGTCAAAAGTTGAAATCTTTGACTCATTGGCGTGGCCCCAAGAGAAGTACCAACATATTAAAGATGTGCTCCAAGGGTATTTTCAATCATTATCGTACTATATCGGTCTCTTTTGTTCAATTCCTGAGATATCAAGTAACTAATTAATAACTCATTTATTCATTTGTTTGTCGGGCAGGATTTGAAAAGATTTTAGAAAGTGTACATCTGGTGATTTTAAATAGGAGCTTAGTTTTGTTAATGCCAAGGTAAGTAGTACGAGCCAGGTTCGCGCATCTCTTTAATTCAAATTTCAATACCATCATACCATGATTGATTATTATTTGATTGAAATCTATTCTCGTAAAGTACTGTGAAAGGCAGCCACTGGGGACCAATCTGTGTGGATACTACGTCTGCGAGTGGACTCGCCGGGAGGTCTCTGAGTGGAACCCATTGACATTTGTAGAAGTAAGTGAACAAATATATTCACAGTTTTATTTTACTACCATCAATTGTGTTGAGTGTCATTCATAATTTCTGTTATGATGATTGATATTCATATTGATCTCCTTCTTTTATAGATGCATACAATGCGGAGGGACCTGCAACCAAAGGACCGCTTTCGACCAATTCAAGAGGAAATTGCGAGATTTTGATGAACTATGTCATAAACCTAAAGGGAAAATACAATGCCACCGGGATCTAGTCCCGGCGATGATCATGTAATCGAATAGACGACGGGCTCTAGTCCCTGTTTTATATCATCTCTATGTAATTAATCGAACAGACGGGCTCTAGTCCCGGCTGTGATCTCCATGTAATCAATTAAAAATGATCGAATTCTCATAAAGATTTCTTTTATGAATATTTTGATATGCTATATGTATTTTTCTGATTTATAATTAATTAACCATATATTTTGCAAGATTAATCATAATATGTATTTTTCTGATTTATAATTAATTAACCATATATTTTGCAAGATTAATCATAATATTCAATAGGGAAACAAAAAAAACCAGAGCCCACCACGTGGGAGAATCTCTGGTCCCGGGTTGTATTACCACCCGGGACTAGAGGTCCTCTGCCACGCGCTCTGCCCAGTCCCCGCGTGGAGCTCTCTAGTGCCGGGTCGTAAGCCACCCGGGACTAGAGGGGGGCCTCTAGTCCCCAATCCGGCGTCCCGGGTGGGAATCCGGTACCAGAGGCCCCTACCACCCGGGACTAATGCTGTTGTTTCTAGTAGTGAACGTTGTGTGGGCCATCGAGGTGTCGAAACTTTTTTGTGCCTTTGTACTCCCTCTGTTTTACTCCCTCCGTTCCAAATTAGATGACTTGCTATCCACCACATGCGGATGTATATAGACATGTTATATGTCTAGTAAGCCTGTGCAAACATGGTTTAACTGGTTTTGTGTAGTTTCGCGGGACCAGCAAGAAATTAACGGTTTGGAACGGTGTGGTTTAGACGGGTTAGCTGGTCCTGACGGTTTCAAACCGGTGGCTTCCCTGGAGAGAGCGGTGGTGTGGTGGCGCAGCTGAACTCGACGTCCCTCGGGTCGTGCTGGCACATGGAGAGCGCGGACGGGAACCCGCGCCGACCCTACGACCGCGCGCGCGGCGGCGATGTGGTGCGGCTGTGGATGGTGGGCGAGGTGGGCGCGGAGCGCCCTACCGGCGAGCTTGCCGCAACCGAGAAGGAGGTGGAGATCCATGATCCATCATGAGGCGCTTGCGGCAGAGGCCTCGGCGCAGCATGTGGTACACGGCGCACAGCATGTGGTACATCCGTTTCCTGAGCCCAGCCTCCTTCGTCCCTCCCCCGCCGCCGGCCGGGCGGACATAGTAGACATCCAGGATCAAGACCTTGGCAGCTACGGCTCAATTCCTTGCATCTACAGGACGTATTCGACGACGGCGAAGCTCCTGGACATGACGGATTGTGTCGTGGGGTAGATAACACGGCAGATGCTACTTTGGGGTAGCTTGAGTTGATGGGCAAGGCGACACTAGCGTCTGGGAGATTGTTTAGCATTGCAGGGACAAAAGGTTTACCCAGGTTCGGCCTCTCCATTGGAGATAAAGACCTACTTCCTGCTATCTTGTTATTGATCTCGATCTCGATAACCCGGCTACGACAACAGAGCCGGATCTCGATCTTGGTTACAAGGTTGTGGTGTTTCTCTCGGTGGTTCTCTCGCCTAAGCTTGGATCGTAAAGTCTCTCTCAACTAGGGCTCAGGGACCGGTTTATATAGACTACCGGGTCTCCTGGCACTTTACAATACGAACCCGGGCTCTCCCCAGACTCGGAATCCTATTCTAGCTCTTCTAGCCTTCGTATCCTCCAAGTCACGAACCGCCTCTGGTCTTCTAGAAACTTCCCTTCCTGAACCGGGTTACCGCCAAAGCCTCTGGCCCAGCAACATAACCCGGCCCATGCTGATGGTTAGCTGGCCTGGCCGGGCCTCCTGCCTGGCGGGTCATGCTTCCCTCTTCATGGGCCTACCGGGTTATCATCCCCCCATCAGTAGCCCCCAGATTAACCTGGTTGCCAGGTTGGCATGCTCGGCTTCTATTCTTGAATATTACTTCTTTGAACAGAGCTGGTATCCTGGCCAGCCGGGTTAATCACCTGAAACATAAGACAACAGATAACAAATCTAACATTAAACATGCCTCTTTTCTCCTTTACTTGGCCAGTTTCTTTGGCGGTTCATGCCGTAACCCGGTTAATCCTTGCCGGGTTCCGACACCCGGGTTTCACTTTCAGCACTTAGCGAAAACTATCTCCCAACTATAACTCCATCCTTATCCACTTAACCACGATCTTATCATTTAATACTCCGTAATTATCTCATTCCGTTTGTCGTTGACTTTTAGTCAAAGATCCTTATCTCTTTACTTTTTACCACAACACCCCTAGGGTTTTCACTGCGCCTATAAATAGAAGGCCAGGAGACACCGCAGTCATTTTTCCCCACCGAGTTCATCTTCTTCCTCGCGCGCGCACTGTAGCAGCTGCGGATCCAATCTCAAATCGAGCTCTTCAATCTCTTGCAAGAAGATCTACAGGTACGTTTATCCCATGCATCCGTGCTCCGCACCTGATTTCACTTGAATCTTGTCCAGATTTACTTCGCATTTCCTTCTCCGCGTATCCACATCTAGAACTAGGGTTTCACTTCTCCATTGTTGCGCTCAGAGAACCTCAAAGCTTCCCAGCCATGGTGAAGGATAAAGCCAAGGCCGGAGCTCCCCGCGCGGCGAAGAAGCTCGCGAAGAAGCCCCACAGCGCCAGCGCCGGTGCATCTGGCTCCGCCGCCCCTGCTGCTACTCAGGTCAACTGGACCAAATCCACAGTGACGACCTTGATGCTGCAGGAATATGTGAATTGCGGCGAGCTTCCTCCAAAGGATGAGATCCAATGGCGCGCTGCTGGAGAAGAAATCCGCCCCAGCCCCAAGGAAGGTGAAGTGGTGGTTTTCCTCGACCATGTTCAGCGCGGCCTTCGCCCCCCGGGTTCCCTGTTTTTTCGCCGGGTCTTGAAGTACTACGGCCTTAGGCCTCAAGATATCGCGCCCAACTCCATGCTGAACATCAGTAACTATGTGGTGTTCTGCGAAGATTATTTGCAAATGGCTCCGAGCCTCGAGTTGTTCCTTGAGTTTTTCTACTGCAACCCCTCCCGCAAGGATCAAGTACTTCCATATGGGGGAGTTGCAATCCAGCGCCGAAGGGAGTGCGATTTCCCGGCTCTCCTTCTAGCCAGCCACCCAAGGGGTGGCAAAACACTTATTTTTACTGCCAAGACACCTCTCCAGAATCTGATGATGCCCGTTACCCGGCTTTCCGAAACTCGGGTTTAACATATGACGCCAAGATGAACAGTTACGCAAATGACGCCGAGCGGGTCAAGCTCGAGCCCATTCTTCGCCGGGCCAGAGCTTTACTCGCCCATGGTCTCAAGGGAACAGATCTGGTCAAGTGCTGGATCGGTTGGTTCATCCAGCCACTCAGCATCAGGACCCGGCTAATTTGCCAGTACACTGAAGAAACCACAGACAATATGCGTTATTCAGAGATGACGCTCACTGATGATCAACTTGTGAAGAATGCCAAGAGACTACTTGGCGAGAAGAAAGACGCCATTGCACTGAACGGGCTTGCCCCATTTAGTGCCAAGAACAAACCCCCCACGGTAAACTAACACTCAATCCATCTTGTTTACTTTAACCCGGCAAACTCATCCATAGACTGTTATTTATCGTGACTGCTTTTTCTCAGGACTCCAAATGGTGGAGCGTGGATTTTACCCCAACATCCTCTCCTGACGGAGAGGACACAGAAAGTGAAGACGATGAACAAGAAGAAGAAGAAGGTGAGCTTGACTCCGTAGGCCGGCTCTTCCTCCAGCTGATTAACAACGAAGTCCCCAACAAGGACACCTCTACTGACAACTCAGCAAATTTTATTCCAGGCCCCACAGACCCGGCTTCTGACGTAGCGCCGGGTCCCCAAGTTACTGCAGCTCCAACTCAGAAGAGGACCCGGGCCACCATTGCCAAGGTACCACATTCTCTTTTCTCAATCTTCATGATGAACTCATCTTAAACTTAAGCACAACCACAGGAAAAGGAGGCTGAGAAGGAGGCTGAGGCGAACAAGAGACGCCGAACCCGGTCTTCTACAAGCGAAGCCTCCCTGAGCCCAGGTATCCCTCAACGCTCTTTATCAAGCTGGGCCAAATCCATCCAGAAGACGCCCAGCAAACAGTTCCCTTTAGCTGGCAAGATCCGGGTTCCTAAACCATCTCGTTTGTCAGATTCTTCCTCGGATGGTGTTAGCACACCCGAGGATTTCCCGATCAACACCGGGTTAGAAATACTTCTCATATCTTTTCCATACCTCTATACTTCACTGTCCCATTCTTTTTTAACTAAGACATTATTTTGTTCCAGTGCCGGGCTTTTATGGAAGAAGACCCGGAGTCTCCTCCCGCGGCATCCCCTCCTCCAGCAACCACAGAACCTTCTCCAATGGAGGCACATAGAAGAAACAGAGGACAAGGACGAACCAAGGGAAAGCAACCCCCGTGGCTTCTCCAAAAATGTTGTTGACCCGGTGCCAGAATCCTCGCCAGCTCCTCACCCGGGTTAGGTTCTGGGACAAAAGAAGATGAAGTGCAGGTTACTGGAACCCGGCATGTTCCAGTACAAAGCTCCTGAGACTCTGGCCAAGGTGCCAGCCCCAGATGCTGACCCGGCAACTCCTGCCAAGAACAAGAACCCGGCTTCCTCCTCAAACTCACCGGCTCTGAACACCATGTCTGTTCCAGCACTTTGCGATGAATATTTTTCTCGCCTAGCTCAACACAAGACCCTGGAGACAGAACTGGTCGCCCTGATCCAAAAACGATATGAGGTACCCATTTTTACTTCTTGCATAACTATACCCTGAGTAGCCCCCAAGCTCTAAGTTCATCACTTGTGATGAGCTTGGTGCTTTCAATACGCATTCCTTAGGAAAAAACTTCAAACCTGTAGCCCCCAAGTGCCGGGTTGTCTGTTTACAGCAACCTGGGACTAAAAAACTTCCATCACTTAAAACTTACTCACTTTCACATCAAAACTTTGAACACTGTAGCCCCCAAGTGCCGGGTTGTGTGCCTGCAGCAACCTGGGACTTCTTTATTACGTTGAACAATTGAACTTCAAATTGAGTAGCCCCCAAGTGCCGGGTTGCACGCCTGCGGCGACCTGGGACTAAATAATTTTTTGCATCTTAACAGGAAGACCAAGCCAAGGCCCAAGCTGAGATTACCCGGCTTGCTAACGCTGCCAAGACTGAATCTGAGACCCGGGCTAATCACTCAGCTCAACTCCAGGCCTTGGAGGAAAAGATTACTGCCTTGACACAAGAAAACTCCGATCTGAAGAAGGACATGCAGGAGAACGAGGAGAACTTCCAGGAGCAACAGGAGACCCTGCAGAAGCAGCTGGATGAAACCAACAACGAGCTGACCCGGCTAAAAAGAATGATCACCTCAATGGTTGAATCTTTAGTGGGTAAGCACTACTTCCTTGAATTTCAACCTAAATGATCAACAGACCCGGTTTTTGAAATTTCACTGCTCCACTTTTTCTTACACAGGCCCTCGTGATGGTAACCTCCGCAAAACCGCTGCAGAGAAGATCAAATGCATGTACACGCTGACCCGTCAGCTGTACTTTGGCAGCTGCGAGGTCATCAAAGCCGCTAGGCTCTGGGAGAACCCGCCAAGCAAGTACACTGAAGTCCTTGGGCATCTGTCAACAATGCCGCAATGGATCCATCTGCTCAAAAGATCAGCTTGCAGGGCCGGGGTGATGCGAGGTCTTGCCTTGGCAAAGGCCTACCATCCCCAGCTAAACCCGGCTCCACTGATGAAGGGCTTTCCTCAGTTTGACACTGATGGCAAGGAGTTTGATAAGAAGTGCTATGCCCGGGTTGTGAAGCAAACCCGGCATGTTGCCACTGTTATTGCCAGCAAGATGAAGCTCACCACCTTACAGCTTGGATATAATGAGAATGATGAAGAGATCATGGATGACGAGCCACAACGCGTCGATCTCCTCCAAAGCTATAAGGATTCTATTGACCCGGCAAAGAATGCTCCTGGTACCTCCACTGCTCCCAGCTCCTCTACGCCAGTTATTCCTCCTCCGTCACGGGCGATAGCTGAAGAAGATGATGAAACCTTCTTCCAGCCACTTCGAAAAATCACCGGCGCAAGACCAAGGCCAAAGAAACTGAGAAGACCACGGAGCCAGAAGCTAACCCGGCGGCCGCCGAAGAAGAAGAAAGACCCGGCAAAGACCGTCGAAGATCAACCAACCGGCTCTCCTCCCGTGACCCGGCTCCTGAAGCCAAAGCGTGAAAACTTACGCAGATGCTGTTACCTCTGCAAGAAAACAATCTCTATTCGGCCCTTTGGGCGCTTATTGTAATAACTTTTGCACTGTCTGCCTATGCCTGTGATGGTGCGCCTATGCACCTGATGAAACTCTTTATGCTATTCTCAAACTTTTGCTATGAAATATGCCTCTTCTGTGGTTTTGATGACCCTTTTGATTTCTTTAACTGTGAGCCGGCTTTCGCATGGATACCCTGTCGCTACTTCTCTGAGAAAAACAGGGTCGAACCAAGTCCCAATGGGCTTCATGGTTGATTGAATTTCCAGGTGAGCAATCAGGCCATAAAATTGCGAGTCACATCAGCTCAACAGCAAGATAACCAAGAATAAACTAGTGGCGTAAAGCCGGGTCTTGGGATTGCAGCTGCAAACTATTGTAGTAGGAGCCCCCAAGACCTGGATCAATGTTTATAAAGTAATGGCTTAACTATGCAACATTACCCCATTGATCCTCATACTGGTGGGACACGCTCTCTGGGCGTCCTCAAAGATAACTATGCACTTATTCTTATGACAAAAACATAAACAAATAAAACATAAACTTCTCCTTCATACCTCTGAATCCAAAGTTATGGATACTGCAACGAAAACTGCACAGCCGGGTCACGAAACATCGAGACCCGGATGACCGTGAAAAGCCGGGTCTTGGGGCGAGCCCCCAAGGCCAAACTTAACCATAGAGCTATGCAACACTACTTATCAAACATCAAAAAAGGAACAAAAAGGACACAAATTTCTGTTCAACCTTCACTTTATTGATAGAAAAGGTTAGGTCAGCAAGCCGCCTCATTAAAAACCTTCCAGTCCCCTTAGGTACCCTGGTAAGGAAAAGAGCGCGTCTGAAACCTGCTGCCTGTTACATCGTGTTTTACATCTCATATCTCTTTCTCATGCTAAGTATAATATGGGCGCAGCTGCGCAATATTCCATGGCCTCTCACGCTCTTCCAATGAAAAGGTAGAGTGCGATGTGTCATTGACAGACTCGGACTTTTCTCTTGCATCCACCAAATAATATGAACCATTGTTCAATTTCTTGCTTATGATGAAGGGCCCTTCCCAAGGGGGAGATAGCTTGTGCATCCCTTCTCTGGATGCACCCATCGTAGCACTAAATCTCCCTCCTGGAAAGTGCGAGTTTTAACCCGGCGACTATGATACCGCCTCAAATCTTGCTGATATACTGCTGATCTCTCCAGTGCTTGTTCTCTATGCTCCTCAAGCAGGTCCACAGCATCCTGCCGGGTCTGCTCATTTTCTGTTTCAACATAAGCCGCCACGCGAGGCGAGTCATGAATTATATCACTTGGCAAAACTGCCTCTGCCCCATACACCATAAAGAAAGGGGTCATCTTTGTGGATCTGTTTGGTGTTGTGTTGATTCCCCAAACTACTGATGGCAACTCCTCAACCCACGCTCCAGCAGCTCTGAGACACGGAACCCGGAGACGTGGTTTCAAACCTCGAAGCAACTCCTGATTTGCTCGTTCTACTTGTCCATTGGCCTGTGGATGAGCAACTGAAGCAACGTCTAAACGTATACCCTGATTTCCACAAAACTTTGCCATCTCACCAAGGGACATGTTAGTACCATTATCTGTGATGATACTATGAGGATACCCAAACCTGTGTATGATCTGCTTCAAAAACTTGACCGCTGTAGCTGCTTCACAATTAGTAACAGGCATCACCTCAACCCACTTTGTAAACTTATCAATGGCAACCAAGAGGTGGGTTTTCTTGCAAGGAGACATGCTAAAAGGACCCACCATATCAAGCCCCCAAACTGCAAAGGGCCAAGTCAAAGGTATTGTTCGCAACTCCTGAGCCGGCACATGAATTTGCCGTGCATATCTCTGGCAACCATCACATCTACTCACCAAGCGTTCTGCATCTGCCTGAGCTGTGAGCCAGAAAAAGCCGTGTCTGAAAGCTTTTGCTACTAAAGACCTTGTTGAAGCATGATGACCACAATCTCCCTCGTGAATCTCTTTCAAAATTTGCCGGCCCTCCTTTCCAGACACACACTCTGAAATACTCCAGAAACACTTCTCTTATATAACTCGCCATCAATAACACGTATGCCTTAGCTCGGCGCACAATTTGCCGGGATATAACTTCCTGCTCTGGCAGCTCTCCACGCAAAAGATACGCCAAATAAGGTTCTGTCCACTCTGGAATTTCATGAGTTGTGCTACCAATTGCGAATCCGGGTCTTCCTGACCCGCCAATTCCTCTACGCCCTGAGGCTTAACTGATGGAGTCCATAGCTCGTCCAAGAAAACATTAGGTGGAACCGGCTCTCTGCGTGAGCCGAGTCTTGACAAAGCATCTGCAGCATCATTTTTCCTGCGGTCAATATGATCCACCTGATAGCCTGAGAAAAACCCGGCTACCCTGTCCACCTCTCTCCTGTAAGCCGCCATTGTTGCATCTTTTCTATCCCATGTTCCTGAAACTTGCTGTGCCACTAGATCTGAATCCCCATAACAATTAATATGCTTGATGCTCATCTCCTTTGCCATACGCAAACCATGTAACAAAGCCTCATATTCCGCCACATTGTTAGAGCAATCAAAGTGAATTTGCAAAACATAGCTCAGCTTATCACCCTTGGGAGAGTTAACACAACTCCAGCTCCTGAACCTTGTGCCTGCTTAGACCCGTCAAAGTGCATAACCCAAGGTTTGAGACCCGGCGCAAGAGGTGGTGCACTCAACTGCGTCCAATCATTAAGAAAATCCGCCAATGCCTGCGATTTGATAGCTGTACGAGGCACATAGTCAATGTGGTAAGGCCCCATCTCTATTGCCCACTTGGCAATTCTTCCTGTAGCTTCTGAATTCCTGATAATATCTGCTAAGGGTATTGAACTCACCACTGTGATTGGATGCTCCTGAAAATATGGCTTCAACTTTCTGCTTGCCATGAAAACACCAAATACTAGCTTCTGCCAATGCGGATAGCGCTGCTTTGCTTCTGATAACACCTCACTAACATAATAAACCGGCCTCTGAACCGGGTTTTCCTTGCCTTCCTCCTTACGCTCGACCACCACCACAGCACTCACAGCTTGAGGCCCGGCAGCGACGTATAATAGCATGGGTTCCTTGGGACCCGGGGCCGCCAGAACTGGCGCTTTTGATAATTGTTTCTTCAGAGCTTCAAATGCCTCGTCTGCTTCCTGATTCCACACAAAATTGTCTGTTTTCTTTAGTAACTTGTATAAAGGTATTGCTTTTTCTCCGAGCCGGGATATAAACCGGCTTAGCGCAGCCACACATCCTGTCAACTTCTGAACATCTGCCAATTCCTCAGGTTTTTTCAAACTTTGGATGGCTCTGATTTTTTCCGGGTTTGCCTCAATTCCACGCTCTGACACAATGAAACCGAGCAATTTTCCCGCTGGAACTCCAAACACGCACTTTGTAGGATTAAGCTTCATCTTGTACTTCCTCAAATTTTTGAATGTTTCTGTAAGGTCGCTGATAAATGACCCGGCTTTTTCTGACTTGATCACCACATCATCCACATAAGCATGCACATTGCGCCCAATCTGATCATGAAAACAATTTTGAATGCACCTCTGATAAGTTGCTCCTGCGTTCTTCAACCCAAAAGTCATGGTTTTGTAGCAAAAAGCACCAAAAGGGGTGATGAACGATGTCTTTTCCCAATCCTGCCTGTTTAGCTTGATCTGATGATAACCTGAATATGCGTCCAGAAAACACAAGAGCTCGCTGCCTGCCACTGCGTCAACAATTTGGTCGATGCGCGGCAGTGCGAACGGGTCTTTTGGACAATGTTTGTTGAGACTTGTAAAATCAATACACATCCTCCACTCGTTATTTTTCTTCAGAACCAAAACCGGGTTAGCCAACCACTCTGGGTGGAAAACTCCATGATAAAGCCGGCTTCCAACAACCGGGCTATCTCCTCTCCTATAGCTTTTCTTCTCTCTGCGTTCATTTTTCTCAAACCTTGTTTCACCGGCCTTGCCTTTGGATCAACATGTAAACGGTGCTCAGCGAGTTCAGTCGGAATGCCTGGCATGTCACTAGGTGTCCACGCAAAAACATCCCGATTCTCACGGATGAACTCGATGAGCGCGCTTTCCTATTTATCAGTTAGGCTGGTCCCTATGGCGAACTGCTTGGAGGAATCCCCAGGCACAAAATCCACCATCTTAGTATCCTTTGCTGCTTTAAACTTTGCCCTGTCATCTTCTGTTGTTGGTTTTTTGAGCGCCTTGTTATCCTGCGGGTCAAGATTAGACCTGTAAGCTTTCAACTCCTCTCTAGCACAAGTTCGCTCTGCCAGGGCTGCATCTCCCTCGTCACATTCTGCTGCAATTTCTCTGTTACCATGAACAGTGATGATCCCCTTGGGACCCGGCATCTTCAACTGCAAGTACACATAACACGGCCTCGCCATGAACTTGGCAAAGGCCGGCCTTCCAAACAACGCATGATAAGGACTTGGAAATTTCACCACCTCAAAGGTGAGCCACTCTGATCTGAAGTTATGGATAGACTCGCCAAAAGCAACCTCTAATGAAATTTTTCCCTCAGGTGTAGCAGACTTCCCAGGAACTATACCATGAAATATTGTTGATGTTTTCTGCAACTGTGACTCCTTCAGACCCATACGCATAAATGTTTCCCAGTACAAATGTTGATGCTACTGCCACCGTCCATCAAAACCTTCTTTAACTCAAAGCCATGAACTTGAGGAGCCACAACTAACGCAAGCAGACCCGGGTGCTCCACCACGTCCGGGTGATCTGCTCTGCTCCAAGTAATAGTATGCTCTGACCATCTCAAATACCTTGGTACCCCTACAGCCACTGAATTAACTGCCCTTTTGACTATCTTTCTTTCTCTCTTGGTCGTGCCACTAGTATATATATGATATTGGCCAAGTTGCCTTGGCTGGTTCGAGAATCCACCCTGATTGCCTGTGTTTTGGCCGGGTCCTGTATTTCCTGTTGGTACCGCGTTTGCTCCAGTTAGAGGTCCCGCAGCCGGGTTAGCACTCGGGCCGGGTCCTCCACTCCTGTTTGCTCCTTGCAGAGCTCGTTGAATCTCATTGTTTTTCCACCTGTTCAAATCCACACACTGGGCCAATGAATGATTGGCAGGTCTGCCGTTCTTGCTATGACGAGGACACGGCATCCTGAAGGCCTCTTCAGTGCTCATTGGCGTGTTCCTTGATAACTATTTCCACCACCATAACTCCCATTATTTCCCTGATAACCCTGTTTTCCTGATAACCTCTGTTTTCCTGATAACCTCTATTTTCCTGATAATTCCCATCCATCCTTTGCCTCTGAAACCCGGCATTTGCATTTGCAACTAGCTCTGAGTTTCCTTCCTGATGCCCACGCTTGTGCTGGTTCTGATTGCTGTTGTTATTGTTTCCCGGGCCATTGTTCTTTCCTCCATTGTTCGCAGCACCTTTCCCTTTTTCTTCCTCACTATCATCCTGGGTTTTGTCCGTGGCTGCATGTCTGTTGCACGCATCCATCAACTCTGCCATAGTAACGGGCTTAACCCGGTGTCCTTCCTTCATGCGACCCAGCTTCTGCACCAAGGGAGCGTACTTGCAAGTTTTCTCCATCGATGAAATTGCATCCTTGGGCTCGATACCTGATGAAGAGTGCAGGATCTCCGTGACCCGGCCCATCCAGTGACGAGCTGACTCGCCCTTCCTCTGTACGCAACGATCAAGATCTTCAATGGAAAATAAACGCTTGCACGTGCCCTGAAAGTGCTTGATGAAAATTGTTTTCAGCTCATCCCAAGAATTGATAGATTTCTCTGGCAGATTCTTGAACCACAACTTTGCTGCACCATCACTCATCATCAAATACATATACTTTGCACAAACGTTCTCTGTGGCATTGCGTATACACATTGCCATCTCATAACTGCTCAACCAACTCGCCGGGTCTGTGCTCGGCTCATAATTGGCAATCTTGCTTGGCTCCTTGAACTTCTCAGGGAAAGGCTCTGCTCTAATGGCATCTGAAAGACACTTGGGACCCGCCAAAGTGGAAGAACTTGCTAAAAGATTAATGTTACCCGGCGAACTTGCAGATGCTGCTGGCACGGGACCCGGTCCTCCTTGTGGTGCTCCAGCTGCTGGTACTGCCGGGTTTGCATTAGCTGCACTCCTTCCTGCCCGCGATCTATTGACTATCTGCTGAGCCACAGAAATTGCAGGGGCGGGTTGATACTGCTGATTATTCTGGTTTTGGTTCTGCTGGGGCGGGTTTTGCTGCTGTGCCGCGGCAAACCCGGCCAATGGCGGGTTTCCCCCATGGCGACTCTTGCTACGATATGTTGTAGAGTGAAGCGCACTTTTCTCTTTTGAGTACTGAACTTGCTGAGCAACCGCAGTGCGTAACATATCAATGGCACGCCGAGCTTCAACCTCGCTGGCGAGTCTCCTAATGGAATACGATCTAGTGCCAAAGTTGCGGCGTATACGTTATCTGCTGGATTGGAATAGTGACCCGCCGGCGTATGAAACCTTGGTGTCCTGGGCGGCAGACCCGGATTTCCCCTGGCTCCCCCAGCGAGAAGACCCGGCGCCGCTGCAACTGCAACCCAGCTGCTCCTGTTCCTCTATCTGGTTCTAATTTGCTTACAACTGGAGCCACCTGGGTGACACCAACTGGTTGATCTTCTGGGGTCCTAAACAATACTGCTGGGTTTATAGCGTTTTCTCCAGGGGCCAGCCGGCTCTGGTGCCTCCTCCGGTGCGCCCTGGTCATCTCATTGAGACGATTTTCCTCATCCTCTAATTGCTTTCGCCTAATCTCCATATCTTCTTTTTCTGCCATTGTGTCTCTGCGTACCTGCTCCAAGGCCCGGCGTGCAGTATCCAATTCTATAGCTCTTGCTGCTGCGTTCTCTGGAGTAACAATCCTCGTAAGTGCGGTTGGATCTAAGACCAGGCCATTGTTAAACATGGCCCGGGTCCCAGTTGCATTGTTTCTTTCCTCACCCTGAGCTCGGTTATTGAGAAAACCGAAGCTGTTCCTGTAACGCGCCGTGTTTTCACTTTCCTCTGATACCGAAGCCGGGTCTCCATCAACCCTTTGGCCCGCCAGCTCCAACACTGGTGGCAATTGTTGCTGCTGCTGACCCGGAGTAAAAGCTGGTGGCACAACCGTTGACGGTGATGCCCCCGCGTTGATCGAAGGAGTGTAAACCGCCACCCTCCTAACCGGGCTTGGAACGGACTCTTGCTCCTCTTCGTCCTCTTCTTCTACTCCATATCCGAACCGGCCTCGAACAAGGGCAGGATCGATTCTGAATCTGCATAGTCCCCCACATCACCCGGGACTGGAGCCGGGTTTCCCGATCTCTCCTCGTGCACGTCCAGGGGCAGCTCTCTTCAGCCGTACCAACTGATTCTTCTCCATCAGATTGAACAATTGTGGCAGCTCCTGACACAGATTCATAGTCTCCATCACTAGCAGATCTAGTTGCAATCATACCAACAAAAACGTTAAACTTGCCAATTGGAATAACATCACCTGATTCAAGTAGATCTGATTCCGGCCCCCAGCCAAAATCATCAACGATGGGCTCTCCTTGTGAATTGAGGGTGATCTCGCCGAAAACATAGTTCTCTACTCCTTGCTTTGCTTCTCCCATGATGGTGACACCTTTGGACGCGATTCCCACAGACGGCGCCAACTGTCGTGGGGTAGATAACACGGCAGATGCTACTTTGGGGTAGCTTGAGTTGATGGGCAAGGCGACACTAGCGTCTGGGAGATTGTTTAGCATTGCAGGGACAAAAGGTTTACCCAGGTTCGGCCTCTCCATTGGAGATAAAGACCTACTTCCTGCTATCTTGTTATTGATCTCGATCTCGATAACCCGGCTACGACAACAGAGCCGGATCTCGATCTAGGTTACAAGGTTGTGGTGTTTCTCTCGGTGGTTCTCTCGCCTAAGCTTGGATCGTAAAGTTCTCTCTCAACTAGGGCTCAGGGACCGGTTTATATAGACTACCGGGTCTCCTGGCACTTTACAATACGAACCCGGGCTCTACCCAGACTCGGAATCCTATTCTAGCTCTTCTAGCCTTCGTATCCTCCAAGTCACGAACCGCCTCTGGTCTTCTAGAAACTTCCCTTCCTGAACCGGGTTACCGCCAAAGCCTCTGGCCCAGCAACATAACCCGGCCCATGCTGATGGTTAGCTGGCCTGGCCGGGCCTCCTGCCTGGCGGGTCATGCTTCCCTCTTCATGGGCCTACCGGGTTATCATCCCCCATCAGATTGCCTCAAGGCGGCGTGTGCGGACGGTAATGATGAGGGCAAATGGCAACGGCGCTCCGGAGCAAGATCTGGATGAGCTCGTTCCCAGAAAGTAGAGGAGGGGAGGGGTGGAACCGAGGTGGGGAATCGAAGGAGAGGAGCCAGGCCTAGCTATTAGACATGGCTTCAAGGCTTGCGGATGTCCATGACGACGGCGCGACGAGGAGGTGGTGGAGGAGCTTCCGCGCAAGGAAAACAAAGAGGAGAGGAAGGAGAGGGCAAGTTGCAGTGCCGGCGGCATTCCCAGTTTCACGGTTTCACCCGGTTTTAACCCAGCGAGTATACAAACCGTGAAACTGGTTTGGTTTGGTGCCACGGTTTGACCGGTTTCGAACCAAACCATGAACAGGCTTAATGTCTAGATATATCCGCATGTGGTGGACTGTGTCTAGATACATCCGCATGTGATGGATAGAAAGTCATCTAATTTGGAACGGATGGAGTACAATACAACACGTTTTAGCAAGCTAGAGGGGGTACCGAATAGTCTTTGTTGATTTAATGCATGTTGATGTGTATAAAAAAACATCTACAACTGTGTTCTTTTAGAAGTGACTTCATTTTGAGAGAGTAGGGTACGTATGCATGTACACGACAACAACACCTTACCACACGTTCACATATTGCTTAGTTAAGACCAAAGTGACAAAAGTATCAAGATTGATGAAGTGATCACAATTCACAACATACGACACACAAGATCTGGGTTTTGAACCACCACGAGTTGGAAATACAACCATCCCACTAGCCACAAACTAATGGTATGTTCTCCTGATATTTCAATTCTATGATTTGTTCTTAGAGTCACTTTGAGTAGCCGGGTAAAGAAACCATAGAAGGATGGCTCGCGGTCTGAATCGTGTAGAACGAACACAAAGACAATCGAATAATTTTATCCCTTAGGCATGGGTGAATTCAAAATGTCCCACAAAATATAATGCAAATTTTTTGAATAGTGGGAGGGTGCGGAAATACTCCGAAGCTTCACTAAAGCAGCGGATACACAACTACAAAGAGAACCCCATAAGAAACTAAAATAGCAATCTAGTCCTCGCAATATGCAAAAATGACGCTATAAACGAAATAGCAAACGTGATCTGGTCCTTCTCCATCGCTGCTGCAAATGGACCTCAAAACATGGCTGTCTACCTCGTCACCGGGGACAACACCACTTGGGGTGGGAAAAGCGGGGAACGTCGCGTTGATATCGAATACCCTCCAAAGAGGCACGTCGGCTAGGAGGAAAGAGGGGGATAAGTTGCGCAAGACACTAAAGCGCAGCCATTGATGACCTCCGCGAGAAGATCCCAGCAGCTCCAGATCGTGTTGCCTTCCCACATCTTTCGACACAACGACGACCAAATATGGAGAAAACAACACAAATCGAATCCCCACCACCCCCTCGAGCTTGAAATATGCAAGTTTACTGAGGCATCTGTGGAGAGAGCCGCATGTCATTGCTGCTCGCCATGGACTCCGAATATAGCAGCGCGTCACTCGCCAATACTAGGAACAAGCACCAACATGACATAACGCTAAAAGCAACAACGACAATTAACCTCGATCTAAACCTAGCAGCTACTAGCAGGTGCCTGGACCCTCACCCACCCCCATCCCAGATGCTAGCGCCACCGGAAGGAGAGTCGGGGAAAAAGGAGCGGCGGTAGACTCTCAAAAGGGAGGGAGGGGGAGAGGAGAGGAGAGAACTGTGTGAAAACAAATCTAGTGTATAGAAACCCTAAAAATCAAAGAACCCGCACGTATCCTTGTTAAACATTTGCAACCTTTTAAAAAATCTAAACATTTTGAATAAAACCATCATTCAATGGGAAAAATTCCATCTGATAATTTATTTCTTATCCAAGCTTGGCCGTTTTTTCACCTAAACAAAATATTGGCCCTTGTTTTCTTACAACTTTAGTGTAACCACGAATCGACCCGGCAGTTTGATACAGAGGCACTTTTGGATAAATATCTCGGGCTCCCGGCGATTGTGGGAGCTGATAGGTTGCTTTGTTCATTTCATCGAGAGGATTATTCAGAGGATTAATGGATGGAAGGAGAAACAATTATCCATGGGAGGTAAAGAAATTTTACTAAAGTCTATTGCTCAAGCTATTCCTGTATATGCCATGTCGGTATTCCAAATACCGAAAGGTGTGTGCAAGAGCATGATGGATGCTATATCAGACTTCTGGTGGGGAGATGATGAAAACAGCAATAGAATGCACTGGATGGCATGGTGGAAGCTCTGTTACCCCAAGCGCCAAGGAGGGATGGGATTCCGTGATTTCCACTCCTTTAATCTTGCTATGCTTGCTAAACAAGTGTGGCGCCTCATTTCTACCCCGGATTCTTTGTGTGCTCATGTGCTTAGGGCTAAATACTATCCCAATGGAGACATTCTCAAGGCTAGCCCAAAGGCGAATTCCTCTTTTACTTGGCAAAGTATCCTTGCTGGTATCACCACTTTTAAACGAGGATATGTATGGAGAGTTGGAAATGGTGAATCAATTAATATTTGTGATGACCCCTGGATCTCAACTAGCCCTACAAGAAAAATTACTACTCCTAGAGGCCGGATTGTGTATTCAAAGGTATCAGACTTGATCTCATCAGTGACAGGTACGTGGGATGAGGTGCTGCTCCGAGACCTCTTTTTCCAAGTGGATGTTCAACGTATTTTACAAATACCTATCAACAATCATGGGTTCGATGATTTTATTGCATGGCACTTCTCAAAACATGGTAAATATATTGTTCGGTCGGGCTATCACATTCAATGGAAGCATAAGTTCGGTGCAAATGCAGCTCAACCTTCCCTGCTAGGTAGTTCGGCTACTAACCCTGTTTGGAGGACAATTTGGCAGCTTAAAATCCCAAGCAAAGTGAAATTTTTTCTTTGGCGCGCATTACATGGTATCGTTCTTCTCAAGTGCGTACTTGCAAATCGCCATATTGGCACGTCCGCTGAGTGCCCTATATGCCAGGCTGGACCTGAAGATGTACGCCATATGTTATTCACTTGCCCTTCGGCTCAAGACCTTTGGCATGAATTAGGAATTTTCCAGTGTATTCAGGAAGCATCAAGTATTGATCTGTCTGGTTCTGCAGTCCTGGAATACCTGCTTAGACTCCCTGATAATTCTTTGACTGGTTTTGATTTCGGACGTAAGGAGCTTATCTCGGTTGCATGTTGGTATTTATGGTGGATCCGACGCCAAAAGACACACAATGAATCTGTCCCCCCTCTGGCTAAATGTAAGATGTCTATTTTGGGGATCACGGCAAATGCTTTCAGGGCCCTTTCTAGGAAGATTGGGGGTGAGGCCGCTAAATGGAGGAAACCTGATCCGAGGCATGTAAAACTAAATGTAGATGCCTCCTTCCACGCTGATACGTGTTCAGGTTCCATAGGTGTTGTTATCCGAGACTACCAAGGTAATTTTCTTGCGGCAAGGTGTATATTTCTCCCTCATGTTGCTTCGGCGGCAATGGCAGAAGCCATAGCGATGCGGGAAGGATTAAGTCTTGTTAATTCCTCGGGCCAAAATGTTGTTCAAGCTGAGTCGGATTCCATGGAGACAATAGAAGCTTGTTCGGAGAGGAATCTTGGTGGAATGAATCTGCTGCTGTTTTTGCTGACTGTGTGGATCTAGTATCACAGATTGGATATGTGTCTTTCAAGCATTGCCCTAGAGAAGCAAATAAGGTCGCGCATGAAATTGCTAGAAAGTGTTTCATTGATAAAATACAATGTAATTGGGACGATGATTCCCTAGCTTTCTTCTAGGCAGTCTGATAAATGATGTAACGATTGATCTATACTACTATTAAAAGAGCAAACTTGTTGGGATACTTTAAATCTGTATCGTTCAAACATCCAATCAACAGCCCAGATCGTCCCAATGTTTAACAACTCAACAATGTCCGTTTTGGACCGTTTTGCCCTCCCACCAAATCACATAATACGACCAAATTGTCACCGTACTGGTCTAACCGTTATTTGATCCATAGAGGGAAAAAAGAAAAACATCCGCGCCTCATGTACCGTGCTAGGGCACGGGCAGCCCTGCCGGGACGGCTTGGCCGTTTGCGGCGGCGCGCCGGTGGACATCGTGGAACCCCTAGCGAGTACGTCTTCAGCCTTCGTGCCCGGGAAGCCCCGCCCGCACGGCGTTGTTGTTTTCCGCTGTACTGCAGTCTGCAGACCACCACGCCAGCGGTGTTCGCCCCCGCGGCACTGTCATCCATCACCTGAGCATGCCACCGCAGGCCACCACGCGAGCGTGCCGGCCGACTCCGTTCTGCACGCCGCCGCTCAAGCCTGCACTCGAGCCCGCATGCACTGTGACTTCCGCCCCTGGTCGATGTGCTGCACCGGCCGCCCGATCCTTGATTATAAACTTTTGGACAAAAGGCGCCGAATTCTCCCACCACCTCCTGGACGGTCGTTGGCGTTGGCGGCGGCTCTAGCTGTATTTGGAAGCCGGCCAGACGCTGCCGCCGTGAAGCGTATGTCTCTGGGAAGGCGGACACGTGCGCCGCCATCCCCCGTTTCTCCGCGAGCTGGCGCATGGTGAGCACGGCACTGGAGCAGTTCATGGCGTTCGCGTACGCGCACACGTGTTCGGGCGCCGCCTCATCCTTCATCACCACTGAGCGACGACGGTACCAGCATCCATCCATCTCTTTTTAGGTCTCCTCCAGCCCAGCGCGCCCGCCGCTCGACCCTTCGGCGCCGCCGCTACTCTGGCCAGCCGCACGGATGCTCAACCCGTTCAATCGACAGACAACGAGCTCCGGGTAGTCCAGCTGCTCAGGCGTGCAGGTGATCGCTCCTCCTCCTATTTCCACACGCATGCTTACCAGGTCCAGCGCGGTTCGTCTCCGCTGCCTTCCTCTTTGTACTTCAAGTTGTAAATACTGTAATACTGCGTAACTGGTTCTGCAACTTCAATAGTGTGATGGTCAATTTCAAATTGTTTACCGAATTAATATCACACTTCAGGTTAGGGGAAAGGTTTTTCTTCAGCAGTGCTGTCGCAGAGCAGTTAAGCACGAGGATGCATTGAGCTACGGTTGATGTACCGCGGCTCTTTCTGCACTTGTGGTGCTGCCACTCGGTGGATAAAGACAGCTACGAAGCATAGGCCCTCCGCCCTCGGCCATGAAGTGTCTGGTAGTTAAGCAGATTGCTGCTATATTGTCGCCATTCTGATGGTGCACATACAGCGGTGCCAGCTGTTGTCTCATTTTGGCCTGCTCTAAATTAATTTAGCTCTTGTTTTTGGCTATTCATTAAGTTAATTGTCTGTTGAGACTTTTTTAGGGAACCCTGCATCTAGGTTGACGGAGACACCATACAAAAAATGGAGCAAAGGAGCAGGTGATAGCACCCTGATTCTTGATCTTGATTTACTGACCTGGTGAGAAGAAAAACCGGGTATGTCACCGAATATGTATTTTTTTCTTGCCCATCATGTTTCCTTTTTTTTCATTCTCATGTGTCAGGACTTTTAGATTTCTCTATTTGTATTTTTAGTGCGCCATGTTTTCTTAACAACATCCCTCTTGTTGTTGTGAGAACTTTTTAGCACATTATTGTGGTTGGAAGACAAACCGCAAGAAAGACTGTCATTTTCTAATGGTACCATGATCTGACAACAAAAGTCACCTTAATTCTAAAAAGTAGCTACAAAATCTAGAAAAAACAAAGTAATCCTAGAGAGAGCACATCGTCAATTTTCTTCCAGTTCTGACGGTTGATCCAAATTCCAAATGCATTAGTTCATTTATGAGACGTGCGTTGCACGTGCACCGTTACTAGTAATGGTTAAATACGACAAGTTTCAGACACCCTCTTTCCCTAACATAACCGAAAGGGACATAGTGGAAAAGTTTCAAAAAGAAACGAATCGACCCGGCAGAGACACAGGCTTCAGGCCCGCAGGACGGATAGCTCTCCCGCCTCCGCCCACATCGCCGCCGCGTCGGCTCCGGCCGCTCCTCTGCTCCTGCGCACGCCATGACGGCGAATCAGCCGGCGGGCGAAGCCCTGGCGACCCATATCTCCGGCTTGTCCCGCCCCGAGATGTACGACCTGATGTCCGAGATGAAGGTGCGGCCCCCAATCCCCAAACCCTACAACGTCGATTCCTCCCCTCCTTGCTATCTCTCCATTTTCTCACCGTTTTTCCTGGTGGCGCAGGCCATGATCGACCACGACCAGGAGAGGGTGCGACGAATGCTCGTCGAAAACCCCGACGTCACCCGCGCGCTCTTCCGGGTGAGTTCTAGGGTTTGTGTGGGGGTTCTGGAGAGATTTCCTGGTAAAAATTTCGTATTTCTATGCTGGAAGGAAGTAGATTTCATGTTTATTGCAAATGGTAATGGCTGAACTGGTTAAGTGGTACTCTTTTATTGCTGGATCTCCCAGGTTAAGCCTTGTTCATGTTTGCAGAGAGTGGAATCGAGTTACATTTATGTAGCAAAAACTTTCTCAGTTGCTCTTTTGCATGATTCAGATGGTAAATCCAGTGATAAGACATGGCGTATGGTGTGTTAATGTTGATCGTATGCCACAAATCGTTGTTAGTGTCATCACATCGTGTTCGTGCCTGTTGTTTCTGTATGGAAATCTGGAGGTAGAAGAACAATGTGTGTCATGTGTGTTTGTTTTAGCTAACTTCTCTAAAAGACTAAAACTGAACCCACTACTTGTTCTAATACAGCTGTTTCCTAATGGGTTTGTTCAATCGTTGTAAACATTCTATGACCATGTTTTATGTTTATGGTCTTGTTATCCCGGCAAAATTGCCATGATATCTTCCAGTAAATATAGGATTATTTGGTGTGGTATGTGACTGCATATGTGAATTTACTGCTTTCAAGTTTGTACTGGATTGTGCTGCACACCATGAATGATTTTGTTATAGCCATTTGCAAGGGGTGGTTTTCTTATATACTTTTCTCATGCAGGCCCAAGTAGTTCTTGGAATGGTGAAAACACCAAAAGCTGTATGTGACATAAGATCTTGGTCTTCTTTTAATATTTAGATTGTTGATAGTGAAATTGAACTATTTTTTCATGAAGTGTGTGCTTGTTCTTCCACAGGAACCACCTTCAGGCATGGCCCAGCCAACAGTTGCTCAGATAGCTCCTCCAGCATCAGTTAAAGCTACAGTGCAAGATCATATTAACTTGCCCCAAACCAAGTTACCTACCACTCAACAGAATTTGCAATCTTCTGGCCCTTTTCCGTCTGTCACTTCTAATCTGGCATCATCTTTGGACCTTCCTACTATGTCAGCAAACCCAGCACAAGCAAAAGGATACCCTGCCCATCAGATGCTTTCCGCATCAGCACCCAGTCATCTCAGCATCCAAATGTTACCATGCCTCCTCATGCTCCTCCACAGTATTCAAATGTTTCGTCTCATATGCCCATAATTCACAGTCAGCCGCAACAACCTCTGCAAAATCCTGGAATGTTTAACCAGCAATTACAGCCACCCTTGCCCCAGTTGCCTCGGCCACCTTCCATGCAAGCCTATACACATCAGATGCATCAGCAAGTACCCAATTCATTTGGTCAGCACATGCTGCAACAACCAATGTATCATGTAAGGCTCTACACTAAATCTGCATGGTGCTGATAACTATATACCATCCTATTCAAACTGACCGTGATATTTGGATTTTCTCAGCCAGGGGGGAATCCACAAAATTCTTTTTATACAGGTCAACAACAATTAACCAACCAGCAACCACCGTTGCCTAACCAGCCACCGCCACAGCTATACCAGGTGTATTTTCTTGTCTTCTGTAAGATATGATTAATTAACTATGCTGTATTACATTTGACTTATTTTCCTTGAATACAGAAAATGCAAGTATATTCTCAAATGTTTCTGTGGTTGCGCAGCATTTGCTGTGCAAAGCTAGATTTAGGATGTAGGAATTGTATCGACGAAGTATTCTTTATATGCTATCATCTCAGGAGTTCTAAATCTCGAAGAACCATGCCCAAATGAGTAACTGTTAACAAACCTCTTTCTATCTTACCGTAGTAGTGTTGAATGCTGTTGACATCTCTGCAGCAAATGAAATATTATCATCATCTTTCTCTTAAGTTGGATGAAGTAAAATGTGGGTTGCTCTTATAGTCTTTAATCCGTTAGACTAATACTGTTTACATGTATTGGCGTAACATAACATTTAGCATTGTTATCCACATGTCTTGCTTGGCTAGCTTCTATTTGTTTTCCTTATTCTGATTAGCATTTGCCATTTTCTGAAAATTAAGTGCACATGCAGTTCGAATTTTTTCATAGGCGCGCATCCTGCAAATTCTTTATGATTGTATCATAATTTGAGCATACATTTTGCAGTTGTTAATAACGATTTGGTAATATGCAACAGTATGCTGCTTTAAGAATGTCTGCCATATCAAGTGCTTGAGAAATATATTCTGCTGCTCTCCTTTTCAATATTTGATCCTGCTTTAAGAATGTCTGCCAATATTCTTGGACAAATCAGAGAATGAAGGCGCCATATTTTTCATGTTTGTGACGTTTTATTTTCTAAGCAAGGACGTGGATCTCCTAGTCATTTTTTAAAGATCTTAGTAATATTGATGGCTCTTGTATAAAATCGGAGCTATGCCAATTTAATCATATCTTCAACATTTTTTCTTACATAAATTTCCTCTAAAACCTAGTAATGTCATACGACAAAAACCTTAACAATTAAGTTTAGTTCATCAATCATCACTAATTAATTTTGTCTTTAGTTTTAAGAAGTTTTTGAGGAAGGGATTTCATTATGTTGGCATCAATGACTTGAGCTAGTGTCTCGCAACAAATCAGAAGAGTCCTATGGATTACCAACCTACTGCTGACTTCCAACATTTTTTACAACCTAAATGTGGTCTAAGCAAACAACACACCACTGTCACACCACTTCATGGATAGCTTATTGCTATATGCTAGATTCTCATACCACACAACACTTCTTGGATAGCTATTGTTGTACGATAGATTGCAATAGGCCCATCTTCTGTTTGATGTGTTGGCTGTGAACTGAACAATTGAATTCACAGCATATAACTCTTGTAATTTCTCTGTTTAACAGGACAATTCACATGTTAACTCACACTACAATTCTCAAAGTATGCAAGTCGATAGATCAGCTCCATGGGGACGTGGCAACCAAGAAGCATCGTCAGCTGTCTCCCATTTCCCTGGACAGTTCCAAGGTCTACCTGGACAGATGACCCAAGGAATTGGTGCCACCCAGACAGGTCGCCCAGAAGCACCTGTAAGTATTGTAATTGCATTCTAGAACAAATAGACGCATGTGCCATATTTGAACTTTCCCCCCTAAAATAACACCCAATTCGTGTTTGTTCAAGCAGTTGACGGCTGATGTGGAAAAGATGCTAGTACAGCAAGTCTTGAGCATGTCGCCGGAACAGATCAGCATGCTGCCTCCAGACCAACGACAGCAGGTGCTTCAACTGCGAGATATGCTACGGTCATGATGTGCACGATGAGCAGCTGCCCGAGTAGAAGAATCGTGGTTTGGTAGAGCCACTCAGAACAGTCGGGTGCTCCATGCTGTGACCTCATGTCGTTGTTGTGGCACTCTGCCACCCAGTTTAGTCAATGTTCAGCTGATTGACACCCCTGCCAGTCCGCCGCTTGCCTAGGGAATGTGATTGTAGAACGCTAGTCCATTTCGTTATTTACAGGAAGTTGTTTGGGCCATGTATCTTGATTGACAGATGAAGCGGCATGTTTTGGTATTCTTTTGCTATCACAATTGCATGCCGTGATATGATTGAATTCTGGTCCTTGTCTGATGACGGGGCTAACCTCTTAGGATGATTGGTTGATTATGATATCGAAGTGGTGACTATGTAAACGTTATCGTTTCTCGCCCTTCATTTTTGTTGGCATTTTGTTTGTCGAAACTTTCCTCGATTACTGTTGCATATGTGAAGGCATTTTCATAGTTATTGTATTTTCCTGCATGAGAAAAAGTATCTAAGCTCCTTACAACTTTCAGTACTTTGATTACCAATATTATATATATGAAATGTATCAATGTTCAAACTTTCAAATCTTTTGAAACTTCATAGGCTCTTTTCTGACTTAAGGACGAACACAGAGCGGAAACTTTCCTTCTGTTCTGAAAAAACACTAGAAATATAGCGCTAGTATTGTATCGAAAAAATTCTGAAAAAATAAACATAAAATTTCTCGTAGAAACAAAAATTTCACATAAGTCTTATAATAAAAGAAAAATGCCAACTCATCAGGAGTATAGCCGGTCTCTGTCACCACCTGTGAGCAGCTTTCCCTATCAGCCGCCCAGCCTCGCGCTACCAAATCATCGTGTTCCGCGTGTTTTGTTTCGCTTTGCATAAGACAAGTGTACTCCTCCGTGGCGTCGCCTCCCACCATCTCGCTCTGCTCTAGCCAATTAGCTCCCTCTCTTCCGCCGGAACAAACAAAAATCCTACGCGGACCCATCCATCCAAAAACCGGCGGCCCGTCGGGAGAAGTGCGACCAACCAAGGCAAATCGTCAAATATCGTACGTACGGACCAACCAAGGCGAGGGGGAGGATCGCGTGGTGGAGTCCTCCGATCCGTGCCGGAATCTCCGAGGAAGCTTGATCGCGGCCGGGGCGAGTGTTGTGTGTGGAGGGATGGGTGGAGTAGGAGGGGAGCAGGAGCTGTCGGCGGACAACGTCAGGGGGATAGTGTTGGCGCTCCTCTCCAGCGGCTTCATCGGGGGCAGCTTCATCATCAAGAAGAAGGGCCTCCGCCGCGCCGCCGCCGCCTCCGGCATCGGCGCAGGTCCCTCCGTCGCCTCCTCACTCCCTCCCATGCCATATCTCTTTTCTTTTCTCTTCAGAGTTTAATCCTGAAATGCTTCGTGTTCAGGGGTTGGTGGGCACTCCTACCTCCTGGAGCCCCTATGGTGGGTCGGCATGGTCACCAGTAAGCTTCTTTTCTTTCTTTCTTTCTTTCTTATTCCCATTAGATAAAATGGAGCTCAATTTCACTAGAAAGAAAGGATGTCAAAACGGAGGCGGCGATTTGGGTAGTGGGTCTAGATGCACCCATTAGGTAATTTATTTTTGGTTTTTTTCAGAATGTCAAAAAATTCCAGAAAAAAATCCAGATGTACATTACAGCGTGATGTGTTAGCACAAAAATTGGCATGGTCACAGGTTGCTAAAAAAGTTTTTTCTTCACGTAACTTTTTGTGCTGAGTTGAAATGTGTTGGACTACATGCAAAAAAAATATTTTGAATTTTTTGACATTTGGAAAATTGTTTTTTGGTATCTGCACCCACTACCCGTTGTGAATATCCGTGTCAAAACTTAATATTCTGTCGGTAATGTGCACCGTTTCTTTCTTCTGTTTTCAGTGATTGTGGGAGAGATTGCCAATTTCGTGGCCTATGCCTTCGCCCCTGCGGTGCTGGTCACTCCACTTGGAGCACTGAGCATAATTGTTAGGTGTGCAGCACATACACCAACCTGTGATTCTAATATGCTTAAGACTGTAACTGGGATGTGATGCTGAAGATGTGTGTTTCTGCTGTCTTCGTTGTCCAGTGCAGTGTTGGCCCATTTCATCCTGAATGAGAGGCTTCAAGCGCTCGGGGTTCTCGGTTGCGTGATGTGCATCACGGGGTCGATAGTGATCGTCATCCATGCGCCCCAGGAGCAAGAGATCACGTCGGTCAAGGAGATATGGAAATTGGCGACACAACCGTGTGAGAGTTGTCAAATTATCACAGGTGTCATTTTAGTTCACTCTTGATTGTAGGAAGAGCAATTTGATAATCAAGGTTTTTTTGTTCATGTTACTTTGCAGCTTTCTTGCTATATGTCGCTTCGGTTATAGTGATGGTTTCTGTGCTAATGTTCCATTTCTCCCCTCTTTGGGGGCAGTCGAACGTGTTGATCTACACTGCCATTTGCTCTTTAATGGGTTCCCTTTCGGTAATGCTGCTTCTTACAACAATTGCTGATTTGGGTGATTCTTATGTAATTATCAAGTTTAAGCCTAACATTTTATTCTTGGCAGGTTATGAGTGTTAAAGCCCTTGGTACATCCTTAAAATTGACTTTTGAAGGCACAAATCAGCTAGTATATCCAGAGACATGGTTCTTTACGCTTGTTGTGGCTACTTGTGTGCTAACACAGATGAATTACCTAAACAAGGTCTGTATGTGTTCATTATGTATATAAAAGGCAAAGCTTTTAGTTTTTTCCTTTGTCCTCGGCCGTGTCATGTTTGCTTCTTCTATATTAATATAAAAGGCAAAGCTTTTGCCTTCGTTTCATTATGTATATAAAGCAATCGAAACCTATGATTGAACTGCTACTGAAGCAATAGAAATTAACTGCACTATCTTTTACCTTTTTCTCATGATAAGTTCAAGCTGTTGTTGCTCTTTAGCAAAGGTTACCCCAATATATATGATTGTGTACTAGATAAGGACTAGGGAGTGCCATATTTTATTCAAATCATTACTTTGTAAGTTGCAAGTCTCACTTTGTCACTTCTCTCAGCAACCGTGGATACATGAAGAGAAGAATCAGATATGCTAATTTTGTAGGGACATATTGTTTATGCGATATACAAAGCTCTTTAAATATGTTTTTCTTAAGCATTCTATAATAGCATTAATATGTATTTATTTTCTATCTTGTAAGTCCTGTTGTATGTCGTAAGAGTATCTACTTTAGGCAAACCTCCTGTTTCATCCCTGAGTCTAAAATTCTATATTGCTGAACAAATACCCATGTTATTGAACAATTCACTCAAATGCGTTAGCTTACAAAACGATTGTACATTTTATTGTACTGCCAGCCTTAACTGACTAATTGTTCCTTTTTTGCAGGCACCTGATACATTTAACACGGCAATTGTATCACCAATTTATTACGTAATGTTTACGACACTGACAATATTGGCAAGCATCATAATGTTTAAGGTAAAATTTGCCTTTGTTCTTATCTCATATCCATATCTTTATTCTGCTCTGCAATTCATTTCAGAAATGGTAGCTCTATCCTACAACAATTTATTAATTCCAAGAGCACCCTGAACACGAGGCTATGCTTTGTGAAGCACCACAATGTCAATACAGTATGAGTTTTCGTTTTAACAAAGGAGCTAACTGAACTTCTTATTGTATTCTAATAATGAGCGCAGGATTGGTCTGGTCAAAGCCTTGGAAGCATCACTTCCGAAATATGTGGCTTGATCGTCGTATTGTCCGGTACCATTTTGTTGCATGTGACAAAGGATTACGAAAGGATCCCACAGTCACGAAGTATGTAACCCTGACTCATACACATCATTATCAGATATTCAAATTCTCTTCAAATAAACGTTATAATATCCTGTTGTTTTGTCATAAAGTAGATATTTACGCACCATTGTCTCCAAGATTAAACGAAGAACTACTAGATCATGTCGAGGATGCAAGATCCTCTGACGAAGAGAAAGTTTTGAGACGACAGGAGATGTTCTAATCTAGCATCAGAAGACCAAAGCGATGATGAAGCAGCTCTGTCGAACAGACACTGGTAACACCAATGGCAATAGCTCCATCGCAGCGGTGATAGCCGGCTACTCCATTGTGTCTGTATATTAGACATCTGTTGCAGATTGTTACCTGCCAGAACAAAACGGCGGGTTCCGGTTGCAAATCTGGATGAGGATTGGGAGGCTGTAGTATTTTCCCAGATAGGATTTATATACACACGGATTTCTTGTGCATTCCTCGTATAAAAAGACGGATCCTTTCTTCTCTTTCTCTGTAACATTTTTCTTCTTCTTTCAGTTTTGCCGCAGCGTTCCATGTTCCTCGTGTTTGTAGAGTTTGAGTTTGTCAGAGTAATCGACGGAGCTTGTATTGCAACTGTGAAAATGCAGTACATTATCCCTGTGTTAGTGCCATTCTTGCAGTGTTCTGAAACTTTGGTGTCATTTCACATCCATCCCTGTTTGGGCATGACGAAAGATTTCCCCTGTATAATTCTAGGCCCCTGTCGAATATCCCCTTGGTTCTTTTTTTTTTTTGCGAGGAATATCCCCTTTTGGTTCGTGCGAAAAATTATATTCTTCACAATAAGACATATAAAAGTTTTTTCAAAAGTCAAACAATACGATTTATAAGGTTTTATAAAACCTTGGTGAAAGTGAATCTTTTCATTATTTAACGTTTTATTAATAGAATATTATAGCCTTACTTTGAGAAGCAGAGGGCGTAAACGCTGAAAACATGGTGTTTTGATGCATTGATAAAGGGTTATGTACATGCTTCTCAAGAAGCCACTCTGCACCATAGAACTCAATCCAACAAACTAAACTAGGAGAGCAAAGATTCTGACAAGACGGTGTTGCAAAAATTCTGGATTGGCTAGCCAAAAACTCGCAGCTCTCGGTGAGGCGAGAAACCCCCTTGCGGACTGTGCGCGTAGTCGGGGATTTTTTATGCGAAACCCGGGATTCGAACCAAGCGGGCCGGTATATATGTGAACCTTGCTGAGAGGCTATGACCACTACGCCGTGAGCGTGTTCGCGACAGGAATCACACCGTAACCTACTAATCGAGTCCACCCTTCTGTGTTCGCACGAATCTCGAAGCAATCGCTCGAAGGTGCCCTGCTCTACTCCCTCGTCTCCTTCGTTCCACTGCATCCCTTCCCCCCTACGCTCCCGAGTTCGACGGCGGCGGCGGCTATCGACGGTGAGTTTCTCATCCTGATAAGATCTGTCGTATGCTGCATATTTCTCGCGCTTATGCGTAGAATTGTAGATTGTTCCTTTTACTGTGACTCGAGATCCTTGTTAAGAGAGGGCTCAGCGCATCCATCTGCCGCCCGGCCCGACCTCCCCCGCTCCCCGTCGTCTACTGGAAGCTGTAGCACCAGCTGCTGCACCCTTTTCGGCTCCATGGAGATCCGGCGGCGCGATTTCTTTGCGGGGAGGTGGCGGTTCGGTTCCATCCAGCTTTGTTTGTGGATTCTAGAATGTTTGGCTGTAGCTACGGTGGGCAAATGGTCCGAGAGTAGATGCTAGATAGGTACTCTAGTTTGCACCAAGGATTCGTTGATAGGTTTTATGCCAAGCAGCACAGCTAATGGAACCATCAGGGTAACAACGATTGATCTTGACTCTTGCATTTCACATTCAACCCTTTTTTCGTGTCCTTGAAATAAATAGGAACTGTTTTACCCTTAAGACATGAAATGTGAACCGTTTGTTCATCCGTGCTCCTTCTCTGTACATGAATATATCCTCTTTCAATCGGATTGATTGGGACCTTTATAAGTATAATTGACCACTGCATGATCCTCCATTGGGATTTAGCTGGCTCAAGCTCTTCTTGACATCTCTGTTCAGAGCTACTAACTGATCACTTTTCTTGATTCAACTAGCCTTCTGACCTAAATGCCTCAAGTTATTCTTTTGCTGTACCCTCAAAATATTTGTCTCTAGATAAATTGAATTTACCAGGTGTTCTACATTAACATTCCTTGTACCAGTGCTGCTAATATGATTGTTATGGCCATTACAGTCTAAGCATAGACTGCGATATAATGTGGTCGATCGTATTTGAATTATCGTGGTCAGGTGGACATCATGACACTGTTTGCTCAGTTGACTGACAGGCTATAAAACAAGGTAGCTAAAAATTGATGTGTTGGAAGTTGGAACCAATATGACCAATGCAAAGCTTTTTTTGGAGCATTTCTTATGTTGTAAGGTTTGGAGTCTCCAGATGTGTCATTAAACCTTGCGCGAGATTTCTCTTGCTTTTCTATTTTATTTATGCTTCTCATGTCTGCTCTTAATATTACAGAAGCTGAAATTTTAATCCGCTGATGTTTTGTTTATGCCTCTCCCATTTTCAGTTTCTTTTGCTGCAAGTTCATAATCGCTAGATGGGGAAGGCAAAGCGTGCATCAATTTTTATCAGGCTCGTTTCAGCAGCTGGAACTGGATTTTTCTATGTGAAGCGCAAGAATCCTCGGCGGATCACTGAGAAGCTTGAGTTCAGGAAGTACGATCCGCGTGTAAACAAGCATGTTCTATTTACGGAAGCGAAGATGAAGTGAAACAACTCGGTTTTTCTTTGGAGCCCGATATCACTTTGGTTCGAAACAATGCTACCTTTAGTGTCATGTTCTAGGGCCTAGAATGTTATCCTTCATGTAGACAACTCGTATGTGCATGAATTTTATCTTGCTGGCGGCAATCAGCACGGATATTCATTTGCTCTGCTAGGCAAGTCTGTTTGTTTGGTTACTGTGAAATGAGCTGCAAGCCTGCAGAAGTACTGTCCCAGTTTAGTGGTGTTATATTAGTGAGGTGAATGCGTGTTCCTGAAACTTAGCAGCCACAGATGAAGCAATAAAGCGTTTGAAATGCCAAGATGATAAAATTTTCGTAAGTGTGCACTCCTCAAGTTTTTCTTTATTTTCCTTTTTAACGCCTGAAAACATACAGAGCCTATCTCCTCAACTGAGTATCAGATAGTTGAGTTAAGCATGCTATTCAACTCGTAGCAAGCTTGATTCAGAGTAAACCTCTTGGTATCCAATTACAGATGTTGTTTCCTAACTCAAGAACTCTGAACAATGTTCTTCTGTTTGCTTTGTGCATGCCTATATATTTGTATTATCAACAACAAATCATCCATCTTGTCAAAAGCAAAAAACAACCAGGCAGTCCTTGAACAGCATCTTCAAAATCAGCATGGCAAGAAGCTAACTGTCCATGTCGTCGGACACATGAAACCGCCCCATCACTCTGAAGCTACCTGCATCACCCCAACTCTGCAAGCACATCCTGGAGCTAGGATCATAGTCCCAGAGCCCTGAAGCCATCTGGCGCTGGAGCTTCTTCTTCCTCCCGTTTACCCAGTTATTGTGGATGACAAAGCACCCGAGCTCCCTGCAAGCCGAGCGTACGTCATCCTTCTCCCAGAGTCCCCTGTAAGCTCCATTTGGGAAGAGGTCCCTGTCCAGGAACACTACGGTGAGGTTTGTGCTGGGTTCCAGGCATCTGTCGTCGCCGATGCGGTTGACACCCTCCTTCCCACACAGGACATCGTAGAAGCTTGGCTGCTCTGATGAGTTGGATTTGCTCGCGTGTTTCACTACCATCTCCATCGCGATGATGGTGGAGCGGTCTGACCGTGCGTAGTAAAACCCAGAGTTTAGTCGGCGCGGCAGGTTTATTGGGCCTGTCGACAAAGATCAAGGAAAATTAAAATATAACAGTTGAGATAAATAAGCAGACTCTATCCACCACCCTTGACAAACGTTAGCAAAAAATTGTGATCATAATCACTGAAGGTAAAACTTACCTGTCTCGTTGTATTCATCTGATTGTGCTGCAAATGTTGCTGGTCCATGAGAATACAGGAACTGCAGTGGATTGTTAAACCAGTAGACGTCAACATCACTCAAAAGCACATTGTACCCCATCTTTAAAATCTCCAGAACAATGCGTGATTTCACTTTCGTCACTCGCTTAAAACACTGAGTTCCAAAGTGGCAGTCATCGAAGCTGACATTCTTTGGTGACAATGGATCTCTGAAAACTGGCAAACCCTAGTAGAATCAGGGATTAAAATCTTGAGCTTGTATTGGCAACTTGCAAAGGGAAATAATTGACATATAACAAGATAAAAATGATAAAGTAGAATGAATTCAAGTTCGGTGTTACCTGTAAAACTGAGAATTCATATGTCTCTTGGTCTAGAGCACAGACGACAAAATTCGTGACTCCAAGATGGCGCAAACGGCACACCCAACTCATAAGCATCTCCCTGTAACTTGCCCCAGCTACACCAAGAACAACAGACCTATTCTCATCAGCTACAAACTGTAGGAGCGTCCCTAATGAATATGGAACATCTGCTGCCTCCAAGGTTCCTGAAGAATAGCTTTGTAGATGATCAGATGAGCAAATGTTCTCTTTGTTCCATGGGTTATTAACCTCTTCGTGGACGTTCTGTTCTTTACCCATGACAAAATGTGAGAACGTATGCTCTTCAACTTTGCTCAACATGTACTCTTCAGAAAATTTCGCCACTTTATACAGCATGGGAGAATGATGCTGTCCTGAAGAATCATAGCAATACGACCCGTAAACTGCAGTGAGATGGCGATTGACACGGTACTCCCAGGATCGATCAGGTAATCTACCACTGTTGCTAGAACCCGTGCCGCGCTTTGCACTGAAATCTTCAGGGTATAACCCAAGAACTAGACTGCTTGCATCAAAGACGAGTCTCATTTCAGATGACAGAACCTCCTGAAGCAACCACAAGCTGTGTACTCCTCTTCCATACAGAAAAGAAGGTATAACACCAGGAAGTAACGGATTCCTCGGATTGTTCCACGCCATGATTAGTCCCCTGTCGCTGTTGTCTATTGCCCACTTGTCCGTCAGGATCTCCTGCGAAGACTAATGGAATTCAGCAAAAGATTATCTCATTATCATTTATCAAGTATAGCTTGGAGTTATATATGAAGCTAAGATTGCTGTAAATAGAAGAAAAGGTACCTTCGTCAAACTAGAAATGTTGCGTGACACTGAAACAAGGAGCCAATCACGGTCAACTCTGCAGAAATTTCTCAGCAAGGTGACAGTTTCAGGTAGCAGAACAACGTCGGCGTCGACGAGGACGCAGATGTCGGTGTCGGCAGCTTGCGCCCTTGCGACCATGGAGTGGAAGAACGGCGTCCCCGTGAACCTGAAACCGAGAAAGGAAAATGCGGCTCAATTCGGGCAGGAGTTACGCGGTGATGGATCGATCGTGTAAGGGAGTCGTGCGTACGTACGAGGAATCCACGGCGGCCTCGACGGTGACTCGGTGTCCGAGCCGTGCGGCGAGAGCGAGCATCGACGGGTGGGAGCCGAGGAGCACGACGCTGACGTCTCCTGGGAGCGCCAGCCACGACCGCACCGCCAGCTCCTGCCGCTCGGGCGAGCCGTCGGGCGGCCGGAGCGGGGCCGAGAAGATCGTGATTCTAGGTGCAGAGGTACGGTGATCGCCTTCGTCTGCAGGGTGGTGGGAGCGCGTGCTGGAGGAAGAGGAGGTGCGGCGGAGCAAGGAGGCGGCGAAGAAGACGACGGCGAGGAGGACGACGACGAGGCATCCCACGCGGAGTGGCCAGGTGATAAGGCAGGCGAAGACGCCGTGGACAATGCGGCGGGACGGGGCTCCGCGGCGGCGTGGGCGTGGGCGTGGTGGGCGGCGGTGGCTGTGCGAAGGGAGCAGCATCTGGGCGCGAGCGGCGCGGCGCGGAGCAGCAGGACGGAAGCATTAGGTTAGTTTGACTGCTTGGTGGGGTGCACCTGTCATTGAGTGCCGGGAGCGAGACTGGCTTTAACGGGAAGCAAAGGTGCCGCGAAAACTGCAAGCGTAGGTTTTCGATAAAGGAGTACTACGATTAGTCACTGGCATGTGGAGCTAGTTCTTGGTGGGTCCATCGGTAGCTTTGTGTTTTTGCAGCTTTGACTATGATTAGAACGATGTTGGTTACATCACTGCTTAGATGTGATCTAGATTTGTATCGTGATGCTCTATTGATGAATAATGTATAAAAATGTATCACAAAACTTTGGGCAACTAGTACCTGATAGTACTTAAGAAAGTTTCAATTGTGCAAACAAACTCGATGAAAAAAGATTGAGTTCCATTTTTTTTCTTTCTTTCTCGTTGACAACGAAGACAAAATCTAACATTTTTGTCTTACTTTTGATGCCCACTCGAGATGAAGAAAATCGTCGCACTCCTCTACTGGAACTCTTGCAACAGCCAAATAGGACTACAGTTTGTTAAAAAAACCTACCAAATTCGTGACATCAAAGTTGTGAGAACGACATCATATTCATACAACGACAACATGAGAAACATCTCTCCCATGATGGAAAGCCAAGTTAGATCAAAAGGGACGCCTATAGAGAATTGAGGAAGCAAATTGGCTTGTCCGCGACATAGATTATTGTTGTTGTTTCTACCGCCATGGTCACTACCAAGAAGACCCGAAGTGTGGAAACCGGAAGGACCACATGAACAATGTCTCGCTCGACATTGAGATCGATACCGTCAAACACAAACAACACTAGTTCTGGAGACACTGTACGACATTGCCATCATCCCCAGGACCAGCTTCCATACCTAGCATACGATCAGACATTCATGTGTGTCCAAACAAAAGCGTATAAGAGAAGATCCCTCCCCTTATAAAGTAGGCCAAAATTGACATATTGTCTCGTGTTCTAAATTTAGTTGAGGTTGTCATATTGGTGCATGTAACTTGGATGATAGGTCCTTCTTGTACTACACTTGTGGTCGCCAACACAACTTACACGAGAAGTTACGTCACAAGGGAGTTTCCAACACATGTTGTTAAGAATTTTGTTGGTGAGAAGGATGGTGAGGGTGTTGGTGAGAGAGATGGTGAGGGTTTTGTTGAATCTACTCCATGTAGGACGGTGAGAGAAACTAATTTGAACACCAGGATGGTGAGACTTTTGAGCAATACATGGAGACTGATTGGACTAGATTATCTTTTTGGTTAATTCGGATAATAGATACGTATGAGACAAATAGTAGAGAAGTAAACTCTCAAATTTGGCCTCCTTCGAGTATGTTTTGAAAGAGGAAAATTTCAAGAGTACCTAACTCTCTCTATACGGTGTAGCCATAACAAGTTTTCCAAAACATGGGTATCTAGACAGACCGTGCCATCACTTTGACCATCACCGTGGACACCGCATTGGAGTGAACCATTGCCAAAACCAGGCCTGGTCCTAGAGGGTGCGAGTGGGGCAGCCACCCCAGGCACGTCAAAACAAGCGATAGAAAAAAAAGGCCAGACTCAAGAAAAAAACGACGAATCGAGATCAGGCCTTCAGATAGACAGGCACACGATGCACACGACATGCCACGACCTACGCGTTAGATAAGATCGAAGGATTGCTCTTTTCCTAACAAAAAAAACTTCTTGATTAATCTCTGTATGCAATACGCTAAAGTAAGTGGTGCTACATCGATTGACCCATCCTGATTTAAAAAATCTTTAAAATAAAATCTTAAACCTAGATGCCGACATTTGACCCGAGTTTTCAGGCAAAACGTCGGCGGCTCAGAAGATTGACCACCAACGGCGTCACAAGTATATATGTCTTTAAACTCTTATTGTCTACTTATGGCAATCATCATAATATGGTTTAACCTAACATAATGATGATTTGTTGATGAAAATTATAAATCATGGTAAATATTGTGTCTTCACTGTAGCAACATGAAATTAATATTGTGTTAATTGTGCATCATTATCTTTGCACTCATTTTCAGTTCGTGATTATTTTTGAAAAAAACTAGGAGGTCATATCATTTAAAAAGTGGGCATCCAATATTGAGAAAATGAAGGAATTAAAGTTAACATTTATAGATTATTTGAGTGAATATTTATTTTACATGCATTTTAAACTATTTCATATGTACATAGATTTTTGTTACTTTATTAGTTCTATTTAGGGCCTTGGGATTTGGGAAGGGAGGGGGCGAAAGGGTAAAAAATAACTATTTTCCACGACATCTTGGTCATATGTAGGTGTTGAGGGGGAGGGGAGGGGGCGGTGGCCCCCCTCCATGCCTAACGAGATAAAGCGACGCAGAAGACTAGCATTGAGAATCCTCTAGATCGGGTGCCCGTGGTGGGGGCGCTCACGTCTATTGGAGTGTGTGCAGCTCGATCTAGCTTTGTGCTGCACAAAAGACACTCTACACGTGAGAGGGCGATCTCTCGTCATCACGTACAAACAAATATGGTTAGTTTCATCTAGTTTCTGAACTGTAACAACGAATGGAGCCTTGGGGGCACACGAATGTCATGCCCCGAGACCTGGCCCGGAAGAATGACAGCCGCCGCGTGGCTATAGACCTGAAAGTCTATACACACGCAAGGCTAGAAAGCAGGCATAAAACCAGCAGAGTGGATCTCAACCGCTCATATATTTATTTTACAGGATTATTACATTTACAAGGATAAAAAGATTCTCTAGTCGCAACCCACCCACTGGTCCAGCCTACTCTTCGGATTTGACATCGTCTTCCGCTGCGAACTCTGATCATCCAAAAATAAAGAGGAGGAAGGGTGAGTACAAACAAGTCGTACTCAGCAAGTAATTACTTTACTAAACAAAAAGATCAGAGTATGAAATACAGTATGAATGGCTTTACTGTATTTAAAGGAATCAAGCAAGATATCAATGGACAAGATAAACAACTATCAGAGAAACTGGAATTTAAGGAATAAATCATTCACCGAGGAAAAAAATCAAGGATGGTGAATCACCATGTATCGGTATCACACATGACAGCAAGGTTCCCTACCCGGGACTCACAGGGGTGAATATTCACACTTTTACACTCTTAAGAGGGGTACTCCGACATCGACAGCCTCGACCAGAACCACGCAGGATTCCAGAACGAGCAGAGCTCTTTTACCCGCTAAGACACCGGACACCCTGACCTATTTATGTCGGTCGCTCCTACGGATCCATCACCGACACTTTCCATTCAAGGGCCGCCCCTCGTGGAGAACTTAGACAGTCCCATACCTGAACTGTGACCGGTACAATACGTTTGCCGTCGTGACACCAATACACAAATAGGATTTAAGACACGGAGAATAAACTGAATAAACATATGGAGTCAAGATATGAAGTATGCCACGCCTCCGCATGGGCCCAACTAGATCGTGACGATTTCTCTCTTATCATCACGCACATCTATTGGATATAAGCAGGGCTATCAGGTATCAATACCATTCATCAAGAGAGATACTATCAACAAAGTATCTCTGCAAAGGATCAATGATTTTATCAACATGAATACGGTGCAAGCAACGGCACAAGCACCCAACAAAATAACAACAAGAGGATATAAGCCAGGAGTAGCAGAAATACTACTCCGAGAAAATCAGGAGATTAGTAGAGTAGCTACTTGCCAGGCCCCGTTTAGAACACGGGATAGGATAAACACAGGAAAAGGAAAAAAAAGGAATTGATATGTCATACCTCACCAATCCTATGGGGATCTAGAACACAGGAATTTAGAGGAGTGGCCGTTTGGATTGTAGGATAGGAAAACAAGAAGAAATATTTTGAGTTTCAAAATCGAGTGAGCTGCCCGTGCCTAGGGACTGATCTAACGACTTCTGTAACGACGGCATCTTGCATAAAAATGAACTAACCTATAGCTGACTTGAACATGTGAGTGATCCAATCAAGGCACGTACAAATCCGATTTGAATCTATTTAGCCATGTGCAGACATAACAAAGGAACTATGGCAATTTTCATCAATCTGCTAACATCTGAACGTGGGATCGTCGGCGGCCGGACAGTGCGAACCTTCTGTGCGCTCCGGCCGTCTTGGCCGGAATTGGTCGTGGCCTCTCCTTTTCTGTCCTTCTGGTACTACGGTATATACGATGGCAGCTCTTTTCTTCGGCGCTGAGCAGTCCTTTTTACATGGCTGCTTTTGGCGCGAGGCGTTGTGCTTCACGCAGGAAAAATTCCAATAGATCCGATCAGATGTTTCTTTTCCTACAAAACGTGAAGCGTAGGAACCAAATCCTGTAGTATTCTTTTTCCTATTCCTATGTTCCAAACGCCACGAAGGAAAAAATTCCTGCAAGAATCCTATCCTGTGAAATTCCTACAAGAATCCTCTGTTCCAAACGGGTCCTCAGTATCGAGATTAAACCAAGCCGATAATACTCCAGCAGGTCAATATTTCACCAAAAGAGAACCCCCGACATGAACTGATGGCAGATAGGAGGTACGCCCGCCGTAGTATTGACTCGGCACTCCTTGGATAATAGATCAGCAGCAACTCCTGCTCTCGTGTATCTTCATCTTCTCCGAAACATGGACGCGCTATTCGCCGGCCCTTCTATCTCTACTACTCCACTCCTGGACTCACACTCCTTCGGTGTCTCGCTCTCGCTCGCCGTCTCGGCCTGTTGCCGGCAGCAACAGCTCCTCGCTCTCTGTTCTTTCTCTGGTGGTCTGTGTGAAGCCGAACTAAAATATCCTGCCGCTTGCCGCCTTGAAGAGCTAAAGAATATGTGTGCCGACATCCAAGCATGATATCCACGTAAGAGCAAGACTATGACTCAGCCACTAGGACGCTGCCAACAAGGCATGTAGCATGGCCCACGTAGGGCCCACTTGAGGAAATATCTGCCGATTGCCATTACCTTGTCCAACACAACTCCTCTTGCCTTGCATATTATCTCTTCTCTTCTCTACTATATAATATGTCTTCAGGTGATGGTCCGTCGTGTGAAAACGACAGATTTACCCTCCCACCAAACTATATATTACAAAACTTAAAAAACAATTCATGGAAATCCGAGTACATCACCAAATCAAAGCGGAGCAGCCTCGAGCCCTCTCGCGATCCCAACCAGCGACCAGCGATCGGTCCAGGACATGTGAAGCGAACGTGTATCTCGCACAACATAAAAACAACCAACGATCAGATCACACAAGAGGAAAAAAACATCGATCCATTGAGACGATCGGTCTGTTGTACACGCAAAAAAAAGCAATCTGAGTACATCACCAAATCCAAATCGTTATCATCAGCGAATCGTCATTATCATGTACGTCTTGCCTTTTTTTTTACCCTTGTACGTCCTACCTAGCCGGCTAGGGGGGCCCAAGGAGAGGTAATCTAGCAAAATATAATTTTTCTTAACAACTCATCTAGCAGATTAGTTAGCTAAGTTGTGGCTCATCGGATGAGAATAGTTAAGAGTTGTCACTTCCACTTCAGTTTTTGTGTTTCTTGGGAAATTTATTTTTCCTGCTTATTTTTTAAATGTTCATTATACCAATTATAGTTACTCCCTCCGTAAAAAATGTCAGAGCAAAAAACAACAGAGCACGTGCGACAGTTTTTTCGGATCCGAGGGAGTACAAAGAACGATTTTAACATTTTTAAAGCGCCCTCTTGCTACCAATATACAAGACACCCTCTTAGCCTTGCCTTCTCAGGATCGCTCCCACACATGTCACGTTCGTGATCGGCCTCCTCAACTGTGTATCGATTGAAAGAGGTTTACTTCGATGTTTGAGCTCAGGAAGACTAGGTTCACGTCGGTTGGTCTGATTCTGGTGCAGCTCCGGCAAATCAAATTCGTCACGGACAAGCCCGCCCCGACAAGGGCTGTATTGCGGCACAACGTTAGTCTTTCGCGGATTTTTTTTATGTTTCTCGTGTGTCCAGATCGATTGTCCCAACGCTACCATTGTATTTGTGAATTTGTCCAAATTATGTAATGCTAAAAAATGTAAGGACAAGCTCTTTCACATCCTGCCGGCTGATGTTTAGAGCAATTTTTTATTTAAGAGAAAATCATCAAATAATCTCAAGTCTCAGCATAGTAATAATGCCCCGTAGCAACGCACGGACAATTTGCTAGTCTCTACTATATAATATTGCTTGAGAAGGTGTTGGTGCGTTTTTTACTTTGGACCAGTTTGCCCCTGCAAATTCAGGGGTATTACGGCCTGATCTGCCACCGCTGAGTGGAAAATACCCGCTTGAAAAGAAAGAAAGAAATCCCCAAACGGCGCCCTTCCGTGCTCGATTCCCCTCGCATTTGACCTTTCCTGTGCCGCTGTGCGCCTCCACGGGATATCCTCCCAAACCTCGCTGCCATGGCGGGCTCTACGACCATAGCCGGTGGCGCGAGCTCGGGTCCCGTCCAGCAAGGGTCCCCTCCATGGCGGCCTAGAACCTCTCCTCTGGCCACCTCTCCGTCCTCACTCCTCGTGGCGGACCCTAACTGCTCCTTCCCCTTCTGGTGCTGACCATGGCGGCCGGCCAGGTACATCGGAAGGAAGCCGGCCCCTTTGATTTGTGGAGTGGATTCCTGTTTCTTCTTCTCCCACGCGCCGGATCCCCTCGCTGCAGGCCCCCTGCGCTGCTAGCTCCGCCCATCGTCAGCCCGATCCCACAGCTCCGGCCGCCTGGAGAACCTGCTCTCTGCCTGGAGCCGTCCGCTGCCGCCGACCCAATCCCACAGCTCCGGCCGCGCCGAGCACCCGCGACTTGGCCAACGCAGCACTGCACCAGACGCTCGCTTGAACTGCGTCGGTGTTGAAGAGCCGCTGCTCTGTTTCTTGCTCCAGCTTGTCCCTGTGCGAGCGTAGTATACATCCCCGGAGCTCGATTCTCATCGTCATTCCGAGCTCCCTGCAGGTTGTCTTCTGTTTCCTCTCACTCGATTCTGTCTAATTTTTTCATGCATCAGCTACTATATTTTAACAAAAGCTTGGACGAAAGATATGCAAGTCAAAATGTGCAGAAAGCACTTGTCAAATCTCTGCAACTAACTAAATTAAGATGTGTTTTGGCGAAACACTGAAACATCCGACCGAGCTGCTGAAATATACAAAGCTGAATAGGTAGCAACTTGCTGATACTGTCCTTTTTTGGTGGACTTGCTGATAGTGCTAGGCTGTTAGAATTCCATAATAGATTAGCTGGTATTAATGATTATATCTGACGAAACACCACAAAAAAATCAGATATGCACAGTCGAATTGGGTTATGTTTTTCTCTATTAGTTTATTTGCCTGAAGCATATGTGAAATCTGGTGTCCTTATTTATTTCAGTGAATGAAATCAGGGATGCATAGTTAATAATGTTTCTTTCCACCCTGACCTTATTTTTTTCAATCAGCCAGAGGTTCATATTGGTCTGCGGGTTATGTGCGTAGCAGCAAACCATAACACTGTTTACGGTATAGAATTGTTTGCATAGTCCACTCTATTATTTGCTTTACTGAATCGTAAGCAGAACTAATTCAGTACAATTTCCAGGGACATCTCGATCTGCAAAGACAGTTTGCAACAACTGCAGTCTACAACAGCGTAAGAGGATTTTTCTACATTCAAATTATTAACTTCTGCGGTAAATTCCGTGAGTACTGATACTCAATAAAAATAGTGCATCTCGTAAGGTGCAGTTTGCTGAAGACGACAATATTTCCTAATTAGATTTCTCTGTTCGCATGCTTATAAACTGCACATGAGTTATAGAAGATCCATATTACACAGCTCTATTAGAAAGGTCGAGCATGTCATCACTCCTTGTATCATATATTATTCTAATATTTATTTTTGAACAAAACAGGCAACATTGCCTCATTTTATTAAAAAAGTAGGAGGGAAATTGACCGGTTCATTAACAGGGAACCGGCCGAAAACCGTTACAAGTGCACCAATTTAGTCATGAAAATACCACACTGTGCAGACCCGGCCAACCTGGCTACCCACACGAGACACACACGCCGCCGAGGAGAAAGACACCATCAAGGCCAACACCGAGCGTCATCGTCGTCACTCCTCCCCGAGCAAGCGATTCCGACTTCACCTTGGACGACCACCGACGAAGCCTCGCCGCAGCAGACGCCGTATACCATGTCGGCCTAAGCCAAACAGTCAACCCAAAGCGTCGAGGAGGAGGCAGCTCCGACTTCAACGGAGACCTTCACCGGAGAAAGTTGCACACCTTGCATCGACGGAATCCGCGAGGCCACTGTAGAAAAAGTGTCATCGTTGCCAGCCTGTCCGCCCCGAGACACGCAGCTCCGACTTCACAGCTTCACAGCGGGACACAACACGGACTGTCGGTGACGAAGGACATGCCGCGACCCGGCTCCGCTCACCACCGTCATCGTTGCCACACAGCTCGCAACGCCACCATAGCACCCAAGACATCGTCAGCCGCTGCCAACCACGATGTTGTGTGAGCCCAGCCCACGAGCGCGCACACAGGAACCTTCATCTTCAAGACGACACCCCCAAGAGGGGAGATGACGAAGATCGACACCGTCGCCCGACCCTGCAGAAACAGGGTCAAGTCTTCACCCGAAGAGGAGGTCCGAGACTGGGGAGAATCGAAGAGCTCCAAGACGACCCCCCAAGAGGGAGAACGGCGTCCACGGACGTCGCGTCGTCAGGCTTTCGCCCGGAGCACTCGAGACTCTCCAATCCCACGCAGCCGGGCCAAGGCGGGGAGACCCGCGGCACCGCCGGCCTGCACACCCACTGAAGCAAACACATCATGTGCGACGGCGGCGCAGCCATCGCACAGAGCCTTCCAACCTCCCCCGACCCGTCGATCCCGCCGCTGCAGCTTGCCTCCGCTCCGGCCATGGCGGCCACGGCGCCCCTGGCCGCACCAACCATGCCGGACTCATGACCCGGGGCTGCCGCCCCGGCATCCGCACCGCCCCACGCAGATCATCATCGGCCCGAACTGCCTCGCGCCTCACCGGCCTCCTCGCCTCCACGCGACCTCGCCTCCGCTCGATGTCGTCGCTGCCACGCAGCCGCAGCGAACCGCGCGACCACCTTCCATCTCGCCCTGCCGAGCCCCTCTCCACCGCCGCCGACCTGGGTGGCCAGCACACCACCGGCGGCCGCACACAGCCGACGCACACCATCCCGACCGCACACCAACCAAACCTCAAGCCGCCAGGGCGACGACCAGCACGCCGCCGCACACCTTCCCGACCCGGGGCCGCCGCCCGGGCGCCGGAGCACCACCGCCGCACCTCAACTCCGGCCTCCTCGCTCACCGGACCAGGGAGAAACCACCCCACGCGCCGCCACAGCTTGGGCCCGACGGGCCCAGAACGGCCCGCCAAGCCCATCGAACACGCGGCCACCGCTGCAGACGCAGGCGACGGCGCCGCCGCCTCCACCAACGCCGCCAGAAGCTCGCACACCAGCTCCTCCGCCCGAGCCCGCCGGCTCGGCTTCCACTGCCCCGGCCGCCGCCGCCCCCACGGGCCGGCCATCCACCAAACGAGAGCGAGGACCTCCCCTCCGGCCACCTTTTGGCAGCAGCGGAGGGGTGCCGCCACCGCCGCGGCCGAGGCCGGCGACGGCAGCGGCAGGGCGGTGCCGAGGGGTGAGGGCGAGCGGCGCTTGGAGGTCGCCCCTAGCGCCACTGGGGGGCGACGCGAGGGGAAGTTCCTTCTCTCTGTTTATCGTTCATTTGCTTATTCTAATATTTATGACTCTGTATCGTCTTTGATAGCTCATTTACAACATGGTAGGACAATAAAAAAATGTGTCCCTCGCACATAAAACAAGCTGGATTTTTTTATGTATCTGAACTCAGTGCTCCAGAGAAGTGAAGACATACATATCCAAAAATAAAATTAGAAAAAGCTTTTGAGTCCCATGATGAAAGCTAAAAAAGTGCGACGCCAGCAGGAAGAGCTTGAGCTGGACAATATCATACACATCGTTCATAGTACCAACAGCAGCCATGGTTCCTATCATCTATTTTCCAAGATACAATTGTTTAGTTTGATCACATGTTTTTTCCAGGCATGTGTAGTTAATACTTATCATGCCTCGCACTGTAGTATTTATTTGGACGAACCGAGTCCTTTTGTTTTTCTGGCAGAAGATGTATATTTTGTTCCATTACCGACAGAGCGTAGGTTTAGCTATGGCTAGGAAATGAAGATTGATTCACATTAGAATGAGATATTAAGAGCTTCTGACAAATACGTAAGCAATGCAGATATACGCAGTGTGCCGATGCATTCCGAATCTGATCGAACATGAGAGCCAAGAAATAAGTGTTCCAAGTTTATATTATCTCTCACGTGTAAATTCTATGTCTGTGCTTTTCCAGCGTCATCTCTATAGATTTCACTAATTTGCATTTGTACTATTTGTTTGTCTAAGACATGAAACAATGTTTTGCACAAGTAGTATCTTTCTATCTCCACAATGTAAGCGCTTAGGTATAAATCTTCACTAATAAACAAGGCTATTATTTTCAGTATTGAGAATCGTGAGAACCGTAGCAACGCACGGGCATTCAGCTAGTACTATATAATATAATAATATGTCTTGAGGTGATGTTCCGTTTTTCACTTTCCGGTTTTACCCCTCATCGCTAGGCTGATGTAGGAAATAATTACACCCTTTACCACCCCTAAGTTAGACTTACCGGTTCGCTTGAGCTCTCGCGGCCGCAGATCCTTCAGTTATTTGTACGTCACGCACGCACCCTCAGTTCACCACGCACGACTCCGTTTGAGCACAGGACAGAGGATTTGGGTTCGGCGCGCAATCGCCGGCCACACCGTCGTTGAAAACCGTAACCACCGGCCGTCCTATAGCTCGCCAAGCCGCCGCTGGTCGTCCTCCCCTATCGTCGCCACCACCGTTGAGAGATTCAAAGCCACCACCATCCTCTCATGCATTGACACCCTCTTCTGCACCGGACACCCTCTCCTCCGCCGGCGGTAGCACACCCACGACCGCCTTCGCCGACCAACCCATGCGTCGGAGAACTGCTGGCAGGACAGCGCGTTGGGCACCAACTGCCCTGTTCCGTCCACGTCGAACTGGACAGTGGACATACGAGCTGTAGGTGAAGACCAGATTGGCAGCTTCTTCTACTTCCCCTCCACCGGGCGCTTGTGCCCCACGCGACCATGTTAGCTCGGGAATCAATATCTGGCTCTCGGTTTCTCGATGCCGTCAAGCTTTCCTAGGTGGCGGATACAGATGTCCCACACGTAGACAATGCGACAGAGAGTAGACATCTAGGGGGAAAGTAGGTTGTTGCCATGGTCACCGTGATGCAACACCACGGACGCGGTGGACGCCGCGGTCGACCGGATGGACGACAGGGACGCGGTCGAGCCATCGAGAGCCGTGGATGCAGTCGAGCGTCGCCTGTGGACGCCGTAGCGCTGCTCTGCTTCGTTTATGTCATTGCCTCCTGGTTGCCTTCACCTGATGCTGTAAGTTTCTGAAATGACATGATGCTGTAGCAAGGGAGAGATACGGAAATAAGCTGGAAAACGCAGCTGGCCCAGAGAACAAACGAGATCAACGGGCTTGGCTTGATCTAATTTTGATCTGGTTTGGCCGAGGGAACACAAAATCGTACTCCGTACATGCAACGTATAATTTTTTACACCCAATCAAGTGCAGAAAGATTTTTACGAGTAAACAGAGAAGCTGCTCATCTTGAAAATTATCTATGTTGGATCAGAAAGGGGCTTTCATTTGTTATGTTATTTTCCTATTTTTCTTTTAACAATTTTGGAACTGTCATATTGAGATAAACAAAGCAATGTCTTCGATGTTTACTATATCTACGGTTGGATTCAAAAATACTTTGAGTATCTATTGGCCCTTAGATATGAAAGTAAAGTTTGGTGCTGCATCCCTGTTTATCTTGCAGGACAGAATGTGTAGAAACACGCCGTGGGGATATATAGATATGAAATAATTAACTATGAACTGTTCAAATTCCGCGGGGATATATAGATATGAAATAATTAACTATGAACTGTTCAAATTTCATTAGCGTTGTGAGTGTCAGAATATGTAGACATGAGATGCATGTGTGGAATGCGTTTTCATTAATGTAGAGAACAATTTTTTTATAAAATTGTATTGTATTCCAGTCGGAGCTTAACATAATTCTATAAAAATAAATAAAAGAGAGAATATTACAATATCATATTTCCAACGTGTAAAATAGGGCTGCGTTTATCCCAACACAATCATAAGCTGCTTGGGACACTCTATGAATTAAAATAATATATTTTAATTAATATCTCTATTTTTAGGTCTTTGTTCCGTGGCAACGCGACGGGCATCCAACTACAAATAATTACCCCTAAGTCATTTGTTTGTTTCATATACACTGATTTTCTCGTGTCTTGCATTTAATGCCTGTCAATTTTTCTATCGAAAAAATAAATGAATTTATACGAGACACAAGGCCACACTATATATATTCACATGTGAAAGGCCTAGATTTGACATTGTATATATTTGTCATGTATTCACCCGTAGCAACGCACGGGTATTGTGCTAGTATCTCTACTATATAATATGTTTTCAGGTGATGGTCCGTTTTTCACTTTCCGGTTTTACCCCTGTTCGCTAGGGTGATCTAGGAAATAATTACCCCTTTGCCACCGCTAAGTGAACTTACCGGTTCATTTATCAACACGATTTTTTCCCGTCGTCCACATTATTCCTCGGCCCACACCAGCACATTGCACAACAGCCCTGGCGTCCCTCGCATCTCCTCCCATGGAGCGCTCCCATCCCATCCGTCTGGCCGCCCTTTCCCCGCACCACAGCGCCCCGTCCCCATCACCTCTTATAGAGGTCGTGCTTGCCTGGACCTGCCGCCGGCGCCCCCAATACTTCCGCCTCTCGCGGACGTCTCCGGTCCCCTTCTCCCTCGAGGTACGAGCGGGTCTCACTCTCACCTCCACGAGTAAGATCCGCCTGAAAGCGGCGAGCTGCGACCAGCACCCCTCCCAACAGCGCATCAACTGTCCAACGTCGTGCAGGGGACGTAGCCATCACCTTGCTTGTCGTACCTCTCCCCCGTCCCTACTCGCGATGGATCTTGGCCTAATCAAGGTTTAATTTGGGGAGCCGACTGTCATGGTGCCATGGGAGCGGCGGCTGGAGGGTCGGCAGCGGCGGAAGCTGCCGGATATGCAGCGTGGAGTTGAACAGCAGGAACTGTCCGCTACATGGAGACCACTAGATCTAAGGCGAGGGCTGAGGCTGCAGTGAGAATATGGAGAAGGCACAAGTTCAGTAGTAGCTGCAGCTGATGATACGGAAGAAGCGGAAGCAACAGTTCTGGCTGGGTTTTGAAAAATGAAAGAAGCTCAAGTCCAATTGTGGCTGGAGTTGAGAATCTGGAAGAAGCCTCAAGTGGTAATGTAGACAGTTGAGCACTTGCGCAAAGGAACTTGTAAGTTGATGGATATTTCTGATTGCTATATGTATACATAGAGGCTTCAAACATTGCTTGCAATAAAGACACGAGAGCAGTTTCACTGATCAAATGCATGGTTATCTGCTTCAGTGCTTCGGCAATGCAAAACCTGCTAGGACGGAGAGCAACTTCCCAGATTAGATTCTTTACGCTAATTGATTTAGTATATTGAACTTTGTTACTTAGAGACAGTTTTTTTAGGGTATACTTGCGGACTGTTTTGTGAGCAATTAACAATTACTAGGGGACTGAGCGCGGGCTCCGCCGCGCCCGTAGATTTGATTTTTTTTAGTTTTGTTGTAGAAATTAAATTTGAGAAAATGGTCCTTATTGAAATGTATTAAACTTCGTATTCTTTTAATGTGAACGAATTGGTGAAATTTTGAAAATTTGAGAAATTCGGTTAGATGGCACAAACCATCAGCATTTATTTCTGCGAGGCTATTTATCGAAATACTTTCATGTTGTAAAAAAATTTCAAAAGAGGAGGTGCATTTTTTGACAATTTAGCGCGGCAAATGTCACGGCCGTATCATTAGGAGAAGAAATATCGGGCCATAAAATATTATAGTAAGTCTGTATTTTCCCTTAAAATTTTAATTGTACAACATAATTAGATGGAAATCATTATATGAGAATTTTGTCCAAATATTCATCGTATTAAATTTTCCAAATATGTTTGCGTTGTGTTGTAAGTAATTAGTTTTTTTTTTTTGTTGCGATCGTTTTGATATAGTGTTCATATTTTTTTGGTCGACAGATTTAAAGAAATGCCGAAATGAATTTGGATTGTTTGAAACTATTCGTAGTATTTAAATATTCGAATATGTTTGCATTTTTTTCTGCTTGCATTACTCAAATATTTGAACTATTCAAATATTTTATAAGTAATTAGTTTTTTTTTTGTGATCATTTCCATATATTTTTCATATATTCGTAGTACTTAAATATTCCAATATGTTTGCATTTGTTTTTGCTTGGATTATTCAAATATTCTAAGTATTCAAATATGGTATAAGTAATTAGCTTTTTTTTTCGTGATTATTTCCATATATTTTTCGTATTTTTCTGATGGATAGATTTTAAGATATTAATTTTGTATTTTTAATCTTTTTTCTGGATTTTTTTTCGTAGGGAAAAGAAATTCCGCTGACGGCTGGGACCCACGCTGACGTCGTGATGACGTCAGCAATGGCTTCGGATCCGGCGGATCCGCCGCGGCGGCGCTGGGCTCTCCGGCGTCCAACCAACGCAAGGCGCACCGGGTGGGCTCGCTGGATGCGCCCAGACGTGGGCTACCTGGGAGTGGCCGCGCCGCCTCTCGTAGGTCGCCGGAGCGCCGGCGACGGCGTGCGGATGCGGCGGCGGGCGCGGAGTTCGCCGGCGACGAACGGCGGCGATTTAGGAAGCCCTGGCACGCTTCCGCCGGCGCGGAGGTAGAGGACGCGGCGGCGCACCTCCCTGGGCCCTTTGATTTGACCGGGGAGGAGCAGAGCGGCGGCGCTGCGCGGCGGTGTCGACGGCGACGACGGCGTCGCGCTGGGGAGGGAGAAGCCCGCTGACGGTTTTGCAGGAATGACCTCGACATTTGAGAAAATTAAATTTAGGTCCTCCCGCAGCGCGAAACGCTGGAATTCATGCGAATGTGTGAAATGGCGCCGGTTTTTTTGCAAAATGCCGTGGCCACCTGGTGGGCGACCGGCTGCGCCCGATGACCGGCTTGGTGACCGGGTGACGTGGCAAGCTATGATTGGCTAAAAATCGATGTGAACAATGCGCGCGCGGTGTGGGGGCGACGTGGTTCAATCCTGGCCGTCCGTCGCGCGGATCGGACGGCCAGGAGTTGCCGGCGACGTGGATGCTGAAATAGGAGCTGAATCCTATCAGCTTTTATATATGGATCTATGCACCTGAATTTTTGCTGAAACCATTCTGGAGTTTAATAGGTTCCATTTTTATAATTTGGGCCTGCGATCCATTGTATTGTCAGGTTACACTAGAGCACAAGATCGGCGACATTATCTGTATTTAATGGTACTAAGCATATTCGCGCTGTCAAGACACAAAGGCCTGCTCATATCATTAATAGGCTAATACGTATTTACTATCATCTGCTGTTACTTAACAGATATAACATACTCCTGAATGTGGCGTCAATTTTTCCTATGTGTCTACTTTTGGGAATGTGCAAAATCTCAAAGCATTAGACTAGCTATAGTGGGGAGTAACTTCAACTAGTAACATACACATATTACTAGACTATGTTACTACCCTCATAGTGCAAAGTAGCATAGAGGTGGTGTCATATATGGTCTCATTTATTACTCTATAGACTCATTTTTTCTTGAAAAGTGTGATGTTACTAGTGTTACAAGTAACTAGCTAAGTTATTCTATTTGCATCTCTCCTCATTAATTACATGCCACGTAAGATTTTTTGCTTAGGTGGCATCTATGTTACTAGTGAAGTTACTCCCACTATGGGTTATGAGGGAAAAATAGAGATATGTGCGAAGACATACTGATATTTAGAAAAGAGTTCTGCCCTAGAACAATTTACTTCAACTTGTGCAATTTCATTAATAACTAGCTTGCAGTCGTACCAAAAAGGAAATAATGTAGAAGAGGGAATAGGTATTTATCGATGTATGAATAAAAGCAATGTGTTATGTCATTTTCATTTCAGAACAATTGTTTCATCAGAGTCTATAATTTTTATCGATATCTCCGTAGCAACGCACGGGCATTCAACTAGTCTCTACTATATAATATTGCTTGATGAGACTAGTTACAATGGGAGTAACTTAGCTAGTAACATCACACATCTCAAGACCATTTTGCTTATGTGGCATGTAGTTAATGAGGAGAGAGGTGTTTGGAGTAACTTAGCTAGTTACCGTAACATCACACTTATCAAGACAAAATGAGTCTATAGTGCAATAAATAAGATCTTATATGACACCACAATGATGTTACTCCCCACTGTGAAGGTGGTAACATAGACTAGTAACATCACCATGTTACTACTCTATGTTACTCCCCATTGTGACTAGTCTGAGGTGTTGGTGCGTTTTTCACTTTTCCGGTTTTACCCCTGAGTTTTGCGAGAATTTACCCACCACTACCACCCATAAGTGGAAAAAACGGTTCGGCTTATTTTTCCTCACTCCGAGCGATCCCCAAAATTCCACCGTCAGCAAATTTCTTGAGAGAACAGAGAGCCCTCGTTGGAGGAAATCCCACCCGTCAGCAAATTTCTCGAGAGAACAGAGCGCCCTCGTCGGAGGCTGAGAAGGAGCCGGGGTTGAGGTAGGTTGTGGGAGGATTATGGGCGAGGAGATCGGGCCTGCACCAGCGTTCGAGATCTAAAGCGTCATGTATGCGGTCAGCGCCGCCGGTGGAAGTTCTGCTCGAGCACCGCGGTGGACGGCTGGACGTGATTGATGCCGTGTTTGACCGCATCAACGATGTGGTCGACTGATCTAACGAGTAGCCCCAACCTGCTTCGTCTGGTTTGGGGATTTTGACCGATCATACCCGTGTCGCTGCCTCGAGGTTGCCGAGTTGCCGACTGGATGGGGATTAGTTCTGAATCTCGAGGCTGTCGAGCTTGCTGGCGAAACGGCCACCGTCCACCGACGTCGTAGATCAGACGCTTCCGCTGCTTCCATACGGGAGAGATGCAGTTTAAGATAGTGCACCGTCGGCGCCGGCCTGGCCGGGGACGCGGGCCGCCTGTAGGTGCTCGTCGCCGCTCTCCCGGAATCCCTCAACCAGCTCCTGCCTGCGCGGCCGCGCATGCGGGCGTGTTTTGCACTAGCGCCGGATGTGAGTCGCATCAACAAGGAATCAGCGTGCGCGCTAATATGGCGTCTTTCTCTCTTTGCTCCACTGTGATTGACTGATAGGCTGGATGGTTGATGCCGCAGTCTGACGAGGCCTCGGGTGTGTGCTTTGTACTGAATTTTTGTCAACACCAGCTCCTGGTAATTTTGCTAACCTATTAGCTATGCCATAACAAAGGGATTGGGGAGAGGAAGAGAAAAAACATTTGCTGCCAGATCCACATCATTTTTTGTGTGTTGGACTGACTGAACGGTTGGTTCGGTTATAATGCTACTTGACGTATGCGCTGCAGGGAAGCTGATGAACTGCGGTGGCATGGCCGGGCAGCTGCACTTGCATCGCCAAGGTACTTCCCCGGGCCACCTTAATTGAATGAACGGAGCTCCTGAACGAGTGGTCGAACACTCAGAATTGTTACCTTAAGAAGGTAGGAGTATACAGTAATGAGATCACCTTTGTGCTTCACATTACGTGTCAATTAACTGTGCACTTTTGCACCTAACTGTCTATTTCAGAAACCGGAGTCATGGAGGCTGACAATTTGCTTTGCATGTACTACCTCTGTATAAGATTCTATTGGAAGGGCAAGATTAAATTATTCTTCTTGGAGTTAAACTGTGTTCTACTACTTGCAAAACCCCATGGATATGAATATTAATATTAATTAAATTTGGACAATAAAGTTTTCGAGGTAACATATTTCTGCAGAAGTTTATGCCACCTTCATCACAGTGTCTTCGGTGCCTCGCTAGATCAATGAATTGTCTGATTTATGAATTATTTCAATACAACTCTGAAACGTTGGGTGCCAGAAGTGAAGATATGCCAATCTTGGGCAGGATTTTTCCGCGCGACGTTGTCTTACCATCAGAGGCGATCAAATTCGGCTCTCCCTCGGATCAAAAGAAGAAAAAGGCCAACCTCCACTCTCCACCAATTATGCCGCCTACCCCGGTCGAACTCCTCCTAGCCACCGGCGGCGCCCGTCCATCTTGACCCAACTTATTTGGTTTGTATTGTGTAAATTTAAGAGATCAATTTACTATGCGTTTGCATATATCTAAATTTGTTCGGCCGTATCAACTCATATTGTGTAAATTTAAGAGATCAATTTACTATACGTTTTTATAGGTCTAAATTTGTTCAGCCGTAGCAACGCACGGGCACGTGTGCTAGTCTCTACTATATAATATGGGCGCGCCTACCTCCCAGTCGACTGAGACTTAGTTAGAGCTCAGTCGCCGCTGACGTCACCTATTATTCCTGCGTGCGTCTGGAGACAGCAGTTGCATGATCATGATCGGCCAGATTTTTTTTTTTTTGAGAATAAGCATGATCGGCCGGATGCAACTAAGATTTTCACATCAGCCATACGCATGGAGCATGACCACTTGTTGCCGGCCCAGGAGTAGCCCAGTTTTTTCTGTTTTGTTTACCGGCCTGTTGGCTGGACGTTGCTATGGACCATGTTTTGTGAATAAAAAACAAACATTTAAAAATCCCAGTTACGAGTAGGATGTAACTAGTGTAAAAACGAAAAAAGTCAGTTCAATTAGCATGCAACTGGAGATTAAAATTTTCAGTTGCAACTATGATACAACTCGTGAAAAATAAAAAAAAAAGGTCGATTGCGACTAGCATGCAACTGGTGAAAAATAAAAAAACAAGAAAATAATTTTGAAAAAGGTGAAGGAAAAATGAACATTACAACACCAAGTTGCGACTATGATGCAACTGAGCGCAGTAAAAAAACATTAGTTGCACCTAGCATGCAACTAGGTGAAAGAAAAACACTTTAAAAAAACCCAGTTGTGACTAAGATGCAACTAGGGCACACTAAGAAAAAAATATTAGTTGCACCTAGCATGCAACTGTGTGAAAAAAACATTTAAAATATCCAGTTGCGACTAGGAAGCAATATGAAAAATAAAAAAACAAGAAAATAATTTTAAAAAAGGCGAATGAAAAAATGAACATTATAAATCCCTGCAGTTGCGACTACTAAACAACTGGGGCACAGTAAACAAACATTAGTTGCAACTAGCATGCAACTAGGTGAAGAAAACACTTAAAAATCCCAGTTGCGACTAGGATGCAACTAGGGCACACTAAGAAAAAATATATTAGTTGCACCTAGCATGCAACTGGGTAAAAACACTTAAATACCCAGTTGCGACTAGCATGCAACTGATGAAAAAAACAAGAAAATAATTTTGAAAAAGGTGAATGAAAAATGAACACGTTGTGACTACGATGCAACTGGGCACAGTAAAAAAACATTAGTTGCACCTAGCATGCAACTAGGTGAAAAAACACTTAAAAAATCCCAGTTGCGACTAGGATGCAACTGGGGCACACTAAGAAAAAAATTTAGTTGCACCTAGCATGCGACCATGTGAAAAAACACTTAAAATACCCAGTTGCGACTAGTATACAACTGGTGAAAAATAAAAAATAAAATTATTTTAAAAAAGGCGAATGAAAAAATGAGCATTATAAATCCCAGTTGCGACTACGATGCAACTGGGACACAAAATGCAAAGTGGTGAAATAAAAAAATGATCAGAAGTGTCGCACTTGCAACTACGATGTTGAATAAAAAACTGATCAGTAAACTTCCCAATTGCAACTAGGATGCAACTACTTACTGACAAAATCAATAAAATTCCCCCAGTTGCAACCAGGATGCAACTGGTGAATAAAAAACATTCAATAAAAAATCCAAAATTGCACCTAGGATGGAACTGCTGAATAAAAAGAAGGAATGATAAGTAAAATCCCGAGTTGCACCTAGGATGAAACTGGAGAAAAAAAGATCAAATAAAATTACCTAGTTGTGACTAGGATGCAACTAGTTAATACAAAAAATGAAAAAATTCCAAGTTGCAACTAGCATGCAAATGGTGAATAAAAAAGATCAATAAATTTGTCGGTTGCTAGTAGGATGCAACTATTGAATAAAAAATGATCAATAAAAAACACAATTGAACTAGGATTTACATGTCGTATCTCTCTGCTTGATTAGCTGATGCGGCTAAGACATGTATGCACACAAAAAATCTATGAACAAAAACACGAAGTAAATCAGCAATAAAAACGTATATACACTCTGAAAAAAGATTCAGAAGAACTAGGATACAATTAAAACGACGACCCACAACCAGCTTTACAAAACAAAAAAAAGCCCATCCTGGCCCATTCCATAAACAAAAGACAGGCCCAATACCACCCCAGAAAAAAAAACAGCCCAACGCAGCACCAAACAGAAAAATATCCTCCTTACGTGCGCACACGCTGGGACACACACAGACAAGCACGAATCGCGACACATTGATCCGACGGTGCAGCACGCGACTGAGACTTAACTAGATCTCAGGCGTCTGAGCTCTAGCAATTCCGATATAATATGGCTACAGGTGATGGTTGGTACGTTTTTTAAATTTCCGAGTTTACCCTTGCAGTGGTAGGATAATTATGGAGTTATGCCACCGACAAGTGGAGAATAACGTTTCGTTACACGGCCGGCCGCTCCGAGTCGTCTCTTCATCGTCCTCCCTCGACGCCTTCGTCCCCTGCTACGGCGCCGCCATCATACCTCCCAGCTCGGCCCGGCCGTCCTCGCCGCAGCCAAGAAACTTCCCTATGTCTCGACGGCGACGGCGCCGAGCACCCCTTCTCGCCCGCGCCCCGTGAGCTGACCCTGCCTCGCTTTGCCCGTTGGCTCCGATTCGTCTCCTCCACGCTGCCGGGCAACCCAACGCCGTCGTCGTTCCGGGCGCCCGTCCCTCGGTCCGAAAACTATCTGGATCCGCTTCCTGCTGGGAAGGCAGCGAGGAAGATGGATACGAGGTGGAGAGAGGACGACGACGAGGGAAACCGCAGCCTGGACCTCCTTGCGCAGTTCCTAATATCTTCATCCGTTCCCACCGTCTCTCCCATTTGCGGCGGCGGCCAGAAAAAGAGACGCCGGCGGAAGTTGGTCTCGCAACATCCACTCGGATAGGGACAAGGAAGGACAAGCGAGTCGCGTCACCGGGACGAACTCCTCCTCTGCCAGATCTCCATTGTTGTCGATACACGGAGCTGGGAAACTTCACCTCGACGACCTCCTCCTCTGCCTTCGGGAACCCCTCGTTGTCCGACCTACTACCTGGCGCGTCGCGGTCCGTGGCCGTGTCGGCGTGGCCGCAGGCGCGATCTGGCGGCGGTACTGGCGGCGGCCCCATCGGCCCGCTCGATCGGGGAGGGCAGGTCCTGGTTCCATTCGCGGAGCTGCTGCTCGACGGCTTCCAGGTTGACGCGACGGCAGCGCGCGGTGCTCGTCGCGCTCCAGGCCGAGGCGCGCCGGTGAGACTTCCCGCAATCTTTTGTTTGTATGAACTCTGAACTCTTGGTGCGTGGCGCGTGCTGTAAAGCAGAGCTAGCGGAGGCAGGGCATCGGCGAGACGCTGCTGCAGGCCGCCGTGGATAGATGCCGGAGGAAGCGGGTCCAGCGGGCGTCCCTCCACGCCGACCCAACGAGGATGGCCGCCGTGGCGTTGTACCGGAAGGCCGGGTTCCAGGTCGACGACACCGACGGCTTCCTCCGCCTGGACGACGACGGCGCACGGTGCTCGTCGCGCTCCAGGCTGAGGCGCGCGCGGCGCTGCGCCGCGAGGACCCGGCTTCCTCCGTCTTCACCCAATGTGCTGACAGTCTGACAGCAATGGCCTATTATGAATTCTCAATCTTCAGCGTACAAGTAGAGAGGCAAATTTCATGGAATACTCAACTAATTCGTTCTGTACAACGTTTTAGCTCCAACCTTTCTGTTTTTACATAAACACAAGCAGTTACAAAGGACTGAAAATCCACGGCAGTCTGAGGTAATTTAGTGTTGATTTATTGTATCTACATATGGTGCACTGTTTCAGACGGTTAGTTTGAGTGATCTGTAGATTGGGCATGTCCCTTGATTATACTAATTAACATGATTACTTTAATATATATGTGAAATAATTTAGTAGTGCTATTCTACAATGTGACCAGCTAGCTGCATATTTATTTCTTGCAGGTTGCATTCTGCAATCCTGATTGCTCAAACAACATTAATAATTATCACTGTATTATTTCTTTGCAAAGTTGTTCCAGTATGAGATTTCAAACGTTAGGTGTAGGTATTTAACAAGCTCGCGTGATGTTGTGTCCATACCTTGTCAATTATGTATTGTGCCCTACTTGCATAATTCATACATTTGCCAAGATCTCAAGTGTGCATTGTGAAACATAGAGTCCAAGTTTTCTTATATTCTACTATGATGCTAAAGCACTTGTCTACTTCTCTGATCCTAATTAGGATATCTTCTGTTATGTAGATGCATGCTCGACAATTCACCGGCAGAATCCACAAGCTGGCAAGCGTATGAACTGGGATCTTCTACGTGTCGTGGTTCTGGAGTAAGCACCATAGGCGTGCTAATCTGGAGAAGTAGTTTGTTCTGGATGCATTCCTTAGTTGTAGTGAGCTGGGTTCTGCAATCATGTGATGTTGCTTTTAGCTGCAAGCGTTGTGGCGATGTAGAGGAGTCTGAAGCTCGTGCTGTGATATGGGGTGATATGCAGTTTGTGAGGGCGCGGCTGGGACAGTGAGCACTTGAACACCAATACTGTTGTTGAATCAGACTTTGCTATGATAGGTACAGAGTGATTATGCCAAACTACCGCAACCACTGAACACCGCGTAGGACAATATCAGCTAGAAGCTGAGATGCTCCTAATCTCCCATGTAAGTCACCCCTCCCTTCCTGTGTGAGTGCACTTGTACTTTTAGTGTGCTCCTGATTGTTTGATAATGCTAGAATTGGAGAAAAAATACTCTACATTATGAATTGGGAGTCATGTACACAATTTGTGCACCGTAGACCCTATTTCGAGCTTAGTACAATAAAACCAAGTATAGTTTGACCATTCGAAGATGAAGATGCTCTACTTGGATGGATGAACTCCTCGCCATGGAGATGTTCCCATGTGTTAATTGGCTTAAATAGGAAAATAGACTTATGGACTTGTAATAGAAATATAAAGATGATTGACAAACATCATTCGTAGCTATTTAGCCCAATGTTTCGAATTCTACATTAATTAGCAAGTTCAATCATGGCATCCTTTACTTTTGTACCATTGATATATCACAGACAAGATCCTCGTCACATGGTGCACACCTCACATTGTTTTGGTGTCCTATGACAATTTCTAGATAGCATGAAACCTATGACAATTTTGTAGACAACATGAAACCTATAACTCTAATGTATACTTGTTGGCCCTTTGGTTTAACGCCTCTCATGGTTCTGTGCACGATGATGTCTTTCGTATGAAACTGTCGAATGTAATATACACTGTTAAACGAGAAACGAAAAACTACAGATGAACACCACAACTCATCATTTAACTACCTTTAATAACATTATAATTTCCAATTTTATTTGCATCATCGTAAGGTTTATGTCATCCCAACACACTGAGATGAAGGACCTGCTGGCAACTGAGTTTTGACAAGGATAAAAAATTGACATCTCATGTTTCTGACGTGTATAATTCATAAATATTTAAGAATTTTGAATTTAACATTTTTCTTGCGGCCTATGGAAACATATGTATGACTTCCACGAGCAGTTGAGCCACCATGGAATATATAGAGGGACGAATGTTGTCATTTTACATGTCTCCATCTATATAGTGAGAGAAATACAATAAAAATCCTGGTTTGTACGAGATGAGAAAATTCATGGCAAGAATGCTTGAACAAAGTGACTATGTATTAGTGGCAGTCTAGCCAAATGGTCGGTGGGAAGAACTGGAAGAAGGATAATGGTAGAGAAAGCACATTCAAATGAAACTTCTGACGAATGTTGTTTTTATATTTCTTTTCAGTTGTCTCCTATCAACTCGAAAGTCATGGGCTATGCAATAGTGATTTTGATAGAGTTAGAGGAAACACCATCCACCAGCAGCAAGAGATATTGTTGGTATAGGGGACTACATAGTACAATGGTCGCTTCGTTTGAGTGGGATGACTACAAAGTTTTTTTTTACTGTGCAAACAAATATATGAGAACCGTAGCAACGCACGGGCATTAAACTAGTCTCTACTATATAATATGGCTACAGGTGATGATTGGTACGTTTTTTCAATTTCCGATTTTACCCCCTGTGAATTGGAGATATTACCCACCACTGCCACCGGTAAGTGGAAAAAACGTTTCGTTTTTTTTTCGTTGCGCCGCATCGGGGGACGACGACGACGGCGCCGTGGGAGCGCGTCACGCGGGCAACCCGCGATACCGGCCGTCCCGGTTCAAGCTGGAGGCGGCGGCGGCCGCCGCGACCGCGTAGAGGAGGAGGTCGTGGGACTTCGCGCAGTCGCTGTGGGACACCTACGAGCTCGTCACCGTCGCGCAGAAGATCGAGTCCAGCCTCGCCATCATCGACGAGGCCGCGGCCGCGCCGGCGCCGCGTGCCGTGGGCGACGAGGGCGTCACGCGCGCCGGAGGAGCGGGAGGAGGGAAGCGGCCGAGGGAGGGCAGGCGTAGCCTGAGGAGCCTGTTCCACCGGTCCTCGTCCAGGAGGTTCGAAGAATCAAGCAGATAGCTAAATTTCCCAATCGTTGCTATCCCATCCCCGAGCGATGCGCCGCCGCTGGGCGTTCGCTGCGGCCGGCCGGAGCCGCTGCTGTCCTCCCTCCGCGCCGTCGCGCGGGACCGCGAGTCCGAGATCGGGGAGCTCTGCCGCGCGCACTTCCACGACTTCATCCGCGCCGTCGACGTCCTCATGGAACCAGCGAAGATGCGCCCGTCCCGTACAGTCCCTGCCCTTTGTCTTCCAACTTCTCACGTGGTACCTGGACTGATGGGACCTGCACCCTGCTACACGCACTGCGCCCTGCTGCTCCGGCGCCGCCCACCTGATACAGCGCTGATCGCCATCTTCTTCCTCGCTGGTGTCTAGGTACGTACTCAAGCCGCACATCACCTGTTCGACAGAATTTGCACAAGACATTTGAGCATGATATTGTGGATTCTATCTTCTGATGTTGACACGTAGAGAAAATTCCTGGCCCCAATACAATTCGTTGAGTGCATTATTACTGGAAAAATGAATCATAGTATACATCTGAATTGTGAAAACTGCAGAGAAGTGATATCGTCGATTAGTTTCAATGGCAGGATCACGCTAGCCTTGTTGCACCCCTGGCAGAAATGGCCCGTCAGAAGTTGATTCCGACGTGCGGCCTTCATGCTTAGGACCCAGTTTCAGCATCCTTAGTGTGCTACTACCTCAAACAGAGGATGAATTCAAAGGGATCTCGGCTGACACAGTTATACAGACTGCACATATAGCCTTCCTGGTATTTAGGTTATCTCTAACGATTTAATTATTGGTTTGGTGTCTCCAAGCAAACCTGAACCTGCATCTCCATGCATCGGCTATATTAGAGGGTTGTCTATCCATTGCATATTTAGAACTCACTATGGTGTACTGCATTTACTTGTCTTACCTTGTAAATTTTGCATGGGTTTGATTTATAAGATCAGCATTATGTGATGACTATGCAGTTTCAGTAGAAGTAAGAATGGCTACAGCGGATCACGTCTGACTGTTGAAGTGTTAGCCAAAGCATAATATCCTATTTTCTTATAAGGTACTATACTATGTTTAACTTCAATCTTCTTCAGGTTAGGAGAGCCCATCGAGATTTAAAACGATTGGCTAGCCTTCAATCCCTTATAAGGGGTCACAAAGTGAGAAAGCAAAGCTGCTATAACAGTCCGGTGTGTGCAATCTTTGGTCAGGGCACAATCCTGTGTTAGAGCAAGGTGAGTTCGTGTTGCCTTTGAAAATCAGACTGATATCATTGCTAGGAGTTTATGTTGCTATGTCCACTGATAACACTGTTTTTTTGTCCAATGTAGAAAACTAAGATGAGGACTTTGAAGATTTCAAAAATTGTGCATAAGCTTTGGCTGAAGAAAACGCTAAAAAGAAGGTGCATTTACCAACATGAGCTTTGGAGCAAGTTGAAAATTCTGTCAATCTTAGCCAGGGAACTACGTAACATGAGCAGTGGACAAAATTGGAGAGCCGAGATAAGGGAGTTAAAGAGAGCATATAAGAACCTGAGCTCAGAGAAGGATAAGTAAATTTCTGCATTAGTTGCACAAAAGGATTTTGCCTGGCACCGATTCAAGACAGAGGAGGATTACGACTCGCTCCTTAAGAAGAAGAAAATAAGGCAGCACAGAAGCTTCAACGCAAGGTGGAGGAGGTGCATAAGCAACGGCTATATACAATGTACCAAGTACATGATTCTTCCATTACAAGTAGTGCATATACCGATTATAGTTAGGATGGGAAATAAATTTCATAAAATTGCTTTTGTGCATTGAAATGGTAGTTGCACACTATTAGTTCTCCGGGGCATAATTTGTGTGCTCGGAAATGGTAGTTGCACATGTTATTCAGTAAGTTAACAAGTTGACTTGTAAATTTTGGCGACCTTGTGTAACAAGTAGAGGGAAACCGTTGCACTTTTAATATAAATATTGTTGATTGGAAACTATGTTTGCCCCTGCTCTATATAATGATGATTGATGTGCACGAGAATCCTAAAACTATTTGTTTCGACCAAAAGAATATTTATATCCCGTTGCAACGCACGGGCAATTAGCTAGTACTATATAATATGGCTTAAGGTGATGGTCGCCGATGGTACGTCAAAGGGCTTTGCTGTAAAAAAAACCTAATCAGCGATCCTGATCGGAAACGGAGTCCCGATCCAATCAAAACGAAAAAAAATCCACCGGAGCCCTCTCGATCGGTACGTACCAGTGTACCACACAAACAAAAAGAAAAAATAAACAAAGAGAGAGGAGGAGACGTACGTGCATAGTCTTCATGCAGTTGTTGTCTTGATCGAATCGATCTCAACTCTCAAGCACGTATCGACGCACCTACGGGCAGGCAGCTCATTTGGAAGAAGATGGCAGAATTAATCGGCTAAGTTTTACCTTATGCTGTTTTTTCTTTCATGCACTTGTAAGCAAAAATATAACGATCAATGGTTCTAATTATTATCTTTTTTTTAAATGGTTCTAAATATCATCTACTACCCCGTTACAACGCACGGGCATTTAGCTAGTACTAGTACTACTAGCTCATGCACAAGCAAGTCATAGTCAAATCCTTAAATTTTTTTCAAGCATGCAAATTTAACAATCAGCACTAGAGATTAGCATAACCAAAATTATTAGAACTTAATTTTGAGCACCCTTAATTAAATAATAAACCCGGAAATCCAGGGTATTACACGAAGGTTGAAAGTGGTCAAAAATTCAGTTGGCCTCCTGGCCACCAGTTCTCTCGTTATTATATAAAATTCAAAATCATATTTATAAGATTAAAAAAAAACTAGAAACCAAAATCTAGATATAGCCAATGATGCATCCTACAAATATGCAAAATCACAATGTGATTTTTTTTATTAGGTCATACACAAAAATGATAAAATATTGTGTATCTTAGAGATGTCAAAGTGTATATACTCTGATCCACACATATTTCTTTTTTGTGTGACTTGGAATACAAAGTATTTCAAATTGAAATTTTATATGTTTGTAAGATACATTATTGAAGACATGTAGGTATTTTTTTCTTTAGATTTATAAAAACTTGCAAAAATGGTTTTGATTTTTTAAATAAAAAAGCAATGCAACTCATAAGTGGTTTACGACGGTCCTTCGCTGATAATAAAATTGCGGACCTCTCGAAAAGGCAACAAAGAGCCATCAAAAGATCAAAGTACTTCCCTCCGTCCAGTTTATGGATTCTATGTGTGTCTCTAAATCGTCAATCTGAGTTTGATCAAATAATTGATTTAGTGACGTTTACAATACCTATGGTCCAGGATGGAGGGTGCACCGTAGTTTAAGAAAAGAGTTAACCATTAAATTTGGTCAAAAAATATAAATTATACTCCCTTTGTTTCTAAATGTAATAGGTTTAAACCTTTTTTGCTCATACGTATCTAGATTTATGTGATTTTTGCACTAAAACACGTCTAGATCCACTGGGGCAAAAAATTAAAATATCTTATATTTAGAAACGGAGGGAGTACATCCATCATAAAATTATAAAAATATACTCTCTCAATCAAGATTTATTATGCACTTTCTAAAGTCTAGATAATATCAAAAGTTGGATGCAAATAGCATTAATGATCCATTAAAAACTCTCACAGCCGCTTCCTCTCCCGAATATGCATGTGATTGAGTCAATGCGCCATTTAATTAGGTCAATGCATGCGCATATGATCGGAGCTTGTTGGTATTTCTTAATTAATTGACGGATTTAGAGTGACTAACTTGACCAGTCCTCACTTGCCTAGTAAATCGCATGCATATTTATAAGATTTTTCTCCCTAATAAATCGAGATAGAGTGAATGAGCCATTTTTGTTGTTGTTTCCGTGAAGCGAGGATCATTCGCTTGGGGTACGAAGTGGATCAACCTCTTTTTATGGGTCTGACCAAACACTTTTCTCGCCGGTACTGAACTTGATACATGAGATATCTCTGCACAACACACCTGAAAAGAAAATACTAAACAATACAGTATTTATGCTCACTACACTCTTGGATAAGCCCGTGGCTCCTTCCATTGTGCAAGCAAGATTGGCTGAATTAGGTCATTTATCTGCGGGTTATATATTCCCTCATGTGGCTTTCTTGATTGCATCAGCATCTGACAAAATTTGGTTAATTTAGTTTGTTTTTAGGCTAGTCACAATAAAGAGTAACTTAGTCTATAAAATATATATGTTACTAATCCATGTTACTACTTCTATTGTTGGCGAAGTATCGAGTGAAATCTCCAACTCAGTGCAAACATGAAAACTTCCATCACTAGTCATCTGATCGTAAACGGACGTTTTAGATCATAGGTGGGATGCACCCCAGCCACTTAAAATGTAATTTCGAGGAACCCCTGCATCTCTAACCAGCAACTTATTCTCGTTGTGCACTTAACACCGAATATCTCACCCACGATCGGTTTCGACTATAGACGGTGCCGCCGGCCATGACCACGGGCGAACGCCATGGAAACCCTCCACTGAGTCCGCTCAGACCATACGTCACCACCGTCCCCCGGAAGCTCCTGCCTCTCCCTCTCCTCCAATCGCTCTCCCTACTGTCTGTCGTCACCGGCCTGGGTGCTCGACGTTCTGACGCTCCATCTCCTCTAATGCCCTGCCTACTGAAGCTCCACTTCAGGGTGGCTTTTGGCATGAACAAGCTATGCAACAAGATGATGCAGAGATGCAACAGGAGGCTCCTGTTAATGCTGCACCCAATCATGCTGCACCTGCCGCAGTAGTGGATGAACCTGTTGTCCAGAATCAACTGCCAGCAACACCACCTTTACAGCCTGATGCACACAATGAACCGGCAGAGGAAGACCCAATAAACACTTTCAAGAAACTCATTGCAGCTCTGGTGATCAATGCTGGCGAGATTATTCCGCAGCTTGGATCTGGGCATATCACAGGGGCCAGGTGTAACATCACTGAAAGTACAGGCACTGCAGGAACTATAAGAACATGCACACTGCAAATCAGTACAAGGTGCCCCAATCCTATTCAGCCGCAGCCACAAAACACAGAGGGTAGCTCATCAGTGCAGATCACAGAAATTAGTAGTGATGATGATAAGTGACTCAGATACCTGTCCTCCCACAGACAGGGCGACGTGGTAAAAGGCAGAAAAAGGAACCGTTGAAGAATGTTCAGACAGTCAGACGCAGCGACAGAATTGCAAGTCTGGCGTTAGGTTTCAAGGATCAGAAAAGTGCAAGAGAAGCAGGAGAGTGTTCTCATGCTGCAGGTAGCCTGGAAGCCCGTTTTGAAGCAGCTGTGCTTGATGAAAATGAAGAACCACCACCGCACCTGCCCGTGGAAACACTTCAGGTTATTGGAACAACTCATTGCAAGATGCCACCTACGGTGTTATCTGAAGCTGCTCTCAACAACATCAGTTCCGATGATAGCGACTGATTTCAGTGCTAAAATGACCATGGACAGGGTCTACTGCTGTCTAGTTATCCCTAGGTTAAGGTTTATCAAAAGAGCGTGTGATCTTCATCTTTTCCCCTTTATCAGTGTGTCAATCATCGATTCTCTCCATGTAATAGTGATACCTTTATTATCAGCTCGAGTTATCTGAGCACTACCTACCTATTTACCTGCTACTTCCATCATGCATATGTATCTATTGATCAAATCAAATCACGTGCATATGTAATATTCAGTTGCTGCTATGACTGCGTTGATATGAGCCCAGTACCTGTGCTCGGCTTTCCCTCATACACAATAGTTTCCCAATGAATAGAGACTGGATATTTTTCAATTGGAATACTAGAGGTATTAATTCACAAGAGAGATGTGATGATTTAGCAAATAAAGTGAGTCAAAGCAATTGCAATGTGCTCTGCTTACAGGAAACAAAGAGAGAACATTTTGACTCCAATTACATTAGGAAATTCTGTCCACGTAGACTAAACCAATTTGCTTTTCAACCCTCGATTGGTAGCTCTGGAGGACTAATCACCATCTGGAATGGGCACCATTTTACTGGTTCAGTGGTTAGTCAGGATAAATTTGAAATCACTGTCAGGTTGGTATGTAATTACAGTGCCAGAGTAATCCATGTGACAAACATCTATGCACCTTGCACCAATGAGGGTAGGCAAGAATTTGTGGACTGGTTCCAACAACTTGATACTTCACAGTATGAACACTGGATCATTATGGGTGATTTCAACATGATCAGAAGCAATGAAGACAGAAATAGAAGTGGGGGCAATATCAGTAACATGTTGCTTTTTAATTCAATTATCCAGATTCATGACCTAGAAGAAATACCTCTGAAAGGCAGATCGTACACCTGGAGCAATATGCAGAGTGTACCACTTCTGGAAAAGCTGGACTGGATATTTACATCTCACGCATGGACTACGGTGTTCCCAAACACAGTGGCAACACCTTTAGCAAGGCTGGGCTCGGATCACACACCAATCATCATTCAAATATCATCAAACATCCCCAAAGCTCGGATATTCAGATTTGAAGAGTATTGGCTCGAATTTGCTGATTTCAAAGAAACAGTGGAGAAAAATTGGCAGCATATGGGGGTATACAAAAACCCAGCACAAGATATTACAGCAAGATTTAAGTCACTCCGATATGGTGTTAAAAAATGGAGTAAAACACTATCTAATCTCTCTCTGATCATTGACAATTGTAATTATGTGCTAGCCATGATGGATGGATTGGAAGAACAAAGAACACTGTCCATTCCTGAAAAGAATTTTACTGCTGCACTTAAGGTACATCTATACAAGTTGCTGGAAGCCAAGAGACTATACTGGAGAAAAAGAGAAAATATTAGGTGGGCCAAACTGGGAGATGAAAACACAAAAAATTTCCATGCAATAGCCACCAGAAATTACAGAAGTAATAAAATTGCAGTGCTTATGGATGAAAATGGTAATGCAGTAACTGAACATGAACAGAAAGCAGCTTTACTATGGAGTGCTTTCAATAATAGGCTTGGAAAAACTGAGAACTCTGTTATGGAATATGATCTAAGCACTCTGATCACTCCACAAGACCTCAGTAATATGGAAGCACCATTCAGCAAAGAAGAAATTGACGATATCATCAAACACATGCCATTGGACAAGTCACCTGGACCGGATGGGTTTAATGGTCTATTCATGAAGAAATTCTGGTATCATATTAAAGAGCAGTTCTATGGATTATGTAGCAGTTTTTACTCCGGAAATCTAGATCTGACGAGCATAAACTCAGCATATATTACACTGATACCCAAAATTCAGAACCCAGAAACCCCTGCTGATTTTAGGCCCATATCATTGGTTAGTATGAGCCTGAAAATTATCACAAAGTTGTTAGCAAATAGAGTGCAGAAGGTGATTATACCATTACTGCACCCGAATCAATACGGTTTCATTAAAACAAAATCGATTCATGACTGTATCTCTTGGGCATTCGAATATTTACATCTCTATCATCAGTCCAAGAAGGAAATTGTGATTATCAAGATAGATTTCGAAAAGGCATTCGACATGGTAGAGCACAGTGCTATACTTGATATGCTCAAACACCTAGGATTTGGTACAAAATATCTGGGATGAATCCAAAATATTCTGCAAACTGCAACCACATCGGTTATTCTGAATGGGGTTCCAGGTAAAACAATCAAATGCAGAAGAGGAGTGAGACAAGGTGATCCATTATCCCCCCTACTGTTTGTATCAACTGCTGAATTGCTACAAATAGCTGTTAATGATGCTTGGCAACATGGTATGATCAGCCTTCCCTTGGATAATCATTACGGGCAAAATATCCTATACTTCAGTACGCAGATGATACATTGATTATTATGCCAGCAGACAGTACACAAATTGGTAATTTAAAAGCAATATTGCAGTCTTTCTCCAACTCCACCGGGCTCAAGATCAACTATCGCAAAACATCAATGGTCCCAATAAATACACCAGCTGAGAAATCAGAGGAATTGGCACAACTGCTTGGATGTAAAATTGAGGCAATGCCATTTACTTACCTGGGGCTCCCTATGGGCACAACTAGACCCAGGGTGGAAGATCTAATGCCAACGATTTGTAAATTGGATAAAAGGCTTTCGGGTATCTCAAACTTACTATCATATTGCTCTAGACTGGTAGTGATTAAATTCATCATTGCAGCTATGCCAAATCATATCATGTGTGCACTAAAGGTACATTATACACACAGATCATATGGAAAAATCAATGAGGATATTTCTATGCCATGGGAAAGATATTGAAAGAAAAGGCAGCTGCTTGATAAAATGGGACAAGGTATGTCGCCCGAAAAATGCTGGGGGTTTGGGAGTTCTGAAGCTCAGAGACCACAACAAAGCACTTCTGATGAAAAACCTATACAAGTTTTATAATCAGCATGATATCCCCTGGGTAGATCTATTGTGGAAGGCACACTATGATAATAATACTATACCAATCACCAATGGTGGGAAAGGATCGTTCTGGTGGAGGAACTGTCTCTCTTTCTTAGAGGATTTCAGGACCATTACCACATGTGTTCCTGCTGATGGAGCAACAGCTTACCTTTGGTATGATAAATGGACAGAGACTTCATTGGCTATCAAATTCCCTGAACTGCATTCTTTTGCTAAGGACAAATTGATCACGGTAAAGAAGGCAAAAATAATGATCACTGACAGACTACAAGATATGTTCTTCCTGCCACTGTCTATGGTTGCATACAATCAGTGCAATGAATTGATCCAAATGCTTGCTAACATACAAAGCGACAGAGACAGGGATTTATGGAAATTTCAGCGGAACAGCCCAGTTTACTCAACCAGGAAAGTTTACTTAGAACTCAACAAATATCCTGAAGCACATGTGATATTCAAATGGATTTGGAAATCACCTTGCCTCCCAAAGCATAAGTTCTTTTTCTGGTTAATGATACAAGACCGAGTGAACACCAGGGATTTACTCACTAGAAAAAAATTCCATGTGGAATCTAAATCATGTGTATTATGTGATGCGTCTGTGCTAGAGACGATGCCCCACCTATTTTTCTCATGCACTTTCAGTGTGGAATTCTGGGAGAAACTTGGAGAAACCTGGGATATGAACTTACAACTCAATGCAATGATCATGGAGGCCAAAAACAGATCGACTAACAGTTTCTTCAAGATTGCAATGATGGCTGGTTGCTGGAGTTTATGGAACCATAGAAACAAAATTATTTTTGATAATGAGCAGAGGAGCATGAATACCTGCTATAACTTCTTCAAAACAGCTATCGAAGACATCAGACACAGGGTTAAACCCAGTCTGAAAGAAGGCATGCAAACATGGATAGATAGTTTGTAATTTTCCTATATGAACTTCGGACTGTTTGTAAATATTTACTTTTGATATATAAAATGAAAATTTGACGCTGTGGGGGCCTTCCCCACAGTTTTGAGCGTCAATACTGAAGCTCCACCCTCCATTGATTTGCTTGTTTCCTTGGACTAAAAGAAGTTCGTTTGTTGCATAAACTCTAAGTTGGATTTTCTCCAACATGTTTGATTTTTTGCTAAAGGGATATTTATTACTTGAAGAGAGTTTTAAGCATTACATCTAGCCTCTGCATAATTGGGATGGAAACAGACCCAACAAGTTCACGTCCCAACCAGAAGACAAAGTTTGAAACAACATAAATAAAAGGACGAATTACATATCATAGTGAGAAATTGTAAAGTCGCTTATCTATTATATACTAAAAACAAAATGAGGGAGTTTTTCGAGACACCATGTTAATCCACATCATCTAAATTAATTATAACGGTCAGATCTAAAATATGTGGTTGAGATTTATAAAAGAGATAATAGTTACCTAATATGTTTGACCCGACTCAGATTGAGAACATCACGTCCGCACCGTACCGTTTAAAAACTAGCTATATTAGCTGTTACGTAGTGTTGTTAAAAAAAAACTGTGACGATAGTTCAAGGAAAAAACCTTGCTGGACCGTGTGGTCAGAAAAAACTGTAACGTGATAGTTTCAAGAAAAAAACTTTTTGTACCGTGCGGTAACAAAGGGTTGGAACGGATATGCACAGTTTAGAAGCAAATACTAAAACTGATCGTGTACCAGACTAGCTACTTGGCTAACGTGATAGCTCGAAGCAAAAAAAATCTGGAACGTAAGTAGTGGCAAAGGTAGGATATGAACGGTTTAGAAAAAAGGAGGATCATATTTTGGTCACATGTTTAGAGTTTTATCAATGTCAAATTTTGTAAATCATAAAAATCGATTAATTTTGTAAAATTTGACCAGAGATGTAGCAACAATACCAACGTCCATAATATCAAAGTCATATAGTGTAAACTATACATTATAATGATTCCAATAGTAATGATTTGTATTTTAGATGTTGATATTATTTCCTACATATTCTGTCAAATTTATAAAGTTTGATTTTGAAACCCCGAACACAATGTAATTAGATGAAGGGAGTACGAGTTGTTTTATATGATTGAGTACACATAAATAAAAACATTATTGACTGCCATGAGATCAACACACTAATAAAACGTCTGCAGAAGTTTGGAGTCGTGAAATTTTAGAATTAGTGAAGTGATGACATTAGTACGTAGCACTTACACTATTTTTCCATTATTTCTATGATTGAGCACACATAAATGAAAACTTTATTCAAATGTTATCAGACGAACAGTCTCACAAAACACCTGCGAAAGGTTGGAGTTTGGATTCATGGAATTTTAATATTAATGACGTCACAACAGTAGTCACACGATTGACCGGCGCAAATGATCCTCACATTAAGAAAATTACCGTCTTAATGATACACATAGGGTTGAGTCCAAACATATTCTCACGAGTAATATCCATACACTCAAGAAATATTCCTACTTAAACACAAAGCGTTGAATCAATCTTCAGAACTGATGAAGCTACAAATTATTCGATACACTATCGACGCGAACATCCCTCCCGCTATTTTTTTCTTGATGATACACATGGCTAAGACACAACAAAATTCTGCTTGATATGTTTTAAATTTAGTATCCACATGGTGTGGCAATGTTATGTTCGGTCTGAAGATTTGAAAAGTCTACAGATAGTTTTATGAATTATTTTGGTTGAAGTATTTGGATTACTGTATGTGTCTTTCTCTCAGGTGACAAAACCAACATAAGACCACGTATGTGTAATTGTAACTACACAGTAAAATTGACGAATACAGAAAACTCAGAGTCATATTTCTCTAAATAGTATTGATGCATAAACATGTTAACGAATATGTCTTGAAAATAGTTTAGCTTTATCAGTGTATTTATATCACAAAATAGTGACCAAAGTTTCATCAATTCTCTTCTAAAAAGCTGCACATTGTGACATGGATTGAGTAATTGAGAGTAAGAAACATCTGGAACAAAATAATATTCACTATTTAATGTGACCTACCTATTAAAAAGGATAAGCCAGATCTTAATTCAAAAATTGTTTTATCAAAGATAACTAAACTCGCAGATTGAGAACCAACTATGCTTCGAAAGTGATTTAACATCATGCAAGAACTATAGTTCAGTTTACAAATTCAATATAACTTACATGGGTGTTTCAATATATGCCTTGATAATTATTTCCCAAAAGTTTCAGAATGCCAAAAATGTCACTCGCATACGTGATATTTTGCTTCCAAAACATATATGATAGTTGGAGAACAATTTTATTTGTTGTCACATAATGGGTAAATGATGTGATATCAATGAACCATATTCCTATTTGCTGAACACTTTCGATCAACTACAAATGGTGTCCTCGCATTTGCGAGGGCCGCCATGCTAGTTGTGGTAAAGGGCCAATTCAAAGGTTATGTTGTCATCCTTGCTGGGAAAAGAACTCTATTGCCGCATCCTCCAACCGCAAAGACACCTCCGAAAACAGGTGACGGTGCTCCGCACACTGTAGGGACGACCATGATCGGAGTGTAGCTGTGCATGGTAGATTACCTGCATAATAGAAGAATTTTTATCATTAAAAACCTTGTCATTTGTACATAGCCATAGCGACCAAATAACGACAATCGCTCTCACCCTAATAAGAAGCTTAAAACTAGGATCCACACCGTTTAATGCTGCTTGTTGACGTGAAACACATGTTCGTTGGGAGACCCCAAGAGGAAGGTATGAAGAGTACAACAGCAAGTTTTCCCTCAGAATAAAACCAAGGTTATCGAACCAGTAGGAGCAGTAGCACTTCAGAAGGTTGTCAGTGGCAGAATGCGATGCGGCGCAACACCAGGGAATCCGGCGCTGACGTGGAACCTGCACACAACACAATCAAACTACTTTGCCCCAACGAAACAGGAAGGTTGTCAATCTCCCCGGCTTGCTGAAAACAAAGGATTAAACATATGGTGTGGAAAACAGTGTTTAATTGCAGAGAATGAAAAGGAACAATGATTGCAGTTGGTAGTTTTATCAATGTAGAAGAATGGACCGGGGATTGAAAGTGTTGTAGGACATATGAACACTCTCTCTACTTTAACTAGTTTGTTTTCTGATGATATTAAGAAACGCAGTTACTTTGTTACTAAATTTTTTTCTTTTCTCACTGAAAGATGAAGCTAAAACTTGGTTTAACAATTTATCTCCTGGATCCATTGAAAGTCCTATGGGTTTGGTCAATGTTTTCTTTCAGAAATATTTTCCTGCTAGTGCTCAACATGCTGCTTTACAGAAAATCTTTAATTTTAAGCAAAATGAGGGAGAGAAAATGCCTGAATCTTGGGCAAGGTTTTGTTCTTTAATTAGAGCTCGGCCTGGACATCAACTAGCTAAAAATGAACTTCTTGATATATTTTATAATGGACTAACTGTTGAATCTAGGACATACCTGGATAGTTGTGCTGGTTGTGTTTTCAGGAAAAGAACTCCAGATGAAGCCGAGGAATTACTGGCTAAGATAAGCCAAAATCATGATGATTGGACCTTGCCTGAACCAACTCCGGTACCTACACCAAGGAAAAGAGGAATGATTGAATTAAATGATGAGGAAATGAGAGAAGCCAAGAAATCTCTTAATGAGAAAGGTATTAAATCTGAAGATGTGAAAAATCTTCCACCTATAGAAGAATTGTGTAAGCCAATTCCTCACTCATCTACGGTTGAGGTACACTCTCTCAAACGCTTTGATGATAGAGATATCCCTTATTCTAAACCTCCTGATCAATGCTTAGATGAGTTTGATAATTTTATTATTAAGCAAAATAATTTCAATATGAGAATAGAAAATAGCTTCGTAAAGAATTCTCATGTCATTAATCATTTGCATGATGTCTTGGAAAGAACTTCTAATGATGTTAAAATACTTATTAAACATTTTCATATGGTTCAAACTCAAATTGAACAATTGACTAAAGTGCAAAAAGATTTGCTAGTTAATGCTTCTAGAGAAAATGATAAACATGCTTTTGGTATAGCAACTAGAGGTGGTGCTTCCACTCAGGATCCATTGTATCCTGAGGGACATCCTAAGAGAATTGAGCAAGATTCTCAACAAGCTGATGAAACTACTACTCCTTCTAAGAAAAAGAAGAAGAAGAAACATAAACACGTTGAGAAATCTCCTGAACCTATTAAAGACAATGAGCATGTTAATGATCCAAATAGTATATCTATCTCTGATGCTGAAACTGAGAGTGGTAATGAACATGCTAATGATAAAGATAAGAACGATGTTTCTGATAAAGAGGAAAGTGAAGAGGAACCTGAAAAGCATTCTAAAAACAAAAAGTACACTAAAGAAGATTTTCTTGCTAAGAAGCATGGTAATGAAAGAGAACCTTGGGTGCAAAAGCAAATGCCTTTTCCTAATAAGAAACACAAATCTAAGGAAGAAGAACATTATAATAAATTTTGTGATTGGATGAAACCTTTGTTTTTGCAAATTCCTTTGACTGATGCTATTAAGTTACCTCCTTATTCAAAGTACATGAAAGATATTGTCTCTAACAAGAGAAAGATCCCTAATGAAGAGATTTCTACCATGCTTGCTAATTATTCTTTCAATGGTAAGGTTCCAAAGAAGCTTGGAGATTCAGGTATACCCACTATTCCTTGCTCTATCAAAAATAATTATGTTAGAACTGCCTTATGTGATTTAGGGGCAGGGGTAAGTGTCATGCCTTTTTCTCTTTACAAGAGGCTTTATTTGGAAAAATTGATACCAACTGATATATCTTTACAAATGGCTGATAAATCTACTGCTGTTCCTGTTGGTATATGTGAAGTTGTTCCTGTTCAAGTGGCTAATAATTGCTTAATATTAACTGATTTTGTTGTGCTTGAGATGTCTGAAGATGATAATATGTCTATTATTCTTGGGAGACCTTTTCTTAACACTGCAGGGGCTGTCATTGATTGCAACAAAGGAAAAGTAACTTTCCATGTTAATGACAAAGAGCATACTGTTTATTTTCCCAAGAAGCTGGACAAAATATTTGGAGTGAATAAAATTGCCAATCTTAGAAGTATCAAAGTGGGAAGTATTGATTGCCCTATATATGAACCTCATGAAGGATTTCAATATAAGGTAAAATGATTGTTCAATGTGGATTAATTCTTTTATGTCATATAAAATGTATTTGGTGGCAAGACTTGATCAACCTTGTTAACAAATATGTTTTACATGCATAAAATTGCTAAACAACATTTTCTTTCTCTCCTTTGTTTTTACCTACTGTTTTGCTACTGTAATTTGCAAGTTAAGCAATGTTTAGTCTTCGCATAAATTTATTTCTACTCAGTTTTCATTGTTTAAAGCACCCAGAAAAAGTCAGAAATAAAAGTTTTCAAAAAATTCTAATTTTTTTTTACAAGTCCTAGTTTTTAAAATGGAACGTGGGAGTACCAGAGAGTGACCAGGGGGACCCACCAGGCCACCACACGCCACCATGGCGTGGTAGGGGCCTGGCCGCGCCCTGCCCTGGTGTGGGGCCCACCTGGCCCTCCACTCACTCATCTTCCTCCCACTCCTTTCTCTCTCGCGGCCATACACACCACCATTGCTCAAACTCGTGTTCTTGCTGCTCTTGCTCGAGATTTTTCGATCTACTTGCTCAGTGATACGTCTCAAACGTATCTATAATTTTTGATGTTCCATGCTTGTTTTATACCAATTGCTACATGTTTTGCATCTACTTTATATCACTTTTATACATTTTTTGGGACTAACCTATTAACAAGATGCCGAAGTGCCAGTTCCTGTTTTCTGCTGTTTTTGTATTCCAGAAAAGCTAGTCTGGAAATATTGTCGGAATTGGAAGAAACTACACGGGGGTGCCTATTTTTCCAGAACACGCCTGACGGAGCGAAGGAGCAGCAGAGGAGGGCCACCAGGGCCCCACACGCCACGAGGGCGCGGTTCCCCCCTCTGTCGCGCCCTGGGGTGGTGTGGGCCCCTCGGGGGTCCGCAGCCGCCGCCCTTTCGCCTACTTATTCCCCCCGACGCAAAAACCCTAAGTACCTGAGCAAATATCCATGAAAAGATCCAGAGACGCCGTCGTCGTCAACCCTAGCTCGGGAGGGTTCAGAACCTCTTCCCGGCACCCTGCGGAGAGGGGAATCGTCACCGGAGGCTTCTACATCACCATGCCTGCCTCCGGAGTGATGCGTGAGTAGTTCATCCTTGGACTACGGGTCCACAGCAGTAGCTAGATGGTTGTCTCTCCACTTTGTGCCATCATGTTTAGATCTTGTGAGCTGCCCTACATGATCAAGATCATATTATTGTAATGCTACATGTTGTGTTTGCTGGGATCCGATGAATATTGAATATTATGTCAAGTTGATTATCAATCTATCTTATATGTTATTTAAGATCTTGCATGCTTTCCGTTACTCGTAGATGCTTTGGCCAAGTAGATGCTTGTAACTCCAAGAGAGAGTATTTATGCTAGATAGTGGGTTCATGTCTCCGTTAAACCTGGGACAGTGACAGAAAGTTCTAAGGTTGTGGATGTGCTGTTGCCACTAGGGATAACCTAACGATGCTATGTCTACGGGCATATGTGTTTGTTTACATTACGCACTTTACTTAATGCAATTATCCGTTGCTTGCAACTTAATACCAACGGGGGACTCGGATGACAACCTGGCGGTGGATTATTAGTCATAGATGTTGTTGGATAACGATCTATGTATTATGTCGTAATGCCCAATTAAATATCATAGTAGTCAACATGTCATGTATATGCATTGTCATGCGCTCACTATTCGTCAATTGCCCAGCTGTAATTTGTTCACCCAACATGTTAGTTATCTTTTATGGAGAGACACCACTAGTGAACTGTGGACCCCGGTCCATTATTTTACACTGATTAAACAACCACAAACTGCAAACTGTTCCTTTTTCATTCTCTGCAATTTAATACTCATTTTCCACACCATACGTTTAACCCTTTGTTTTCAGCAAGCCGGTGAGATTGACAACCTCACTGTTTCTTTGGGGCAAAGTAGTTTGATTGTGTTGTGTGCAGATTCCTTGTCAACAGTCCAGACTCCCTGCGACAGCTATTTTTCTGGCGCCGTTGACAACCTTCTGAAGAGTTGCTGCTCCTACTGTTTCGATAACCTTGGTTTCTTTCTGAGGGAAAACTTGCTGCTGACTACATCATACCTTCCTCTTGGGGTCTCCCAACGAACGTGTGTTTCACGTCATCACTCAGCCCATCTTTGCTGCTGAAATTTGGATCAATTGCTCTCCGGTATGTGACCCCTCCGATTATCCAAGTAGAATTTTGTTTAGTTGTGTATATCTTAAGCATTTTGGTACTGTAGGTGACATGTTATGAGAGCTTGCATGCTTGTTCTTGTTTAGATTAAATAGTTTTGATGCATGTTTAGTCCTCTAGCAAGTCTCCCTCACTCCAAAACCACTTTTCATGAGGTTTGTTTAAAATTTCAAAAAAAGAAGATGGATGGAAACCAACTTAATTATGAAGAATTAGAAGTATCAGAGGTCATGGGAGTCAATCGTGAAGACTCTGTGTTCTCCTCCATTTATCCATGCTATGATTTTATGAATACTGCAGGAATCTTGCAAGATTTCAACACTCTAATCTCTAATGCGGGGTTAGAACACTTTGTTGCTGATGAACCACATCAATATGTAAAGCTGACTATGTCAGTGGTTCAAAGTTTTAGATTTAGTTGGAATTTGCCTACCCCCATGGTTCATTATAATATCTACAATAAAGTTGTAGATTTGTCCCTTCATGATTTTTGTGCAGCTATTAAGGTACCACACTGAGGATCTCATGAGAGGATTAGAGGTCAACCAAAGCATTTGCAAGACCTCTACTCAGAGATTTGCCAAGGGAGAGGTTTTACAGCCGAAGATGGCAAGGATGGTCATTCTCAGAGGGTGACCTTGATGCATACATGGAGGAGCTTGGCCTTCATGCGGATAGCGAGGGAAGGGGTCCTGAGGAGGACTTCATTCAGCCCTTCGACACTACGAGCTCTTCATACCAGTATCCTGATTATGGAGCTTCAGCCCTTCTTCTTCACAGGATCCTGATTATGATCACGCTAGGTATGATCCGCCTGGATGGAGTTCTGGGCCATGGGGATGATTGGTCTCCCACTTAGGCTAAAAGCCTAAGCTTGGGGGGAGGTATGCCGACTCACCGACAACTCACTCATTTTATCATATTCATATCATGTCGGTACTTTGTATATCCATGCTTTAGTTTGTTTCTTTTCTTTTCGCTTTTGTTCTTGTATCCATTTTATTTTCACAAAACACCAAAAGACCAAAAATATTTTCTTTATTTCTCTTCCTTTTGAATTTGTAGCGCTAGTTTACTTTAGTTTTTCATTTCGGTTTGTTATTCAAAAATCTAAAAAGATTTTGCTTTGTTTGCTTGTTTCCTTCCATGCTTGCTTTAAATCGAAAACCCAAAAATATTTGTTGTTCTTCTTCTGTTTTGTATAGTTGTTTCAGAGTTCGAAAATTTTCGTGATTCCACTTTGGGCTTGGTTATCATTTCACATCATTCAAGCAACACAAGTGAAAAGCAATAATGACGATTTACAACAACCCGGATGTGGTAAAAGGCTGGTATGAACTCTATTTGTTTTTCATTTTTGTAAATATACCTACTCATGTGAACATGCTTAGCTATCATGGTAGTGGTTATGTTATTTAATGATTACTTAGTAGTTCATGTCTTCTTATGATCAGTACCAATTTGCTAATATTAAATAACATGTCATATAGATATTTGCATGCATTGTTCTATTCGTAAAACGGTATGGCAGGGTGGTATCCTCCTCTGAATAATTTACTTGAATCGACTTGGCACATGCTCACACATGTTTATGACTGAAAAATAAAAGTCAATTAAGCCTTGATGATCTATTTTGCCTCAAAGTTTTAGTATCATTTTTATGCCTCCGTTAATTTTATTCTGTCGCAAGTATGATTATGACAGTTATTGCTCTATTGGTTGTCGCTTCCCAGTCTATTGCTAGCCTTCACTTGTACTGAGCGGGAATGCTGCTCGTGCATCCAAATCCTTAAAACCAAGTTATCCCAAAGAGTCCACCAAAAATTCCTATGCATGGTATTTCAAACCATTCCAATTAAATTTGCATGTGCTACCTTTAAAACCTTCAAAATATTTCCCTTTTTGTGTCAATGTTGACCAGCTCATGAGGAAGTAGTGGGTTATTCTTTATTCAACTTGTCAAACAGACTTTACCACCTGGACTAGTGGCATATACATCCGCTTATCCAATAATTTTGCAAAAAGAGCTGGCAACGGGGTGCCCAGTCCCGATTAATTACAACTTTAACCAATTAATTAACTTCACATTTTTGCCCTAATTTATCAGTAAGCAATGACAAACAGTGAAATACCTGCATGTGTAAACAAAAGAGAAAGAGGGATGATCTGCCATGCTGGTAGAAATAACGTCCTTAATGGGAGCCGCTCTTAAAAGTCTGTTTGATAGGGGGAATATTGTTTTCATCCGTTGCCATTCGTTGACAATTAACAAACACCTCTCAAAACATTTTTACTTCTGTTTTAAAATAAAAAGCTCTAGCACAAGTTAATCCCGCTTCCCTCTGCGAAGGGTCAATCTTTTATTTTTATGTTGAGTCACCATCCTTTCTTTGAGCACTTCTTCGAGAGCATAGCTGTCATTCTTAGTGTAATGTGCTTGTCCCAGAATATGATTAATTGAGGTATAACTATGATGGTTTTATCTTTGATATCTATATATCTAGTCTTCACTTGAACTTCAGAGGTGCCTTGGCATTTATGTTTTGCCCTTCAAATAAAGGCAAGCGAGATACCATTTCGTCATATCTTATTACGAACATTGCAATTCATGTGGATAGATGTATGTTATGTTATTCATTCTTAGTATATTGGTATCTTTTCGTGATTTGCATAACTACTAGGTGTCATTATTTGCATGGTCCCTATTATGAATTGCCTAAGTTTTGATCATATAGTAGGTATGTATGCATCATATGAAGCAAATGTGTTCGTAAAAGTTTCTTTTATCGCACTCAGTTGTTAACTGAATTGCTTGAGGACAAGCAATAAGCTAAGCTTGGGGGAGTTGATACGTCCAAAACGTATCTGCTTTTCCGAACACTTTTGCTGTTGTTTTTCCTCTAACTTGTGTGATTTGAATGCAACTAACACGGACTAACGCTGTTTTCAGCAGAATTGCCCTGGTGTCTTGTTTTTGTGTAGAAAGTCAAAGTTTCTGGAAAATTCCAGAAAAATTACATAAATTCTATTTTCCCAGAAGACCCACGGGGCCAGAAGATGAAGCGAAGAGGGGGCACAGGGGCCCCACACGCACCCTCGGCGCGGCAGAGGTGGGGCTGCACCGAGGCATGGTGTGGCCACCTCGTGTGGCCCCCGACACTCCCCTTTGGACTACATATTGCCTCTGACCTAAAAACATCGGGGGGGATCGACGCTTTTTCCAGAAAACCTCCAGAGCTCCGCCGCCATCGAAAACCCTATTTCGGGGATCAGAAACTCCGTTCTGGCACCCTGCCGGGACGGGCAATTGGAGGAGATCATCACCATCATCATCACCGCCGCCTCTCCATCAACCATCCATGACTCCCCCATCCATGTGTGAGTAAATCCCCACTGTAGGCTGAGGGGGTTGGTAGGGATTGGATGAGATTGTTCATGTAATAATTGTGAGATTGTTAGGGCATGGTGCCTAGTATCCATTATTAGTACTTTATGTCATTGTTGCAACTTGTTATGCTTAATGCTTGACACTAGGGCCCAAGTGTCATGATTTCAGATCTGAACATGTTATTGAATCATGATAATAATTATTGTTTTGGATCATATCTATAAGTTGTATACACACGTCACTGTCCGGAACACGAGGCCCAAAGTGACAGAAATTGGGATAACCGGAGGGGATGGTTGCGACGTGAGGATCACATGTGTTCACAGAGTGTTAATGCTTTGCTCCGGTGCTTTATTAAAAGGAGCACCTTAATTACCAGTAGTTTCCCTTGAGGCCCCGCTGCAAACGGGCTGGTAGGACAAAAGGTGTTGTGCAAGTTTCTCATTGCGAGCACGTACGACTAAATACGGAACACATGCCTATGATTGATTATTACTTGGATACCTTATTATTACTTACTTGCAATTGCCCTACGTATGATTATTTCATGAATTATCCTATCCATGCAACGCCCATTCATCCGTCCCTATGCCTACAGTATTTTAATCCTGCGGTCTACTTCAATTATTACTGCTGCTTTTATTTCGCTGCTGCTATTATTTCACTACTGCTACTGTTATAAAACTGTTGCTACTGATAAACTGTGTCGAGCAAGTCTACTCCCAGGTGCAGCTGAACTGACAATTCATCTGTCAAGACTTATAAATATTCTTTGGCTCCCCTTGTGTCGAATCAATAAATTTGGGTTTTACTTCCCTCGAAGACTGTTGCGATCCCCTATACTTGTGTGTCATCAAGACTATTTTCTATGAAAAATTCTTGCTGACGTGAAACACACGTTCGTTGGGAGACCCCAAGAGGAAGGTATGTTGTAATCCAGCAGTAAGTTTTCCCTTGGTTTGAAACCAAGGTTATCGAACCAGTAGGACCAGTAGCACTTCAGAAGGTTGTCAACGGCGCCAGAAAAAGTGGTGTTGAAGGGGATCTGGACTGTTGACGTGGAACCTGCACACAACACAATCAAACTACTTTGTCCCAACGAAATAGGAGGTTGTCAATCTCCCCGGCTTGCTGAAAACAAAGGATTAAACGTATGGTGTGGAAAGCAGTATTAAATTGCAGAGAATGAAAAGGAACAATGTTTGCAGTTTGTGGTTTAATCAGTGTAAAAGAATGGATCGGGGTCCATAGTTCACTAGAGGTGTCTCTCCATAAAAGATAACTAACATGCTGGGTGAACAAATTACAGCTGGGCAATTGACAAATATTGAGCGCATGACAATGCATATATATGACATGATGATTACTATGATATTTAATTGGGCATTACGACAAAATACATAGACCGTTATCCAACAACATCTATCACTAATAATCCACCGCCAGGTTGTCATCCGAGTTCCCCGTTGGTATTAAGTTGCAAGCAACGGATAATTGCATTAAGTAATGTACGCAATGTAAACAAATACATATGACCGTGGACATAGCATTGTTAGGTTATCCCTAGTGGCAACAGCACATCCACAACCTTAGCTTGCTGTCACTCGCCCAGATTACTGGAGACTGAACCCACTATCTAGCATAAATACTCCCTCTTGGAGTTACAAGCATCTACTTGGCCAAAGCATCTACTAGTAACGGAAAGCATGCAAGATCATAAATAACATAGGAGATAGATTGATAATCAACTTGACATAATATTCAATATTCATCGGATCCCAGCAAACACAACATGTAGCATTACAATAATATGATCTTGATCATGTAGGGCAGCTCACAAGATCTAAACATGATGGCACAAAGTGGAGAGACAACCATCTAGCTACTGCTATGGACCCGTAGTCCAAGGATGAACTACTCACGCATCACTCCGGAGGCAGGCATGGCGATGTAGAGCCTCCGGTGATGATTCCCCTCTCTGGCAGGGTGCCGGGAAGAGGTTCTGGACCCTCCCGAGCTAGGGTTGACGACGGCGGCACCTCTGGAACTTTTCGTGGATATGGCTTGGGTATTTAGGGTTTTTGCATCGGGGGGATTAAGTAGGCGAAAGGGCGGCGGCTGGAGAGCCCCGAGGGGCCCACACACCCTCGGCGGCCAGAGGGGGGCGCGCCCTAGGTGCGTGTGGCCCTCCTGGCTCCTCTTCGTTGCTCCTTCGCTCCAGGTGTTTCTGATAAAATAGGGCCCCCGTGTTTTCGTCCAATTCCGAGAATATTTCCAGACTAGCTTTTCTGGAATACAAAAACAGCAGAAAACAGGAACTGGCACTTCGGCATCTTGTTAATAGGTTAGTCCCAAAAAATGTATAAAAGTGATATAAAGTAGATGCAAAACATGTAGCAATTGGTATAAAACAAGCATGGAACATCAAAAATTATAGATACGTTTGAGACGTATCAGCATCCCCAAGCTTAGTTCCTACTCGTCCTCGAGTAGGTAAACGATAAAAACAAAATAATTTTTGAGGTGACATGCTACCATCATAATCTTGATCATATAATATTGCAAGGCACATGTAAATGAATGAAGTGATCCAAGTCAATGGTCTATAATTTGCTACCAAATAGATAATGAGTAAACAATGAATCACACAAGCTAAACGTTTTCATGAATAGTACTTTCGAGACAAGCATCAAACAGTTTTGCATAAGTGTTAACTCATAAAGCAATAGTTTCTAATAAAAGGTATTTAATCAACACAAAGGAAGAATTAAGTTTCAGCATTTGCTTCAACTTTCAACATATTTATCTCATGGATATTGTCAACACAAAGTAGTATAACAAGTCCAATATTGCATATAACGCATGTTGTAACAAAGTTGACACTAGTGTTTGCTTGTGGAAGACAGAAAGAATAGGAAAACTGACTCAACATAAAAGTAAAAGAAAGGCCCTTCGCAGAGGGAAGCAGGGATTAAATCATGTGCTAGAGCTTTTAGGTTTTTGAAAGCATATAGAGATTGCATAAAATATTTGATACTCCTCCCAACCTTGCTAACACAAGCCATGGCTAACCGAATCCTCGGGTGCCTTCCATCAATCACATACCATGGAGGAGTATCTATTTTTGAGAGGTGTTTGTTAATTGTCAACGAATGGTAGCGGGTGAGAACAGTATTCTACCTGTCAAACGGACTTTTAAGAGCGGCTCCCATGAAGGACGTTATTTCTACCAGCAAGGCAGATCATCCCTCTTTCTCTTTGGTTTACACACATTCAGGTATTTCACTGTTTGTCATTGCTTACTGATGAATCAGGGCAAAAGTGTGAAGAGAATTAATTGGTTAAAGTTGTAATTAATTGGGACTGGGCACCCCGTTGCCAGCTCTTTTTGCAAGTTATTGGATAAGCGGATGTATATGCCACTAGTCCAGGTGTAAAAGTCCATTGACAAATAGAATAAAGAATAACCACACTAATTCCTCATGAGCTAGTAAACATTGACACAAAAAGGGAATAATAACATTTTGAATAATTTAAAGGTAGCACATGAAAAATTTACTTGGAGTGGCAAGGAAATACCACATATAGGTAGTTATGGTGGACACAAATGGCATGGATTTTGGCTCAAGGATTTGGATGCACGAGAAGCATTCCCTCTCAGTACAGAGTTTAGGCTAGCAAGGTTATGTAAGCAAACAAGAATATCAACCCGTACACCAAGTTTTATATGACAAACATATTGCAAACGTTATAAGACTTCATACCGTCTTCCTTGTTAACCAAACCCTGTTATTAGAAAATATCTAGACCTTAGAGATACCACCGATGCAAACCAAATTTTCAACAAGCTTTACGGTAGTTCTTCACTAATAGGCTTAACTCATGATGCAAAATTTAATCATGATCTACTTGTTAACTCAAAACAATTGACAAGCATCAAGTTATCCATTAGTGATCTACAAGATTAAGCAAGTTTTTCCTTATACCAATTACCACATGCAACATTTTCTGAACCAACCAAACACCAATCAATTTATTTCATCAACTCTCCAAACAAATATAAGTGAAGCAAGAGAGTACTTTCTACAAAAGAAAGCTAATAGCTCTGACAAGAGATACATGAAAACAAGAGCTAAAAGCTGAACAGCGCTAGATATGAATACTCAACAAATATAAGTGAAGAATAGGAGTATTCTCATGAAAAAGCGGAGCGTGTCTCTCTCCCAATCAAGAATGCTAGGGTCCAGTCAAGCTTTATTGAAAATAAAAGCAATACTGAAAATAAAAGCACACAGACGCTCCAAGAAAAGCACATATGATGTGAAAGAATTAAAATATAGTTTCACTAGAGATGACCTGATAATTTTGACGATGAAGAAGGGGATCCCCAAGCTTAGACGCTTGAGTCTTCTTGAAATATGCTGGGGAGATCCATGGGAGCCTCCCCAAGCTTAAGCTCTTCACTCTTCTTGATCCTATTATATCATCCTTCTCTCTTGACCCTTGAAAACTTCCGTCACACCAAACTCAAAGTAGATCTCATTAGAGGGTTAGTGCATAATCAAAAATTCACATGTTCTATAAAGACGCAATATGATTTGTTACTTTAAACATTAGCTACAGCCACTGATGTTATGTGAAGCTCTTCCACCCAAAAAAGAATTTCACTCAACACTAGTAAAAGAGAGAATGCAAAATAAAAAGGCATAATCTGTCTAAAACAGAACAGTCCGCAAAGACGAATTTTTTCGAGGCACTTACGACGCTCAGATCGAAAACTTGAACTAATGAAAGATTCAGACATTCATAAAGATTACGCACAAAAATTTCAGATTTAATTAACAATCTGGTGATTTTAGGAATTTCGTACAGTGAACAGCAAAAATCTGTTTCTGCGCAGCAATCAAAATTAAGCATCATCTTAACATTAGAGGCTACTCTTGGCACAACAATGCGAGAAAATAAAGATACAAAGGAGTTGCTACAGAAGTAAACAAACTCCTTGACTCAATAAAAGAAAAATTGCAGAAAATAAAAATGGGTTGCCTCCCATAAGCGCTTTTCTTTAACGCCTTTTAGCTAGGCACAAAGCATGCATCAAGTATTACCAAGTGAAGAAGCATCAACATTGTAATTTGTTCGAACAATAGAATCATAAGGTGGCTTAATCTTCTTCCTAGGAAAGTGTTCCATACCTTTCTTGAGAGGAAATTGATATTTTATATTCCCTTCTTTCATATCAATAATAGCACCTACAGTTCTAAGAAAAGGTCTTCCCAGCACAATAGGGCATGATGGATTGCATTCAATATCCAAGACAATAAAATCAACGGGGACATAATTGTTGTTAACCATGATAAGAACATCATCAATTCTTCCCAAAGGTTTTTTAATAGTAGAATCAAAGGTGAACATCCAAGTAACAATTTTCCAAAGGTGCTAAATCAAGCATATCATAAATCTTTTAGGCATAACAGAAATACTAGCACCAAGGTCACACAAAGCATTGCAATCAAAGTCATTCAATTTCATTTTAATGATGGGCTCCCAACCATCTTCTAACTTCCTAGGGATAGAAGCTTCATGTTTAATTTTCTTCCCTAACTTGTATGAGAGCATTAGTAATATGTTTAGTAAAAGCCATGTTTATCACTAGCATTAGGACTTCTAGCTAGCTTTTGCAAGAACTTAATTACTTCAGAAATATTGCAACCATCAAAATCATTATCATCAAAAGTAATGGAGTTATTATCTTCCTTATTGCTAGAAATTTCAGCATCTTTATCAAGGACAGTTTCAGAGTTATCAGGCAATTTAGGACATTTTGCAATAGAAGTGGAAACATTACCAACACCAATTATCTTGCCATTAATGGTAGGAGGTTTGCTAACACTTGAGTTTGAAGCATTTTCAGAAGTAGTAATAGTATAAACTCTAGCAATATTATTCTTTCTAGCAATTTCATCCTCTCTTTCCCATCTAGCATGCAATTCAGCTAACATCCTCACATTGTTATCAATTTTAACTTGTATAGCATTGAGAGTTTTGCTCTCTTTAACATCATGAGGCATGTTCTTTAGTTTCAACAAGTCAACATCAAGAGCAAGACTATCAACTTTAGAGGAAAGCACATCAATTTTCCCAAATTTCTCCTCAACAGTTTTATTGAAAGCAGTTTGTGTACTAATAAAATCCTTAAGCATAACTTCAAGATCAGAGGGTACACTCTTATTATTGTTGTAGGAGTTACATAGGAATTTCCATAACCATTGCCACTATTAGAAGGATAGGGCCTATAATTGCTATTACCAAAATTATTCCTATAAGCATTGTTGTTGAAGTTATTATTTTTAATGAAGTTCACATCAACATGCTCTTCTTGAGCAACCAAAGAAGCTAAAGGAACATTATTTGGATCAACATGTGTTTGACCATTTGCAAGCATAGACATAATAGTATCAATTTTGGCACTCAAGGAAGAGGTTTCCTCAACAGAATTTACCTTCTTACCTGTTGGAGCTCTCTCGGTGTGCCACTCAGAATAATTAATCATCATATCATCAAGAAGCTTTGTTGCAGCACCCAAAGTGATGGACATAAAGGTACCTCCAGCGGCCGAATCCAATAAATTCCTTGAAGAAAAATTTAATCCTGCATAGAAGGTTTGGATGATCATCCAAGTAGTCAGTCCATGAGTGGGACAATTTTTAACCAATGATTTCATTCTCTCCCATGCTTGAGCAACATGTTCATTATCAAATTGCTTAAAATTCATTATGCTACTTCTCAAAGAAATAATCTTAGCAGGAGGATAATATTTTCCAATAAAAGCATCTTTGCATTTAGTCCATGAATCAATACTATTTCTAGGCAAAGATAGCAACCATTCTTTAGCACGTCCTCTCAAGGAGAAAGGAAAAAGTTTCAGTTTAATAATATCACCATCTACTTCCTTGAGCTTTTGCATTTCACAAAGTTCAACAAAGTTATTAAGGTGAACAGCAGCATCATCAGTACTAACACCAGAAAATTGCTCTTTCATAACAAGATTTAAAAGTGCAGGTTTAATTTCATAAAATTCTGCTGAAGCAGCAGGTGGAGCAATAGGTGTGCATATGAAATCATTGTTGTTCGTGCTAGTGAAATCACACAACTTAGTGTTCTCAGGAGTACTCATTTTAGCAGAATTAAAAACAGACAGAAAATAACTTGAAAGTAAACTAGATGCAAGTAACTAATTTTTTTGTGTTTTTGATAATTGAAAGCAAACAAGATAAAATAAAATAAACTAAGCAAGACAAAAAAAAGTAAAGAGATTGGAAGCGTGAAACTCCCCTTGCAGAAGACTACTGTCTCCTCGGCAACGGCGCCAAAAAATAGTTGGTACTACTTTGATGGCGTGTTGACAGCGGAGCAAATTGTTGGAGTGAAATGCTTGCTCTTTTCCCCGGCAACAGCGCCAGAAAATAGTCTTGATGACCCACAAGTATAGGGGATCGCAACAGTTTTCGAGGGAAGTAAAACCCAAATTTATTGATTCGACACAAGGGAGCCAAAGAATATTTATAAGGCTTGACAGATGAATTGTCAGTTCAGCTGCACCTGGGAGTAGACTTGCTCGACAAAGTTTATCAGTAGCAACAATTTTATAATAGTAGCAGTAGTGAAATAATAGCAGCAGCGAAATAAAAGCAGCAGTAATAATTGAAGTAGACCGCAGGATTAAAATACTATAGGCATAAGGACGGATGAATGGGCGTTGCATGGATAGGATAATTCATGAAATAATCATACGTAGGGCAATTGCAAGTAAGTAATAATAAGGTATCCAAGTAATAATCAATCATAGGCATGTGTTCCGTATTTAGTCGTACGTGCTCGCAATGAGAAACTTGCACAACATCTTTTGTCCTACCAGCCCGTTTGCAGCGGGGCCTCAAGGGAAACTACTGGTAATTAAGGTGCTCCTTTTAATAAAGCACCGGAGCAAAGCATTAACACTCTGTGAACACATGTGATCCTCACGTCGCAACCATCCCTCCGGTTATCCCAATTTCTGTCACTTTGGGCCTCGGGTTCCGGACAGTGACGTGTGTATACAACTTATAGATATGATCCAAAACAATAATTATTCTCATGATTCAATAACATGTTCATATCTGAAATCATGACACTTGGGTCCTAGTGTCAAGCATTAAGCATAACAAGTTGCAACAATGACATAAAGTACTAATAATGGATATTAGGCACCATGCCCTAACAATCTCACAATTATTACATGAACAATCTCATCCAATCCCTACCATCCCCTCAGCCTACAGCGGGGAATTACTCACACATGGATGGGGGAGTCATGGATGGTTGATGGAGAGGCGGCGGTGATGATGATGGCGATGATCTCCTCCAATTCCCCGTCTCGGCAGGGTGCCAGAACGGAGTTTCTGATCCCCGAAATAGGGTTTTCGATGGCGGCGGAGCTCTGGAGGTTTTCTGGAAAAAGTGTCGATCCCCCCGATGTTTTTAGGTCAGAGGCAATATGTAGTCCAAAGGGGAGCGTCGGGGGCCACACGAGGTGGCCACACCATGCCTCGGCGCGGCCCCACCTCTGTCGCGCCGAGGGTGCGTGTGGGGCCCCTGTGCCCCCTCTTCGCTTCATCTTCTGGCCCCGTGGGTCTTCTGGGAAAATAGAATTTCTGTAATTTTTCTGGAATTTTCTAGAAACTTTGACTTTCTGCACAAAAACAAGACACCAGGGCAATTCTGCTGAAAACAGCGTTAGTCCGTGTTAGTTGCATTCAAATCGCACAAGTTAGAGGAAAAACAACAGCAAAAGTGTTCGAAAAAGTAGATACGTTTTGGACGTATCAGGGTCCACAGTTCACTAGTGGTGTCTCTCCATAAAGATAAACGACATGTTGGGTAATCAAATTACAGCTGGACAATTGATAAAATATTGAGTGCATGACAATGCATATATATAACAAGGTGACTACCATGATATTTAATTGGGCATTACGACAAAATACATAGACCGTTATCCAACATCATCTATGACTAATAATCCACCTTCAGGTTGACTTCTGTGTTCCCCGTTGGTATTAAGTTGCAAGCAACGGATAATCGCATTAAGCAATGTGCGTAACGTAAACAAGTACATATGACCGTGGACATAGCATTGTTATGTTACCCCTAGTAGCAACAGCACATCCACAACCTTAGCCGTTGCTATCACTCGCCCAGATTACTGGAGACTGAACCCACTATCTAGCATAAATACTCCCTCTTGGAATTACAAGCATCTACTTGGCCAAAGCATCTACTAGTAACGGAAAGCATGCAAGATCATAAATAACATGTATCATACATTAATAATCAACTTGATCATAGTATTCAATATTCATCGGATCCCATCAAACACAACATGTAGCATTACAATAAGATGATCTTGATCATGTTAGGCAGCTCACAAGATCTAAACATGATAGCGCAAAGTGGAGAGACAACCATCTAGCTACTGCTATGGACCCGTAGTCCAAGGATGAACTACTCACGCATCACTACGGAGGCAGGCATGGTGATGTAGAGCCCTCCGGTGATGATTCCCCTCTCTGGCAGAGTGCTGGGAAGAGGTTCTGGACCCTCCCGAGCTAGGGTTGACGACGGCGGCGCCTCTGGAGCTTTTCGTGGAATATGACTCGGGTATCTAGGGTTTTTGCATCGGGGGGAATAAGTAGGCGAAAGGGCGGCGGCTGGGGACCCCCGAGGGGCCCACACCACCCTAGGGCGCGGCCCCACCCTTGGCCGCACCGAGGGTGCGTGTGGCCACCTGGTGGCTCTCCTCCGTCTCCCCTTTGGACTCCATGTGTGTCTCGGTGAAATAGGGACCTCAGTAAATTTTCGTCCAATTTCGAGAATATTTCCAGAATAGCTTTTCTGGAATACAAAAACAGCAGAAAACGGGAACTGGCACTGTGGCATCTTGTTAATAGGTTAGTCCCAAAAAATGTATAAAAATGATATAAAGTGGATGCAAAACATGTAACAATTGGTATAATATCAACATGGAACATCAAAAATTATAGATACGTTTGAGACGTATCAGCATCCCCACGCTTAGTTCCTGCTCATCCTCGAGTAGGTAAACGATAAAACAATATAATTTTTGAGGTGACATGCTACCATCATAATCTTGATCATATAGTATTGTAAGGCACATGTAAATGAATGAAGTGATCCAAGCCAATGGTCTATACTTTGCTACCAAATAGATAATGAGTAAACAATGAATCACACAAGCAAAACTTTTCATGAATAGTACTTTGGAGACAATGCATCCACAGGTTCACATAAGAGTTAACTCATAAAGAAATAGATTCTAACAAAAGCTATTTAACCAACACAAAGGAAGATTTAAGTTTCAGCATTTGCTTCAACTTTAAACATATTTGTCTCATGGATATTGTCAACACAAAGCAATAAAATAAGTCCAATATGTTGCATATAACAAATGTGGTACCTGAGTTGACACTAGTGTTTGCTTGTGGAAGATGGAAAGAAGCAGAAAAACTGACTCAACATAAAAGTAAAATAAAGGCACTTCGCAGAGGGAAGCAGGGATTAAATCATGTGCTAGAGCTTTTTAGTTTTTGAAGTCATATAGAGAGTAAAAATTAAGTTTTGAGAGGTGTTTGTTAATTGTCAACGAATGGCAGCGGATGAAAATAGTATTCTCCCTATCAAACAGTATTTTAAGAGCGGCTCCCATGAAAGACGTTATTTCTACCAGCAAGGCAGATCATCCCTCTTTCTCTTTTGTTTACACATGCAGATGCTTCACTGAGTAATCAGTTGACAAAATGTGAAGAGAATTAAGCGGTTAAAGTTGTAATTAATTGGGACTGGGCACCCCGTTGCCAGCTCTTTTTGCAAAATTAATAGATAAGCGGATGTATATGCTGTTAGTCTGGTGGTAAAGTCTGTTTGACAAGTTGAATAAAGAATAACCCGCTACTTCCTCACGAGCAAGTAAACATTGACACAAAAAGGAGTAGTAACAGTTTTGAATAATTTAAAGGTAGCACATGAAAAATTTACTTGGAGTGGCAAGGAAATACCACATATAGGTAGTTATGGTCGACACAAATGGCATGGATTTTGGCTCAAGGATTTGGATGCACGAGAAGCATTCCCTCTCAGTACAGAGTTTAGGCTAGCAAGGTTATGTAAGCAAACAAGAATATCAATCAGTACACCAAGTTTTATATGACCAACATATTGCAAACATTATAAGACTTCACACCGTCTTCCTTGTTAACCAAACTCTTTTATTAGAAAATATCTAGACCTTAGAGATACCACTCATGCAAACCAAATTTCAACAAACTTTACTGTAGTTTTTCACTAATGGGCTTAACTTACATGATGCAAAAGTTTAATCATGATCTACTTGTTAACTCAAAACAATTAACAAGTATCAAATTATCCAAATTAGTGATCTACAAGAATATGCAAGTCTTTTCCATTATACCGTTTACCACATGCAACATTTTCTGCTCCAACCAAACACCAATCAATTTATTTCAATAACTCTCCAAACAAGTATAAGTGAAGCAAGAGAGTACTTTCTTTAAAAGAACTAATAGCTCTGACAAGAGATACATGAAAACGAGAGCTAAAAGCTGAACAGCGCTAGATATGAATACTCAACAAATATAAGTGAAGAATAGGAGTATTCTCATGAAAAAACGGAGCGTGTCTCTCTCCCAATCAAGAATGTTAGGATCCAATCAAGTTGATCACAAAATAAAAATAAAATACTAAAAATAAAAGCACACAGACGCTCCAAGAACAGCACATATGATGTGAAAGAATAAAAATATAGTTTCACTAGAGATGACCTGATAATTTTGATGATTAAGAAGGGGATGCCCAAGGCATCCCCAAGCTTAGACGCTTGAGTCTTCTTGAAATATGCTGGAGAGATCCATGGGAGCCTCCCAAGCTTAAGCTCTTCACTCTTCTTGATCCTATTATATCACTCTTCTCTCTTGACTCTTGAAAACTTCCATCACACCAAACTCAAAGTAAATCTCATTAGAGGGTTAGTGCATAATCAAAAACTCACATGTTCTGTAAGGACGCAATATGACCGTTACTTTAAATATTAGCTACTGCCAGCGATGTTATGTGAATCTCTTCCACCCAAAAAAGAATTCACTCAACACTAGTAAAAGAGAGAATGCAAAATAAAAGACATAGTCTGTCTAAAACAGAATAGTCCGCAAGGCCGGATTTTTTCGAGGCACTTATGACGCTCGGATCGAAAAACTTTGAACTAACAAAAGATGCACACATACATAAATATTATGCACAAAATTTTTCAGATTTAATTCACATTTCGGTGATTTTAGAAAATTAATACGGTGAACAGCAGAAATCTATTTCTGCGCAGCAATCAAAATTTAGCATCATCTTATCATTAGAGACTACTATTGGCATAACAATGCGAAAAAGTAAAGATACAAAGGAGTTGCTACAGAAGTAAACACCCTCCTTGACTCAATAAAAGAAAAATTGCAGAAGTAAAAATAATGGGTTGCCTCCCATAAGCGTTTTTCTTTAACGCCTTTTAGCTAGGCATAAAGCATGCATCAAGTATTACCAAGTGTAGAAGCATCAACATTATTACGTTTAGATCTCTTACCCTTATTCTTAGCTTTAGGAAATTTATGATTACTACCTGGTGAGGAGATAAACCTCATAATACCTTGGCCCATATCTATGGTGGCTCCAAAGAGTTTAAGCAGTGGCCTTCCAAGCGTAATTTGCCCTTCTCCTGCACATTCAATGACATGGTAATCAATGGATACTGTTATTCCCAAGAGTTTTGTATACATCCCTTCAGCTATCCCCATTGGGAATTTAGTAGTATTATCAGCCAAAGTTATACAACTTCCGCTCTTGGAAAGTTCCCAAAGATTTAAGGATTCATAAACATTCATGGGCATTAAACAAAATTCGGACATAGTATCACAACGAGCATGAAAGGTATCACCATTAATAACAACTTTTACTGAGGGAGTCCACCCCGAAGGTTCAAAAGGTACTGGCACTTTTTCAAAACGTTCTAAAGTCTGAGTGTAAACCTCTTTCAAACTAGAAATTTCTGTCTCAAGGGTATTTATCCTTGCATATACGTTCTCAAGAGCTGAATGTACTTTACTGGTCGAGGAGGTAGATGAAGTAATTAATTTTTTTATGGCATTGAAAGCTTGATCTCCATCATGACGAAGGAAATCCCCTCCTACTACAGCGTCTAAAGCAAATCTATAGCAAAGAACAAGACCAAAATAAAAGCTACTAAGGAGCAGGCTCAAGGTCATTTTAGGTTCGGTTTTCCCATTGGACTCGAAAATTCTAGACCAAGCATCCTTAAAGCTCTCCTCACTCCCTTGCTTGAAAGTGAAAATTTCTTCCTCAGGTGACATGATATAAGGAACAGGGCTAGACATGATAACTAACAGGAAACAAAGCCATAAATAAACTAAATGCAAGTAACTAATTTTTTTGTGTTTTTGATAATTAAAAGCAAACAAGATAAAATAAAATAAACTAAGCAAGACAAAAACAAAGTAAAGAGATTGGAAACGTGAGACTCCCCTTGCAGAAGTCTGCTGACTCCCCGGCAACGGCGCCAGAAATTGTAGCTGGCGTGTTGAAGGGGAGGTCATGGGTTGCTGAACTGAAGTACTTCTACTCCCCGGCAACGGCGCCAGAAAAAGTCTTGCTGCTTCTTGACGTGAAAGACATGTTCGTTGGGAGACCCCAAGAGGAAGGTATGAAGAGTACAGCAGCAAGTTTTCCCTCAGAATAAAACCAAGGTTATCGAACCAGTAGAAGCAGTAGCATTTCAGAAGGTTGTCAGTGGCGGAATGTGATGCGGCGCAACACCAGGGAATCCGGCGCTGACGTGGAACCTGCACACAACACAATCAAACTACATTGCCCCAACAAAACAGGAAGGTTGTCAATCTCCCCGGCTTGCTGAAAACAAAGGATTAAACGTATGGCACTAGTACAGAACGACACATCGGATACCCCTCTATGGAAACGGCAGGTGTTAGGCAACAGAGAATCGCGATTTTAGCGTTGCGGACGAGGCCTGGCAGAGGCTGGTCCGTCAACATTGGTTACGGAGAATTTTATATCTCCGTTACCAAAAGTATTGGCAACGGTCATAAATTTGTCTCCGTTTCCAATATGTATCTCTATGGCTACGGTTGTTTATGTATATCCGTTTGCGATGTGCTTGGGAAATTGCAGTTGCAATCTGGAAGCGCGCCTGTTCAATGCGGCTTAATTCACGAGGGATTGGAACCGCCTGATCGACGCTAATAAAATGTGACTGGAACCGCGCGAAGCCAGGCAGGTCCCGCATTCTCCCCTTCGTTCTCTCCCACATTATCTACCACACTAGCACAACCGCCATGGCGGAACCCTGGTGGCAGAACGAGGAAGTCCCGAGCGACAACGCGAGCGCGGAAGACCGCGGTGAAGTTCCATGGTGGGATCAAGACGGGCCGCCGGACTCGGACCCCGACGACTCGGACCCGCCATCTTCACGCTCTGTAGAAGACGACTCCGACGACTCGGACCCGCCGTCTTCACGCGAAGGAGAAGACGACTCCGAAGAGGACGAGTCGCCGGAGGAAGAGGAGCCGGAGGACCCGCCGGAGCCGTATTATTCTAGCCAGGAAGAATACGACGCCGACGACGACGACGAGGAGGAGGCGTCGGAGGAGGCGCCGGAGGAGGAGGAGGAGCACGAGCCTGAGGAAAAGGCAACCGGTAAGAAGCGACGCCGCGCCGCGGATGACAATGGCGCGGAGGCAGGGCGTAAGCAGAACAACTAGAGTAGATAGTTAGTTCAATTACTCTATCGATCCTTTGTAAGTAGGCCCAGTGTGTCAGTGAAGAAATTAGAGGAAACGGTTGTTTATCGCCTCCGTTTGCGATGTTATTATATGCTATAAATGTGCCACTGCGGCAATCCTAACGCTCTCGCTCTCACTCTCACTCTCACTCCACAGTCATAGTGTGGCGGCGGCTCCAGACATAACCCTTATCTCGCAGATCTGAGCGGCGCGTCCGGCCGGCATCGCCGCCGTGCATCTTACCCCAGCGGCGCGTCGGCGCATCTTCCCCCAGCAGCGTGTCGTGAGCCGCCGCGCATCCCCCCCAGCGGCGCGTTGTGAGCCGCCGCGCATCCCCCAGCGGCTCGTCGGCGAGCCGCCGCGCATCTTCCCCGAGTATGTCGCCGACGCGGATCTACTGGTCTATTGCCGTGCATCTTCCCCGGGTTTGTAGCCGACTAGATCTTACATTTTGTTTAAAGTAGCACAGAAAACTTGTCTAGTATTTGAAGTCTAGTATTGTGTTCTGTCTAGTGCCGATGATGAATACACCCCTCGACACTAGATCTTACATTTTATTTAAAGTAGCATCTACCGATCTAGTATTGTAGTACTGTCTAGTATTGTAGTATTGTGTTCTGTCTAGTATTGTAGTACTGCCGATGATGAATACACCCCTCAACACTAGATCTTACATTTTTTTTAAAGTAGCATATAAAACTTGTCTAGTATTTGAAGTCTAGTATTGTGTTGTGTTTGTTTTTAGTACTGCCGATGATGAATACATTACCTTCAACTTGTCTAGTATTTGAAGTCTAGTATTGTGTTGTGTTTGTTTTTAGTATTTGAAATCTAATAGATTAATTTCAACCCTTTGTCAATGTGCTAATCCTCGTTATGGTTTTGTGTAGCTAGTGTATGAAGTAATAGTATATTTCGGCGACAATGCATAAAAATGGTGAGGCAATTGAAGGTAACATCACCTTCAAGTTCTGCCTCCAAATCGTTTCGATCGGACAGCAAGCACACGGATATAGGCGCTTAAGGTGTAAATTGTTTACATCTTAAATTGTATTTATGTCATGTAGCATCATATTTGGCTCTTTTCTAACTAAACATCCATGTATTTTATATGCAGAAGCGCCATGCAGATCCAAACAAGCTTTAAAAGAGCTAAATACAAAGTGGGATCATATCCGTGAACCGTCGCTGTTGTGACGTTTCGCTGCACCGTTCAAAACACTTTTTTATTTAAGAGTGTCTTGGACAGTGTGGCCGAAATGTCACAGCGGTGACGTTATTATATTTCGGCGACACCGTCCAAGATGGAGCAAGCCTCGCTATGAAGAATTTGGCAAGATTAATTTGCTAAGGAGGCTTACGAGCTTGGTGTGGTTTCTTGTCTTTAGTTTCTCCATCTATTTTGTGTATGTGTGTAGCAATTTGGCTGCAGATGTGATTTGGAGAAGCATGAAACCGCTACTCGAGTCTTTTGCTAGGTCGAATTCCGTTTTCGGCGCTAAGGAACTGAGGAAGAAGGTGGAGCTGGAGAAGAGTGGAGTGTCATAAAAGTTAAGTTTAGGGAGGCATGAGAATGATAGGATTAGCGAGGCATGTGTAACTCATCTTTTGATGCTATGTAATGATGACAATTCTTATATATGTTATGAATGGATTTGGTAGCAACTTTGTGCTTCTGCTGTGAGATTTTGAATGTAATTTGGCAACCGAATTGCTCCTGTAGGCTTCTGAAAAAACCTCAATGCAAACGAGTAAAATAGAATCTCCGTTACTGATGCACCGATACATCGGAAACGGAGATGGGTCCGCAACCGTAGCCAACTTATGCCTCATCGGTGACGGTTTTTTGCCTCCGTTACCGATGAAGGCCTTCACATCAGTGACAGGGTCGGGGACACGGACCCTTTCTCCGTTGCCGAAGGGGTTTTTGGCCCGTTTCCGATGTGTCGTTCTGTACTAGTGTGGTGTGGAAAACAGTGTTTAATTGCAGAAAGTAAAAGAGAACAATGATTGCAGTTGGTGGTTTTATCAATGTAGAAGAATGGATCGGGGTCCACAGTTCACTAGTGGTGTCTCTCCATAAAGATAAACGACATGTTGGGTAAACAAATTACAGTTGGGCAATTGATAAAATATTGAGTGCATGACAATGCATATATATAACAAGGTGACTACCATGATATTTAATTGGGCATTACGACAAAATTCATAGACTGTTATCCAACATCATCTATGACTAATAATCCACCTTCAGGTTGACTTTCGTGTTCCCCGTTGGTATTAAGTTGCAAGCAACAGATAATCGCATTAAGCAATGTGCGTAAAGTAAACAAGTACATATGACCGTGGACATAGCATTGTTATGTTACCCCTAGTAGCAACAGCACATCCACAACCTTAGGCGTTGCTGTCACTCGCCCAGATTACTGGAGACTGAACCCACTATCTAGCATAAATACTAACTCTTGGAGTTACAAGCATCTACTTGGCCAAATCATCTACTACTAACGGAAAGCATGCAAGATCATAAATAACATGTATCATACATTAATAATCAACTTGATCATTGTATTCAATATTCATCGGATCCCAGCAAACACAACATGTAGCATTACAATAAGATGATCTTGATCATGTTAGGCAGCTCACAAGATCTAAACATGATGGCACAAAGTGGAGAGACAACCATCTAGCTACTGCTATGGACCCGTAATCCAAGGATGAACTACTCACGCATCACTCCGGAGGCAGGCATGGTGATGTAGAGCCCTCCGGTGATGATTCCCCTCTTCGGCAGAGTGCCGGGAAGAGGTTTTGGACCCTCCCGAGCTAGGGTTGATGACGGCGGCGCCTCTGAAACTTTTCGTGGAATATGACTCGGGTAGGGTTTTTGCATCGGGGGGAATAAGTAGGCGAAAGGGCGGCGGCTGGGGACCCCCGAGGGGCCGACACCACCCTAGGGTGCAACCCCACCCTTGGCCGCGCCGAGGGTGCATGTGGCTACCTGGTGGCTCTCCTCCGTCTCCCCTTTAGACTCCATGTGTGTCTCTGTGAAATAGGGACCTCCGTAAATTTTCGTCCAATTCCGAGAATATTTCCAGAATAGTTTTTCTGGAATACAAAAACAGTAGAAAACAGGAACTGGTATTGTGGCATCTTGTTAATAGGTTAGTCCCAAAAACTGTATAAAAATGATATAAAGTGGATGCAAAACATGTAACAATTGGTATAATATCAACATGGAACATAAAAAAATTATAGATACGTTTGAAACGTATCTTTTAGCCAAATGCCGAAAATATCCGCAACGCTACGGGGGAGTAAGTTAGAACCTATCTGGATGGCTGACTATATAGACCTAACAAACTCACACTGGAAAAATAAATGCTTAATAGTCTTATCATGATGATAAAAGACACATTTTTTACTTTTGTGCCAATTGTGTTTGGTAAGGTTATCTTTTGTAAGAATTACCCTCGACGAAGATACCACGTAAACACCTTAGTTTTTAGTGAGATCTTCATCATCCAAATTCTCTTATTATTATCAACTGGGACATCAGGATGGGTTAACACCTTGTACATAGAATTAACCGAGAATTTACCATTCTTGTTGAGATTCCATTGAAATTTATCTGTACCTTGCGTCAGCTGGACAGAATCCAGCCGCAATCAGCAAAGCATTCCAGGAAGCTTGCCTTGGACCAAATAAACTTCTTCTGAACGAAATATTTGGTGAGGAAGTTTCCATCACCTTAGAGAGTGTATCATCTTTGTGTTGCACAATATTGTATAAAGCCGGATATTGTTCTCGGAGAGTGGATTGACCCAACCATTTATCCTCTCAGAATCTAATTTCTGATCCATCCTCAATTGTGAAGGAACCTTATAGGAAAAATAATTTCTTTGTAGCCATTAGTCCAACCCAGAAGTGTGAATCGCCAGGCTTCCAAACAACCTGGAACAACGCTCTTGAGCCCACATACTTCCTCCTAAAAAGGGTCTGCCAAACGCCTTCTTCAACAAGAAGCTTGAAGATCCATGTATTCTTGACCTCAAGGTCATGAATTCCGAGTCCTCCTTGATGTTTGTGTCGACAAACCGCACTCCACTTAGTCAGTCGATATTTTCTTTTCTCATTATCACCTTGCCAGAAGAATCTTGAACGGAAGTAATCCAATCATTTTAAGACTCTTTTTGGAAGTTGGAGAAAAAATTATATAAAGTACCATGTTTGTTAGTACTGAATTTGTGAGAACCAATCTTCCTCCCAAGGTTTGCCTTTCCAGTTATTTAACCAAATTTGTAGTCTCTCTTCTACCCGTTTCCATCAAGCATTCGTGAGCCTCCGATAATGAATTGGAATACCTAAGTAGTTAATAGGAAACTGGCCTTGCTCGCAGCCGAATAAATTAGCATACAACGAGGCATTTTCTTGAGCCTCACCAAAGCAAAACAATTCACTTTTATGGAAGTTTATTTTTAGACCCGATAATTGATTGAACGATGACAGAAATAACTTTAGGTTTGAAGCTTTTTCGATGTCATGTTCCATAAATAGAATTGTATCGTCGGCATATTGAAGGATGGATAAACCACCATCAACCAGATGTGGTATAGCTCTTTCAATTTGACCATCAGCCTTTGCACGTTCAATCATGACCGCCAACATATCAGCCACTATATTGAATAGCATTGGCGATAACGGGTCACATTGTCTAAGGCCTTTTTGGTTTGAAAGTATTTACGAATGTCATCATTGACTTTAATGGCTACACTTCCTCCCGAATCAAAACTATGGACTAACGCACGCCACTCATCAGAAAAACCTTTCATTCTGAGGATCTGCTGAAGGAAAGACCATTTAACTCTATCATAAGCTTTCCCAAAATCTTTCAAAATTACCCCATTCAACTTTTTCCTATTTAGTTCGTTAACTGTTTCATGCGGGATGATCACTCTGTCTATGATGTTCCGTCCTTGCATAAAAGCGGTATGAGAAGGGCAAACTACATGGCCAGTCACATTATTCAGCCGAATTGTAGCGAATTTAGTGAATATCTTAAAACTAACATTAAGAAGACATATAGATCTCAATTGTTGAATCCTTTCTGCTTTATTAATCTTAGGTAATAAAATAATTTCATCAAAATGCAGACGGAATAATTCTAATCGTGGAGAACTTAACAATTGAATGAGGTCAGACTTTATAACATCCCAAAAGTTTTGATAAAACTCAGCCGGGAAACCATTAGGACCAGGGGATTTATTGTGTTCCATTTGGTGAACTGAACAATTCTAATATGTTTGATTGGATTATCCCTTAATAGTATAGCTCCGAGAACTGTCTACTTTTTTTCTGTTAGACTGAAACCATGGAGAAGTCGAGATTGCAGTCGGTAGGGTGGGCTTTCGGTCTTTTCGGTTACTTCGGTTCGGTCTTTCCGGTTTTTAACAATTTCGGTCATCCAGAAATGATACCCATAATAAATTCGGTCTTTTCGGTTTTTTGTTCTTTGGTCTTCGGTCTATTCGGTCTGGTCTTCGGTCATGACCAAATAGATCAAAATATAGGGCGCAAAAAGGGGAATCGACGCCCGGGACTGGGAAAATGGGAAGCGATCGGTTGGTCTCTCATGCACGGGAGAATCTACAGTACGATGGGCTGAGATATCCAGTTGATGAGCCTAGAGACTAGATGATATGGTTGGTTTAATAGTTGGGCCTATAGACTAGATGTACACATAAGCTGGGCTGGCACACAAATTCAGCTGCTTCCGTACATAATTCACTCAAAATAAAATAAAATCGGTCTTTCGGTCTATTCGGGTTATGTATAAGTGATATCCGAATTTCTGATCTAATTTCGGTCTTTTCTAATTTGCTACCCAAAATTCTAACGGTCGGTCTCGATCATTTCGGTTTCGGTCTCGATCTTTTCGATTTCGGTTTTCGATTTTTATGCCCACCCTGTATGTAAGCATAATTTGTCTTTGCAATCTGAAGATCTATAGCTTATTATGTCTTTGTGATCAGCTCCACACATTATTTCACGCTGACCAAGTGAAGCTGCATACAGTAGTATACTCTACCCAAACGTGCACTGTTCTCCGGAGGCGGCGATTTGGCTCATAGGTGTAGATACACCTGTTACGTAAATTTTTTTATCAAAATGTCTAAAAGTTACAGAAAAAAATTCGGAAGTACATTAGAACATTGTGTGTTAGCACAAAAAATGGTGTGGTGAAAAAACATTTTTTGTGACCTGTGCATATAAGACAAAAAAATGACTCATATAAAGTCATTTTGGTGTGTCCGGATTTGTCTTTTTTGCACATGTCACAAAAAATATTTTTTCACGTAACTTTTTGTGCTAACATAAAATGTCTTGAACTATAGGTGAAATTTTTATTTTCAATTTTTGACATTTTCAAAATTATTTTTTGGGTAATGGGTGCATCTGCGACTACGGCCCGTAATGGATTTCCCCTGTTCTCCTCGCTTTTAACGGAGGAAAAGAGCTCAGCTCAGCAGATTTTCGCAACAGATTCAGTCAAAATTAAACTACGCGTGTATCCGCTAGAGGGAGTAGCGCGGACACGGACATTCAATTCTCTCCCAACGGAGGCTCGGGAGCTGGACGGAGGACCGCATTCAAAAAGCTTAAACCCAAATCAAAGCGCAATCTTGGGTCCCACGGATCGGCCTGATAATCTGCTCAGCAATTCCTAGTGCGCGCTTGATCAAACCCAAATCAAATCACATGTGTTTTGTCTGGGAGACAGGGTCCGCGTGCTGGGTCGTGGGAATCCATCCACCTGATGTTCAGATTTGAATATTTGTGCACGCAGAGTCACAACAAAGGCGGCTAGCCTCCACGTACGGGGCCGGGCGCGTTCTTTTTGAAAAATTCCTTCTCTCACTTTTTTCAACGGGAAGAGAAACGTTGGCAGTTTGAACCTTGTGGTTTAGTAGGTTAATCGTGAGAAAATCAAAAAGCGTGCATGTACCACGAGGTTCTGTTTTGCAAATTTACAACCTTGTACGGTTGTACGGCCACTTAGTACACTTTAGTGCTTTTCGTAATCTTCCAAGTTTTTGTTTGCTGCAAACAAGGTCAATCTTGGAGTCACGAGGTAGAAAAGAGAGACGATTTTCATCTCCTTTGGATTGCCCCGAGCCGAAGCGGGCAGTCCTGGTCTGCTGCCTCACCTGACTGCGACTGCGAGAGACCTGTGCTGCGCCGCGGCGTGCTTTTATGGCCGTCCAGCTGCGTCGTCTGCGCACAATGGCTTTGCGAATGACTTGACAGCGGCACCAGCACGCAGACGCAGTGAAGGAAGAGCCGTCCAAGGGCCAAGGCAGAGCCGTTCTCGTAGTTGAGTCGCGCGCCCCATCCCATGCGACGGCCCCGCATTTACGCCACGCCCCCCGAGACACTGGCCTTGCCAGCAGTAAAACACAACCAGCCAGAGGCCAGAGCGACCGCCCGGTGCTTTCTTTCTTTTAAGGAACCAGACCAGCACCACGCCCCTTGCTTTGGCTTCCCACAGAAGACACGGATCCTTGTCTCTGCTTCTTCTTCCCCACCCCACTGCGACCAGTGTAGCAGAGTGAAGCCCGAGCTAGAGCTTGTTGCTGTGCGGTTGAAGTGCAGTGAGAACACGAGTGGCGGGGCGAGAGCGGCGGAGGAGATGAGCGTGACCAAGTTCATCAAATGCGTCACGGTGGGGGACGGCGCCGTCGGCAAGACATGCATGCTCATCTGCTACACCAGCAACAGGTTCCCCAGCGTAAGTGCTTTTCCGCCTAGCCCTCCTCCTACCTAGCTACTAGTTTCCTTCACACTCACATCTCAGCTCAGCTCAGTTGCCAGTGTGATGTGTTCCTCTTTCTCGAGCTGCTCATTCAGTCGCTGATCTGTTTCTTTGTTCCGGAGGGCAGGACTACATCCCCACGGTGTTCGACAACTTCAGCGCCAACGTCTCCGTGGACGGCAACATCGTCAACCTCGGCCTATGGGACACCGCTGGTACACCTACTTAGCCTGATTTCTTTTTAGCCTGCAGCTGTTGGGAACCTGAAGATTTGTGTTCTTGTTTCTTTCAGGGCAAGAGGACTACAGCCGGCTGAGGCCGCTGAGCTACAGAGGCGCCGACATTTTCGTGCTGGCTTTCTCCCTCATCAGCAGCGCAAGCTACGAGAATGTTCTCAAGAAGGTATGTGTATGCTCCTACTACATGTTTGTTTGTTCAGGAGATGCTTGTTCCATTCCAGTGTGCTCACTATTGGACTGGAGGAAAGTTCTGAACTGAACTCATGATCTGTCTGCTTCTGGTCAAGCAGTGGATGCCTGAGCTTCGCCGGTTCGCGCCGAGTGTTCCGATTGTTCTTGTTGGGACTAAACTAGGTGAGGACCCTGTTGTTTCGCTGAACTTTTTGGCATGCCACAGATTGCTCTGCATTCTCTTCCTGAGATAGCTAATGTTTCAATTGCTTACGATTTCTTCAGATCTGCGTGACCACAGGGCCTACATGGCCGACCATCCTGGTGCCTCCGCAATCACAACTGCACAGGTTTGCCCTCTCCCTCCGTCAACTACATTTCAACAATGAGGAAAATCATAAACGGATGGCTGATATGCAATGTTCAGGGCGAAGAACTCAGGAAGCAGATCGGCGCCGCAGCTTACATCGAATGCAGCTCAAAGACGCAGCAGGTACGCACAGCCGAGGCTGGAATAGAAGTGTTTGTTGTTGGGTCAATTTAAGGTAGACACGCTGTGTTGTCAATGTGAATCGAAAGATAGTGACTTGGTGATACGCTATTTGGCCTTGCCAGAACGTCAAGGCTGTCTTCGACACTGCCATCAAGGTGGTCCTCCAGCCGCCAAGGAGAAGGGAGGCGATGGCCGCCAGGAAGAAGACTAGGCGAAGCTCTGGATGCTCCATCAAGTAAGCACCCACTTCTTATTCTGGCAGATTTGCTCCATGATCAGCTTAGCTCAAATTCGACATTGTCACTACGAGTATAATCTAATGATCTGTCTGTTCCTGATTACTGTCAGTTTAACTCTCTTACTTCAAATTGTATGCAGGCACTTGATTTGTGGCAGTACGTGCGTTGCTTAGCAACCTGGACTGGCTCTGGAGATGAGGCATGGTGTAGCTAGTAGCAAGTGAATTTGCTGACATAGCATGGATTTCGATCTGGTGTAGCAGTTAGCTACTACTAGTATGTTGTGTGTTTTGGTTTCTATTTCAAGAGTGTCAGGCTCTGGTAGCGACTTATCGGATTGGTGTAATGTTATGTAACAAGGTTGTCGAACAGCTAGATACATGCAAGCTATAAGTTTATGCTCTGCACCTGATTACTGTAGACTCCCGATAAAATTGCGGCTCAACTTTGATTCAAAATATCCCAAGCGACAAAATTGCGGCTCAACTTTGATTCAAAATATCCCAAGCGACAAAATTGCGGCACAGCTGTGCTAAATGCTAATTCTTATTCCACAAGGTAACCTCCCAATGAAAATGAGTGGAGGCTCTCATATAAGAGCTTTCTGCTGCTCATTTTCTCAACATGTTTTTAAGCTTTTCGTTAGCTGATACCAGTTCAGCTGCGGTTCCAACTTCATTGGCTGAGTGTCCTGCATCTGGAACCACCTGCAGTTATAATGTCCTGAGGTCAATATGTTCTGTCTACCAGATGGCTAACAGATACAGTATATGCATATGGCTGATCTACCAGATGTCCTAGCAGATGCCTGATTTACCAGCATGTTGAATCAATATTATGCATATGGCAGGTAAAGAAATCATGTTGAATAAATATTCATAGTTAAGTAAGACGGCATAAAACTACCACCAGAAAATATATAGTTGGCAGAATGATCTTGGAAAGTCTGGATATGATTAATTACCTTAAATTCAGCTTCAGGCCAAGCTTTATGGAGATCCCAAGCAGACATCATAGGACAACAAGCATCATACCTCCCCTGCAACAAAATCACTAATAATGTTACACTTCATACCACAAACCGCTTGATAACAACTGGGCTAGACCGCCAAATTAACAGATGAGGAGCTACACAGAATGTCTAGCTGAATGCATAAAATTCAATCGTTCTTAGTGTTAGCTTAATGCACACACAGTAACAGTCATACCACGCATAATGTCAAAACAAGATGAGTTTGAGTACACATGTACCTGTACAATAAAAGCTTTAATGTGTCGAATCTTCTCAACATTGTCCAGTAAGTGTGAATCCGAAGGTAAAAACCCCTTGTTAACAAAGTAGTGATTTTCAATCCTTGCAAATGCCTGAAGAAAATTAACCACGTGTTACCAAATATATAATAGAAAGTGTTAAGACCATAAAGTACTACAGCGTCCACAAGTGCATTTAGACAAACAAGTTGTGGCATGTAACCTTCAAGGCAAAAAAATTAAAAAGAGAAGTCATTGCAGACATCTACATGAACATGCAGCCGTCATCAATGTAGCCGTCATCAATCATTGGAGCAAGGATTTCAATTACCAAAGAACCCTTCAAAGACACTAGTGCATTAGTCTAAGAAAATGTAACAATGCAAATATTTTTTTACAATAATGAAGCTAATTGGCCAATCGTAGTAATAAAATAAGGTATGCTGAAATTCTAAACTGTTGGTGAAACAATAGTGCTACCAAAAAAAGAGGCTTCATGCTCATGAGAGTACTTACCAATGAAAACTTGTCATCTTCCTCTCTTTTGATGGTATCATGATTTTGAATAAGATGCTCAGTCAACATCTCCCACATTGTCCATCTCTTTGCAGCTTCAATCTAAATGGTCAAATAATAGTAGTTCATGTGTGCTAATCGAGAAAATCAACATAGGCACCAGTATATATTTTAACCATAAGCAATGAAGAAGAGGGAGAGGAAGTACATGGCTAAAAAAACCGTAAAATACGAAAATTCAATTAGCAACAAAGATGGATGGGTTTACCTGTACATCAGGATCAGAGGAAGTTAGCCTTTTGTGGTATGCAGCTATGAAACAATTCCTTTCGTCCTCAGGAATAAAATCTCTAAATGGTTCCCATGCTGCATATTAAAAACTAAGTAAGCAATCTCCTGAAGCAAGAACTGCATAATGTAAAATGTAATGCTTATATTTCATTAGAACCTTGGGTGATTTAAGCTACAAAATAGTGCCTGCTCGTCAATTCTACACATTATTTTGGACAACTTCAACTCTTTGCGTGGAATTGCTCAAAGGGACATACACATGTTTTTCATAGCCTGGTAAAATTTAATCAAGTTTTTTTTTAATCATAGCACTACATACCATCTGGGAAAATAGCTGCTGCGCCGCCCTCGCAATACCAATCGAGCTCCTTCTTCCTAAGCAAGCAAATGCCTCTTATAACAATGCCAGTCACCTACAGAACATCCATGACAGTATTAGCAGAGTGAAACTAGCCATTTCTGCTACTAGTTTCAGGTTCAAACGAAATTACAACACACGGTGAATTGCTAACCTTCTCGGGGTGAGTCTGGCTGTACGCAAGGCTCAAGGTGCTTCCCCAAGAACCGCCGAACACCTACACTATCCTCAGAATCATATACAGTGAGTCCAATTGCTGAAAAGCAATGCAATGTAAGCAATAAGTCTTAAGAAGGGGACTAATGGAATTGCCTGCCACTCGGGGATGTCCAGATGCTCCCTGAGCTTCTCGATGTCAGCCACCAGGTCCCAGGTGGTGTTCTCCTCCAAACAAGCGTGAGGGGTGCTCTTGCCCGCGCCTCTCTGCAGAGTAAAGGTAGACGCGTATTCAGCAACGCGGTCTCCTCTTCGGAACATCGGCGAGCAAAGACATTGGGGAGGGGGATCGAAACCAACCTGGTCGAAGAGCACGATCCTGTAGAACTCCGGGTCGAAGAACCTCCGGTTGCCCGGTGAGGTGCCGGCTCCGGGACCGCCGTGGAGGAAGACGACAGGCTGCAAAACAGAGCGAATTCAGCCCGGTTTTATCACAAAACGAGGCGCGTCGCATCGGGGAGACGGCGAGGGCATTGGCGCCGGGGGAGGAGAGAAGGGCGGGTTGGTCTGAGTACTGACGTGTCCCCCGGGGTTGCCGGACTGCTCGTAGTAGATGGTGTGGAGGTCGGAGACCCTGAGGCGGCCGGTGTCGTAGGGCTCGACGTGCGGGTACAGGTCCTTGCGCACGGCAGGATCCATCTCGGGGGCGGAGGAGACGCCGGGACCGGAGACGGAGACGGAGATGCGGCGGTGGCGTCTGCCGTGCGCGCGGAGACGACAGGAATTTGCTGCGGAGGGGAGGGGGGAGAGATCTAGTGAGACCTCGTCGGGTCGTGCGAGATAAGGATGCTGGGGTCGTGGGGGTGGCGGTTACCTGCGGGTGGGGGCGGAGGAGGCGGCGGGCGCGAGAGGCGTGCGGGGACGGGGCAGTGGAGTTCGAGGGCGAGACGGATCATTGGGAGTTGGTTGGTGAGAGACTGAGAGAGAGTGTGGAGTGGCGCCCGCCGATCGATCCGTGCTGGACGAACGGCCGGGTGGCGGGTTGCGACGGATGGACGCCATTTGGCATGGCCTGCAGCCGGCGGAGAAGCACGGAATTTAGGGTGTGTTTGGTAGCCCGGGTGGGCAATCTGAGCACATACAAGTTCAGTCTAGCCATGCCAGCCTCATACAAGTGTGTTTTATTTGCTGTGTTTGGTAGATTGTACGAGCTGAGCCGAGCCCAGTTGAGCTGGTGTTTGGCAGGTTGTATGACTTCAGCCATGCCATCCAGAAATAAAAAGCAATCAGGTCCCTGACTACAAAAATAAAAAGCAATTAGGTCCTTGAGCTCGGAATCGAGCACCGGCGCCGGCGAGCGCTCACCGCCGCCGCCGTGCGACTTCGCCACGTGCCGCTGCCGTGCGCCGCCGCCACGGGCCGCCGGGAGGAGGCCGAGCTTCATGGCCGCTGGGAGGAGGCCGAGCTTCATGGCCGTGGTCGCCTTCGTGCGGCGCGGGCCGTGGTCGCGCGGGCGCGAGCGCGGGCACTGGGAGGCGGCCTGTCGTGGGGTCACTCTTCGACTACCCCACGGTGGGGATACCTGGGTCACGCCAAGCCTATCAGCCTTATGACGAGGGCCCAAGGAAGGCCCAAGGAGGACGACGTGCGGCCCAAGATAGTCGACGTTAGGTCATGCGACTCCAGCCATGCTTGTAAGCGCCATCGGCACCGTTCACCTGAGACCTAGCCTACCATATAAAGGCTAGGAGGGTCCTTCGTCTAGGGTACGCTCATAGCCGCCACCACAAACCCTAGCGAGATTGCCATCTCGCCATTGTAGCCACAACTCGCCATTCAATACCAGACAAGCAGGAAGTAGGGTGTTATCCTCCGGGAGCCTGAACCTGGGTAAACGCCTTGCTTGTCAGCCGTCGTGATCACCAGCGCTCATCTCTCTCCCCTCAATCAACCCGGGGTACACAACCCAGGGATTTGCCGAGTCCACACCTCGTCAATTGGCGCCGTCTGTGGGAAAGAACGAGCGCTGGAACCATGGTCGCACCGGCCCCATCGACTTTGAAGACCGACGTCTGCATCACCAAGGAGCCAATCTGCTTCGGCTCCTTCGAGTACACCTTCCACCCGCCGGCCCACCGCTCGGTGTACGCCGATCTGCATGTAGGTATGTGCCTCACCTTCGGTACCATGCACTACTTCGTAGACAGCTGTGGAGTACTCAGATCCACGGCGATCGCACCGCGCGCGGTGGTAGCACCCGCATCTGCCGCGGCTGCCCCAACCACGCCCCCACCTGCTGCGGAGATCGCATCTGCTGCGACTGCGGCGACAGCATCTTCGACTGCTGAGAAGATCGCATCCGCCTCGACTACACCGACCGCCTCCGCTGCGGCAGAGATCGCGCCCAACACGGCCACGCCATCAGCGTCTCCGGCCGTCAAGGAGATCGCATCGGCTACGACTACATCGACCACCTCGACGACCACCGCGCGGATCGAGTCTACTTCGACTACCTCGATCGCGTCGCTGGCAAGGCCAAGATCTACGTCAACTTCGACTACGTCGACCACACCTTCGCGCGCGACGGAAGTCGCGTCGTTCTACCCCGCCACTCGCGTCTCCGTCACTTACAAGATCGTCAACAAGCCAATCGCGCCCGCGTCGACGACGGCGACATCACTCCTCGCGTCAGCGGCGGAGATCGCGAGACTCCAGGGAAGGAGCCTCGGCAGCGACTGTGGTACCCACCACGTTGCGTCCATTTTCGGCTCCGAGCACGGCTCGGACGAAGGAAGCAGCAGTGGCAGCGCCCGGCCCACTCCCCAGACATACCCCGCGCAAGTCTTCATGATCGGCCCGACGCAGGGCAACGGCGACGAACCCGCATACCCACTGGAGGTGGTCATGCCGGACCAGGTGACGCGGCTCACCATCACCCGAGAGATAGCAATCAGAGCCCTGAAGCACGTCGAGGACGGCACGTACCCCCCACCAGACGCACCCCGGGAGGACCTTATGGCGGTCCAATACCTGCTACGGAAGGAAGGCGAACGACTCCGCGCAGAGAAGGCCGAGCTACTCCGACGCAAGGAGGAGGCTGACGCGTCGAGCGCCAGGAGGGCCGCTTACTCATTCACTGCCTCAACAGAGGTCTCACAAGGAGCAAGGCGCCACAGAGCCGCGTGCCCCTGATGACGGAGGCCGACCGCGCTAGAGTCACCCGCAACCTCGAATCATCATACATGAGCGAAGACGCAGACGGGATACCCGTCCCCAAAACGCCCGGAGCCGCGCTCATGGCAGTCGAAACATACCTGCGGCTGACGCAGCCGCCCGAGGGCGACTCGCGCGCTCTCCTCCACAAGCAGCAGATCATGTCTATCAAGGCAGTCGAAGAAGCTCTGATGAACAAGGCGCCGACAGAAAAGGTGCGAGAAGATCGGGCCGCCGCGACCGCGAGCCCACAGCACTCGCAGGCCCGGCGGCAAGACAACTGCGACAACCGCAGCCAGGCGAAGACCTCCGCAACGTCATCACACAGAGGACGGTGGACCGCAGCCGCACCCAGCGGACGGTCAGCACGCCCAATACTGACGACCGCAATGACGGCGACTTCGAGCCATGCGGCGCCGCATGCTTCAGCTTCAACATCCGCGACACAAGAATGCCCAAGGGCTTCAAGCTCACGGCAGAAGCAGTCAAGTACGACGGGAAGCAGGACCCGAGACTCTGGCTAGAAGACTACCTCATAGCCTGCAGTTGCCAGGGCGGTACTTCGACTACGGCCATGCAGTACATCCAGCTGATGCTCACGGGCTCTGCACGCGGGTGGCTAAACACTCAACCCAAGAACGCCTTCAGGACGTGGGACGAGTTCGCGGAGGCCTTCGTTAAGAGCTTCCTGGGGACGTACTCGAGACCGACGACTTTCGTCGAGCTACAAGCATGCAAGCAAGGACGAGACGAGCCGCTCCGGTCGTACATCCAGCGTTGGACCCTGCTCCGCAACACCATGGAGACCGCCTCGGAGGACCGAGTGATGGATGCCTTCATGCACGGCGTCTCCCGCCGCGACCTCCGCGAGGAGTTTGGTAGGCTCCGGCCGAAAACATGATCGAGGTCATGAAGATAGCCAACCAGTGGGCAGACGGAGAGGACTCGGTCCGCGATAGTTCACGCTACTCCCCGAAGGACGAAGCCGGACCAAGCAACTGGCGAGAAGGACGCCACAAGAAGAAGCCGCGTTACAACGGCAACGACTCAATCGAGTTAGTAGCGGCGGGATTCCAAACCCCCCGTGATGAAGCGCGCGACAGCAGTCGCCAATACAGCCATGTACAGTACAGTCGAAGCGGCGGTGACCAGAGTCGCCAATACAGCCAGGGCAATACAACCGAAGCGGCGGCAGCAGCTACCGCAGCGACGGAGGCCATAAACGCGAGTGGCAGAAACGCACACTGAGCCCAGCGGAAGAGCTGGAACAACCCTGCAGGCACCACATGTTCAGGAACCCGGAAACGGGCAAGTGGGGATCCAACCACCTGTTGAAGGACTGTCGAAAGGCACGCAAGATATACGAAGCCATGCAGAAGATAGTCACTCCAGCACCCGCAGCGCAGCCAGCCGCGCAGCTGGCCATCCAGGCAGCACCCGCACCCGCAGTCGCTAATCCAGCACAGGCGGCGGGAGCCTTTCCACAGCAGCAGCAGCAGCCGCAGCAAGATGCCCCACCAGGGTCCATGACGCATATCCAGCGGCACGCGGACAACTCAACATGATACAGAAGGGGCGCCCCTCAAACAGGACCCAGAAGATCATCACTCGCCAAGTTTTCCAGGCCATCACCTGTCCACCTGCAGTACCCGACTACCTGAGAGGGTCAGAGACACCAATCACTTCTCCAGAGCAGATCACCCGCCTGCAGTACCACGACCCGGGCACGCCGCTCTGGTAGTCGAAGCTCTGATCGGAGATTACACCCTGAAAAAGGTGTTCATGGACGGAGGCAGCGGCATCAACATCATCTTTGCCGACACCCTCAGAAGGATAAACAGGCCAACGACAAACTTGGCGGCATCAGAGACCACCTTCCATGGCATAGTACCAGGGCAAGCAGTCACGCCCATGGGAACGATCACACTCGACGTCATCTTCGGCACACCCGAAAACTTCAAGAGGGAGTCGATCGACTTCGAGGTAGTCGACTGGAAGTCGCAGTACCACGCGATACTCGGGCGCCCAACCTTTGCCAGATTCATGGCGGTACCTCACTACGCCTACCTCATGCTCAAGATGCCTGGACCCAAGGGCGTCATCACGGTGCACGGCGACTTCGACCGCTCCAACAGCTGCGACCGCGAGTTCAGCAAGATCTCCGAGTTCTTCGGAATGGAAGAGCACTTCGAGGCGATGGCAGTCGACAACGACAAAACCATCTTCCCGCCACGCAAGAAGCAAGCCAAGGACGCCGCCTTCAACACGACTGACGACACAACAACTCATCAGGTCCACCCGACGGACGCAAACAAGACAGTCAAAGTGTCGTCGAGTCTGCCTATCGCATAGGAAAGCGCGCTCGTCGAGTTTCTACGTGAGAACTGGGAGATCTTCGCCTGGCAACCTTCTGACATGCCAGGCATACCCAGGAACCTCGCCGAGCACTCTTTACGCGTCCACAAGGACGCCAACCCGTCAAGCAGACCATGCGACGCTTTCAGGACCCAAACGAGATGAAATAAGCAAGGAGATCGATCGACTGCTCCACGCCAAATTCATCCGAGAGATCAAGGACTCGGACTGGGTAGCGAACCCAGTCCTGGTGGAGAAGAAGAAGACGAAGAAACTCCGCATGTGCGTCGACTTCACCGCCCTCAACAAATGCTGCCCCAAGGACCATTTCCCGCTCCCGCGGATAGACCAGATCATCGACTCGACTGCAGGCTGCGCACGCCTATCCTTCCTGGACGCCTACTCAGGGTACCAGCAGATCAGGATGAACGTCGACGATGAAGAGAAGACTGCATTCATCACACCCCATGGCGTCTTCTGCTACCAGACGATGCCCTTCGGGTTGAAGAACGCTGGAGCCACGTACCAGCGCACAATGCAAGCCTGCCTAAAGGGGCTAATCGGAGAGATCGTCCAAGTCTACGTCGACGACATAGTCGTCACCACTCGAACGGAGGACACTCTCATCGCCGACCTCCGCAAGGTCTTCGCCGCCCTCAACGAGTATCAGATCAAGCTGAACCCGGACAAGTGTGTCTTCGGCGTGCCAGCCGGAGAACTGCTCGGGTACCTCGTCTCTGCAAGAGGAATCGAAGCCAACCCGAGAAGGTGCAAAACATACTCGCAATGCCAGCACCGACCAAGCTTCATGAGGTGCAACGCCTAGCCGGCCGAGTCGCAGCTCTCAGCCGGTTCATAAGTAAGTTGGGAGAAAAGGCCCTGCCTTTCTACCAACTGATGAAAAAGACAGACAAGTTCGAGTGGACAGAAGAAGCGCAAGTCGCGTTCGACCAACTCAAGAAAACACTCACGACTTCCCCAGTACTGGTGGCGCCACTGGAGAACGAGCCGCTATACCTCTACGTGTCAGCCACGAACAGGGTGGTCAGCACGGTACTCGTAGTCGAACGAGAAGAAGAAGGACACAGTTACCCTGTTCAGCGACCCGTCTACTACCTCAGTGAGGTGCTAACCTTGTCCAAGCAGCGGTACCCGCACTACCAGAAGCTAGCATACGGAGTCTTCATGACATCAAGGAAGGTCGTCCACTACTTCTCCGAGCACTCCATCACGGTAGTAAGCTCCTCCGGGCTCTCCGACATCCTCACCAACCAAGCCGCGACAGGACGAGTCGCCAAGTGGGTTGTTGAGCTAGGGCCCTGGGGGCTGAAGTACGCGCACCCGAAGTCAATCAAGGCCCAGGTGCTTCCAGAGTTCACCACCGAGTGGATAGAGGCCCAGCTACCAGACGTACCCGACCTGTCCAACGCATGGACAATGTACTTCGACGGCTCCAAGAAGTTCAGATCAGCAGGGGCGGGAGTCGTCCTCATCTCACCTAAAGGCGACAAGCTGAGGTACGTGCTGCAGATGAACTTCCCAACGCCCTCCAACAACGAGGCAGAGTACGAGGCCCTGATCCACGGCATGCGGATGGCCAAGAACTGCGGCGCCACTCACCTCATGATCTACGGAGACTCCTACCTCGTCGTGCAACAAACCATGAAGCAATGTGACGCCATCGCCGACAACATGATCGCCTACAGGGACCTGTACAACCAGCTGGAAGGCACCTTCGACGGCTGCGAGCTGCGGCACGTCGGCCGCGAGAGCAACGAGGAAGCCGACACCCTCGCCAACCTGGGCTCAAACAAAGCGCCGGTGCCACCCGGAGTCTTCCTCGAGTGCATCACGCAACGCTCCGTCAAGCTCCGGCCCGCGCCGGGATCCTCTACATCGACAACGAGCACCGCCGACCCGCCCAGCACGGAGAAGGAGCCTATGGAGGTATGCTGATCGAGCCCACATGGACGAGCCCATACCTGGCTTACATACTGCAGCAGAGGGTGCCAACAAACCCAGTCGAAGCCAAGCGCGTCATCCGCCGCTCCAAGGGCTTCACCGTCATCAACGGGGAGCTCTACAAGCGAAGCATCTCGGGAGTCCTCCAAAGGTGCATCGACCCAGTCGACGGTCAAGCCATCTTACTCGAGATCCACGCTGGCATCTGCGGGCACCACGCCAGCAGTCGAGCCTTAGTGGCCAAAGCCTTACGAGCCGGGTTCTACTGGCCCACCGCAATGCAAGACGCAGAAGAACTCGTGAGGAAATGTCTCGGCTGCCAGGAGTTCGCCAACAAGCCGCACGCACCAGCATCAGCACTAAAGACCATTCCACTCGCCTGGCCCTTCGCTCAATGGGGGCTCGACATGGTGGGTCCACTCAAGAAGTCCTCGCCGGGAGGACACACGCATCTCTTGGTGGCAGTCGACAAGTTCACGAAGTGGATCGAAGCGTGCCTATTACAAGTTCGACTGCCTCCTCGGCAGTTAACTTCATCAGGTCGATCATCTTCAGGTTTGGAGTGCCGCACAGCATCATCACCGACAACGGCACGAACTTCACAGCCGAAGAGTTCAAGGACTTCTGCTCCGAGCAAGGCATCAAGCTCAACTACGCATCTGTCTCGCACCCGCAGTCCAACGGACAGGTCGAAAAGGCCAATGGCTTAGTCTGCAAGGGCATCAAGAAGCGCCTGCGAGTACCATTGAGGCGCGCTGCAGGCGCCTGGGTTGAAGAGCTGCCATCTGTGCTGTGGAGTCTGCGCACTACGCCAAACAGATCCACTCAGTACACGCCATTCTTCATGGTCTACGGCGCAGAAGCAATCATGCCGTGCGACATCAAGTTCGACGCGCCCCGAGTGGTGGCTACGACGAGTCCGACGCAGAAGAAGCACTCGAGGACGACATGGATACCCTGGACGAAGCACGCGACATCGCCCTTACCCGCACAGCCGTGTATCAGCAAGACTTACGCAACTACCACGGGCGGCGACTGCGGCCCAGAGCGTTCGTCCCTGGCGACCTTGTCCTCCGCCTCAAACAGAAGAAGGTGCACAAACTCGCCTCCCCGTGGGAGGGTCCATACATCGTGACAGAGGCAATCGGCGGCGGAGCTTACCGCCTGAAGGACTCGAAGACGGGGACAGTCTGCAACAACCCGTGGAACGTTGCGCAACTGCGCCGCTTCTACGCCTAATCGACCCCCCTTGTAACAAAGTGTACATGTCAAGAGGCGGCAGGTTCCAGACGCACTCTTTCCCTTACCAGGGTACCTGAGGGGACTGGAAGGGTTTTAATGAGGCGGCCTGCTCGCAAAAATCAATGAAGTGATTTGTGGAACAAGCTCTCCCCTTTACTTTTTTAGTCAAAAAGCAACATAAACCTAGGCCCACCCGACGCACTCGGGGGCTGCGCCATACAGGTCCAACTCGAAATCCTAGGCCGCACCCGAAGCACTCGGGGGCTGCGCCGCACAGGTCTAAGTCAAACCTAGGCCGCACCCGACGCACTCGGGGGCTGCGCCATACAGGTCCAACTCAAAAACCTAGGCCGCCACCCGAAGCACTCGGGGGCTGCGCCGCACAGGTCTAAGTCAAACCTAGGCCGCACCCGAAGCACTCGGGGGCTGCGCCGCACAGGTCTAAGTAAACCTAGGCCGCCACCCAACGCACTCGGGGGCTGCGCCATACAGGTCCAACTCGAAAACCTAGGCCGCCACCCGAAGCACTCGGGGGCTGCGCCGCACAGGTCTAAGTCAAACCTAGGCCGCACCCGACGCACTCGGGGGCTGCGCCATACAGGTCCAACTCGAAAACCTAGGTCGCCACCCGAAGCACTCGGGGCTGCGCCGCACAGGTCTAAGTCAAATCCTAGGCCGTCACCCGAAGCACTCGGGGGCTGCGCCGCACAGGTCTAAGTTAAACCTAGGCCGCCACCCGACGCACTCGGGGGCTGCACCATACAGGACCAACTCGTAAAACCTAGGCCGCCACCCGAAGCACTCGGGGGCTGCGCCGCACAGGTCCAAGTTAAACCTAGGCCGCCACCCGAAGCACTCGGGGGCTGCGCCAATACAGGTTTAACTCGAAAACCTTGGCCGCACCCGAAGCACTCGGGGGCTGCGCCAATACAGGTCTAACTCGAAAACCTTGGCCGCACCCGAAGCACTCGGGGGGCTGCGCCGCACAGGTCTGACTCGACATCCTTTGGCCGCACTCGAAGCACTCGGGGGCTACGCCATACAGGTCTGATTCGAAACACCTAGACCGCACTCGACCCGCTCGGGGCGGCACCATACAGGTTTACAGAAGTCTACAAAATACAATTTACTCACTCGGGGGCTACCCCCACCTCGGCATACATACACTCATATTTCCACTTGGAAAAATTGCTTTTACAAGCTAACGATATACAATAGCAGCCTACTACTCTTATTCTACAGGCTCGCCCTTTGGCGCATCGAGTGGCCCTACAAGGTGCTCACTAAAGCTCTGGACCTGCTGAATCATCTGACGCGCACCTTGTACAGTGGAAGATTAGGCCGGTGCATTCGAACGTACGCCAGCGCCACGTTCGCCCCGGCAACAAGTTGAGTGTGCACGACTTCCTTCAACGCACTGCCTTCACGGAACCTCTCCAGCAGCGCGGCCAGTCCATTAGGCTGCTCGTTGTGAGGAAAGTACACCCTGTTGATCTGCCAGAGGGTTTTTCTACAACCTTCCAAGAGCACAGCAGCCCGCCAGGTGCGATCCAACATTCGCGCCAGTACACTACCTCTGGATTTATTCGACCAAAACTGACGCGCTTCGGGTGAGTCACCGGCGGCTTCTTTCTCCACCCGCTCGTCTACTCGACTTTGCTCGGCCTTCCAGTCAGAGTTCACATCTGCATCAAGACCCAGCACTAAGAACAGTAAAAGGATAAACAAGTCGAAGCACAGTGCTAGAAGACCAACCTTGAAGCTGCCGACTGATCAAGTCCATCTCGCCCAGCAGAAACTCCTCTCGCTGGGAGAACGGCGCAACGGGCCGTGACCTCAAGCGCTCCAACTCCAACTCGGCGCTCTTCAACTTCGACTCGAGCTCAACAATCTTGTTCCTCATGAAGGTGATCACCCGTTGATCATTCACACTTCGCGCAGGAGCTGGAGGAGCTCGACGGCGATGGCGAGTGGGTGCAGCCGAAGAGGTGTCCTCCTCGTCGCCCGCACTAGCCGTTCCAGCAACCCCAGGAGCTTCAGACATTCATAAAGATTACGCACAAAAAATTCTAGACTAATGAAAGTTTCAGACATTCATAAAGATTACGCACAAAAATTTTCAGATTTAATTAACAATCTGGTGATTTTAGGAATTTCGTACAGTGAACAGCAAAAATCTGTTTCTGCGCAGCAATCAAAATTAAGCATCATCTTAACATTAGAGGCTACTCTTGGCACAACAATGCGAGAAAATAAAGATACAAAGGAGTTGCTACAGAAGTAAACAAGCACATTGACTCAAATAAAGAAAAATTGCAGAAATAAAAACAATGGGTTGTCTCCCACAAGCGTTTTTCTTTAAAGCCTTTTAGCTAGGCATGATAATTTTGATGATGCTCTCATATGTATAAGAGGTGAATATGAAAGAGCATCAAGAAGCAAATATCAAACACATTTAAGTCTAACCCACTTCCTATGCAAAGGAATCTTGTAAGAAAATAAATCAATAAAGCACAAAGTGACTATCATAGGAAGGCAAAACAAGTGCAACATCAAAACTTTCAACATAAAGAGAGGAGACTTAATATTATTGTGATGTATGAATCCATGTCTCCCTCTCTCATTAGGACCAGTAGGTCTTAAAGTACCCAGTAAATAAAAGCAAATCAAGAGAAAGCTCAAAACCTTCATCATAAAGAGAAGAAATTTAGTAACATGAAGATTTCTATAACCATACTTTCTTCTCTCAAAATAATTTTCAGTGGCATCATGAATAAACTCAACAATATAGCTATCACATAAAGCATTCTTATCATGATCCACATGCATAAAATTATCATTACTCTCCACATAAGCATAATCAATTTCATTAGTAATAGTGGGAGTAAAAGTATCACATCCATCATTGTAATCATCATAAATTGGAGGCATAGAATAATCATAATGAATTTTATCCTCAATAGTAGATGGACTGAAAATACCATATTCATCATTGTAAACATCATATATAGGAGGCATATCATAATCAACATAAACTATATCCTCAATAGTAGGTGGAGTGAAAATATCACAATCATTATAAACATCATATATTGGAGGCAAAGTATCATCAAAGCAAATTTTCTCCTCCAAAACTGGGGAACTAAAAAGATCATTTTCATCAAAATCGACCTCCCCAAGCTTAAATTCTTCCATAGCATTAGCAATAATGGTGTTCAAAGAATTCATGCTAATAACATTGCTATCACTATTATGCAATCAAACTTTCATAGGTTTTTTAATTTTCTCTTCAAAAGCATCATGTCCTAATTCAATATAAAGTTCATAAAGATCTCTAATTTTTTTATTGTTTTCCATTAAGCCTAACTAGTGAAATAAAAACAAGAAACAAAAAGATATAATTGCAGAATCTAAAGGAAATACCTTCGAGCACTCACACGTCAGCAACAGTGCTAGAAAATAGCTAAGTAGCTGGAGGATGTGAGTACCTTTTACCTTACCTCCCCGGCAACGGCGCCAGAAAATAGCTTGATGTCTATGCACGCTTCTATTCTTGTAGACAGTGTTGGGCCTCCAAGTGCAGAGGTTTGTAGAACAGCAGCAAGTTTCCCTCAAGTGAATCATCCAAGGTTTATCGAACTCGGGGAGGTAGAGGTCAAAGATATCCCTCTCAAGCAACTCTGCAATTAAGATACAAGAAGTCTCTTGTGTCCTCAACACACCCAATACACTTGTCAGGTGTATAGGTGCACTAGTTCGGCGAAGAGATAGTGAAATACAAGTAATATGGATGATTATAAGTGGTAATTGCAATCTGAAATAAAAATAGCAGCAAGCAAACATGTAGCAGAACTGGTTGTAAACGGTGTTTCAATGCTTAGACACAAGGCCTAGGGATCATACTTTCACTAGTGGACACTCTCAACAATAATAATATAATTGAATACATAGATATTTCCTCTTCACTATGCTACTCTGAGTTATTCTCTCGTTGGATAACGAACACCAATCCACCGCGTAGGGCTATAAAAGCACACCTTAAAGTCGCATTCCCATGTCTAGTTAACCCCACACTGTCAACTTGAGCGCCCTAGAAGGTACTAGACAAACACCGCAATTTCATAGAGACATCCAACGCAAATAATAACTCATGATAAGTATTCCTGTTATCTTTAGCCTAAGAGCGACACACGGGGCGCACACTGTCAACTTCGCACCGTGGGACAAAGGTGACTCCGGAGATTACATTAATAAAACCACTTGAGTAGCATATAAGATAATGAAGAGTACATCTATGGATTCAACTAGATTACAAAGCTCATGATCACATAAAGATCACACCATGGGAGAGAGAGATAAACCACATAGCTACCGGTAGAGCTCTCAGCCTCGGGGAGAACTACTCCCTCCTCATCATGGGAGGCAGCAACGACGATGATGGAGGCGGTGGCGTCGATGGAGATGGCTCCGGGGGCAATTCCCCGTCCCGGCAGGGTGCCGAAACAGAGACTTCTGTCCCCCGAAACGGAGTTTCGTGGCGGTGGAGCACGAAGATGTATTCGGGAGTTTCATCAATTGTGTTAGGGTTTACTCTGCGGGGGCTATTTATGGTCCAAAGGGCAGCTTCAGAAGGTTCCGAGGCAGCCACACGTGGCCTCGGCGAGGGTCAGGGTTTTCCTGGCCGAGCCGACTTGTCGGGTCTGCACAGGCCGCATACGAACTCCGATGGAGATGAACCTTTATATAAAACGTGCGGCGGAAAATTTGCTGCAACTTTCGCGACTAGACTTTTTCCATTTGACGTCGTCTTCAGGCCCGAACATGACGATCGTTGAAAATAGTTTTCAGACAGATTTCTGGAAAGTCCCAATTTGACTCCAACAAGGTTTCCTTTGCCCAATTTTGATAATTTCTACACATTAAAGTGTAAAAGAAGAACATTGTGCACTTTGGCAACTATTAGTAGGTTAGTCCAATAAATGTCATAATATGATATAAAGTGCATATAAAACATGTGGCAATTGATATAAAACATGCATGGAACATAAAAAATTATAGATACGTTTGAGACGTATCAACAACCTTCTCAAAATCACCTACGACTTGGTGACCAAGAAATAGCTGGAAAGTGAGCTCTGAGCCGCGTACCGTCTGCGCACGTGTGTAGTCCACCAAGGTGGTCGCATTGCCTTTGAACGGAGCCGCAAGCGCGTCAACAGCAACCGGCGATGGCTTGCTTGGGAAGATGCTCCGGTGCACAGTCGCCAAGGCGCCTGTCGACTTCTGCAGCGCCGCCGAAGCATACGCGCAGACGCGGTCGATGAAGCCAACAGCCTCCGCCAAGCCGACATTCTCGCTGGAAGACCCTTCTGGAGGAGCACCTCCGCAAGTCTCTGATCAAAAGAAATCCACACCCGTAAGACACCAGAAGTCGACAAAAGGCAAAGTAGGCACTGAGCCGAAATACTTACTTCCAACAACATCTGCGAGTGCGAGCAAGCGGTCGACCTGGGTCTTCTCCAGATCATCCCGAGCTTGTTCACGCTCTTGGGCTTCACCCAGCGACTTCTCCAGCTCCGCGACCCGCTTCTTCATGCTCTCCTTCTCGCCTACGGATCAACGGAGCAAAGTTAGCAATAAAGGCAGTCAAAGCACCCCTCGAACACAAGGGTTCACACTCACTATTCGCTTGCTCCAGAGCAGTGCGGAGCTGATCCCTCTCCTGCTCCATGCGAACGAAGGCTGCGGCTCCCTCCATCTGCTGGCGATAAAATGGCTGCGGGAAACACAAGACATCAATCTGCGCCCGACTATTCTAGTCACGCACATCTTCAGGGGCTACTCCCATCGGGAGCGCTGTTCGCGCACCCGATACAGATTTTGCAGAATGAGTCAAAGGACACTTACATGCTCAAGCAGCCCAGCATCAGCCGGAGTCGCATCAGCAGCTTTCTCTGGCACGGAGGAGGTCGAAGCCTTCAAGGCCAAAGCGTCACCCGCCAGAGCCTCTTCTCCGGTCGTCTTCGCAGTCTGCTCGATCATGGGAGCAGAAGTGTGCTCCATCTCACGAGGGGAAGAAACAACAGCGCCAGTACGGTCGCTGTGACAAGATAACTCAATTCAAAGACTCGCAAGTGAAAAAGCACACTCGACAAAAACAAGGCAATGGTTACGCGACTAACCTGGCGACATCTACATCATCTTCACTTCCTAGGGAGACGGAGGCCATCCTCGCAAACTCAGTCAGCGGTGCAGAGCCGAGGGGAAGCACGACCAAAGGATCAGCCAGGTCACTCGTGTACCTAGCGCCCGAGGACGACTCGCTCGCCTCCTCGTTTTCCACACCCGCCTCCTTCACGGGCGACGAAGCCGAACCAGAGTCGCCACTCTTTCGCCTCTGCCGCTTCAGCAGCGGCTCCTCATCTTCATCGTCCTCCTCCAACTCTTCACTCGGAGAGGTGGCGGAGGGAACTTCGTCGTCATCAACCTCGTCCTCCTCAGGGAACTCTGCCTCTTCGTGAGGTCCATTCTCCATCAGCGGAGGAAGACTAACATAGCTCGAACGACCCTGTCAGCAAATGAAGCATTCGAGTCAGGCAAAAAGATTCGACAGAAGAAGATACAAGACAAAAGCAAAGCACACGAAGCTCACCTCAGGCACAGGGTTATTAGGCCCATACGGCTCGACCGAGCACTTGACATTGCACGGGTCAGCGGCTCGGAGACTAGTGATGCTCCTCACCTTCGACTCGACTGCATCATCATCGAGCTCATCGCCGACATCTTCACGCGCCCACATTGGGTGGACGCGAGTGCGGAGCGGCTGCACCCGAAGCCTGAAGAAGGTGGCAATAAGGTGAACTCCACCTGTCTCGCGCGCAAGACTTTTCAGAAGGCCACGAAGAAGCGTCAGCAAGGGCTGAGTCGCCTCCCTGTCCTCCTTCGACAGCGGGTGCGCCCACGCGTTCGTCTTCCGCAACTCGCGGTCAGCCGCGAAGTCGGGAAGCCCTTCCTGGTCGCACCTGATGTAGAACCACTTCTTCCGCCAGCCTTGGACAGAGTCGGACTTCTTCATCTGAAAGTAGGTGGTGTCGCCACGCACCTGGATGTCGAAGCCGCCGACTGGATACACCTGCTTGCTTTTTCCCACGTTCCTCCTCAGAGGAATAGCGACTTCCACAGCAGCCAGTTGGGTGCGATTCCCAGGAAGCACTCGCAGAGCACGATATAGCTCGCGATGCTCAAGACGCTATTGGGAGTCAGATCGTGGATCTGAATCCCATAAGCATACAAGAGACCACGGACGAAATCGTGGAGGGGGAACCCGAAACCCCGCGGAAGGAAATCCACGAAGCAAACACGTTCCCCCTCGCGAGGAGTGGGGAATACCTCTTTCCCAGGAGCGCGCACCGTCGCCTGATCTGCCGGCGGCAGCAGCCTCTGCGCGCGGAGGGCCTCGAGGTCGGCCTTCTTCACCGACGATTTCACCCAGTCGCCGTCGGGCTTCTTCATCACGCTCGCCTCGGCGGTGGCGACGGCGCCAGCAGCAGGCTTCCCCCTCTTCATCGCGGCCTTGCTCATGGAGGGCGGAGAAAAGAAACTGGCAGAAAAGAACAACAATGGTGGAGAGAGAGCAGCGGAGACGATGGCAGAATGGGGATGGAATGAACTGTTCGCCGCCGCGGTGAAAAATATATACCGCGTGGCCAGTTAATCCAGGCCGTCTTCCGCAAAACCACACTCCACAACAACATCTGGCCGTCCACGTGTCGCGCGGAGATAGCAACCGTCGCCGGCCACGCCGCCCACTACGCACGGGAATCAAGGCGCCATCATCACACCGCGAAATTTTCGCGCCCAACGGTCAGTATAAAGCGGCAACCGCTGTCTCCAGTCAATACTGACAGTGGGACCGCACTTTCACATCCCATCGGACACAGAGTGAGCCAAAAAACGTCAGCGCTGACGTCAACCGCGCAGGCGTAGCAAGTAAGCCAATGGGCTGATCGAGAACTCGAACAGTTCATTCGAGTGCAAAAAGATTCAGTAAGCTCTAAGAGCTGAATAAACTCGAACAAGTTCATTCGAGTGCAAGAGAGATTCAGTAAGCTCCAAGAGCTGAACAAACTCGTGCAGTAAGCCAGACCGGCCGAATACACAGTAAGTCCCACAAAGCCAGGCGCGACTCCAACAAGTCGAGTCCCTTCTTTACTCCCATCGGGAGCGGGCTTTTCGACTGAAGAAAAATTGAGTTAAACCTCAATTGCAAGCAATTCAGCTTAATCTCGGGGGCTACTCCCATCGGGAGCGCTGTTCGCGCTCCCGAGTGACTCAGAACAGTAGCAGTCGAAAAATCACCGACTAAGGCTGTACTCGCAGTATTTTACCCTGCAGTCAACGGTTCGACTAAGTGATGACGTGAAACACACGTTCGTTGGGAGACCCCAAGAGGAAGGTATGATGTAGTCAGCAGCAAGTTTTCCCTCAGAAAGAAACCAAGGTTATCGAACCAGTAGGAGCAGCAACTCTTCAGAAGGTTGTCAACGGCGCCAGAAAAATAGCTGTCGCAGGGAGTCTGGACTGTTGACGTGGAATCTGCGCACAACACAATCAAACTACTTTGCCCCAACGAAACAGTGAGGTTATCAATCTCACTGGCTTGCTGAAAACAAAGGATTAAACGTATGGTGTGGAAAATGAGTATTAAATTGCAGAGAATGAAAAAGGAACAGTTTGCAGTTTGTGGTTGTTTAATCAGTGTAAAAGAATGGACCGGGGTCCACAGTTCACTAGTGGTGTCTCTCCATAAAAGATAACTAACATGTTGGGTGAACAAATTACAGCTGGGGAATTGACGAATAGTGAGCGCATGACAATGCATATACATGACATGTTGACTACTATGATATTTAATTAGGCATTACGACATAATACATAGATCGTTATCCAACAGCATCTATGACTAATAATCCACCGCCGGGTTGTCATCCGAATCCCCCGTTCGTATTAAGTTGCAAGCAACGGATAATTGCATTAAGTAAAGTGCGTAATGTAAACAAACACATATGCCCGTGGACATAGCATCGTTAGGTTATCCCTAGTGGCAACAGCACATCCACAACCTTAGAACTTTCTGTCACTGTCCCAGGTTAAACGGAGACATGAACCCACTATCTAGCATAAATACTCTCTCTTGGAGTTACAAGCATCTAGTTGGCCAAAGCATCTACGAGTAACGGAAAGCATGCAAGATCTTAAATAACATATAAGATAGATTGATAATCAACTTGACATAATATTCAATATTCATCGGATCCCAACAAACACAACATGTAGCATTACAATAATATGATCTTGATCATGTAGGGCAGCTCACAAGATCTAAACATGATGGCACAAAGTGGAGAGACAACCATCTAGCTACTGCTATGGACCCGTAGTCCAAGGATGAACTACTCACGCATCACTCCGGAGGCAGGCATGGCGATGTAGAAGCCTTCGGTGATGATTCCCCTCTCCGGCAGGGTGCCGGGAAGAGGTTCTGAACCCTCCCGAGCTAGGGTTGACGACAGCGGCGTCTCTGGATCTTTTCGTGGATATTTGCTCAGGTACTTAGGGTTTTTGCGTCGGGTGAATAAGTAGGCGAAAGGGCGGCGGCTGCGGACCCCGAGGGGCCCACACCACCCCAGGGCGCGGCAGAAGGGGGAACCGCGCCCTAGTGGCGTGTGGGGCCCTGGTGGCCCTCCTCTGTTGCTTCTTCGCTCCGTCAGGTGAGTTCTGGTAAAATAGGGACCCCCATGTAGTTTCGTCCAATTCCGAGAATATTTCCAGACTAGCTTTTCTGGAATACAAAAACAGCAGAAAACAGGAACTGGCACTTCGGCATCTTGTTAATAGGTTAGTCCGAAAAAATGTATAAAAGTGATATAAAGTAGATGCAAAACATGTAGCAATTGGTATAAAACAAGTATGGAACATCAAAAATTATAGATACGTTTGAGACGTATCACTAAGGAATCCTCCATAAGCCCTGAACGGCCGGAGTCGACTAATTTTACTTGTTCCTTTCAGGAATCCGACGGCATGCCCAGGAGGAAGGAGTCCTTTACCCGACTCTATGATTCGACTAAGCACTCGGGGGCTCCTGTCGTGGGGTCACTCTTCGACTACCCCACGGTGGGGATACCTGGGTCACGCCAAGCCTATCAGCCTTATGATGAGGGCCCAAGGAAGGCCCAAGGAGGACGACGTGCAGCCCAAGATAGTCGACGTTAGGTCATGCGACTCCAGCCATGCTTGTAAGCGCCATCGGCACCATTCACCTGAGACCTAGCCTACCATATAAAGGCTAGGAGGGTCCTTCGTCTAGGGTACGCTCATAGCCGCCACCACAAACCCTAGCGAGATTGCCATCTCGCCATTGTAGCCACAACTCGCCATTCAATACCAGACAAGCAGGAAGTAGGGTGTTATCCTCCGGGAGCCTGAACCTGGGTAAAGAGCCTTGCTTGTCAGCCGTCATGATCACCAGCGCTCATCTCTCTCCCCCTCAATCAACCCGGGGTACTCAACCCAGGGATTTGCCGAGTCCACACCTCGTCACGGCTGAAGACGGGAAACGGCGGCGGTCGATGCTGGGAGGCGGCAGGCGGCGCTGGTCGGCAGCGGCAGGCACCAGGCGCGGCGCGAGCCGTGGTGACGAGAGGCGGCGGCCATGGCGACACACGGGGGGAGACGAGAAAGAAGTGAGGGGGAAAATGAGTCGGGGGTGAGGGATGGGGCTAGCGGGCGAGCGAGGCGGGGCCCACGCGCGGGCGTGATTGCGGGATGAGTTCGGCCCGGCTGAGGTGAGAAGCTCGAATCGAGCTTCCCAACCGCGCAGGGCTGAGCACCCTTTTCCGCATGAGGTGGGCATGGCCTAGAAGAGTAAACCGGGCTAACAAACAACTGAATGTGGGCGAGGGGAGATTTTCTGAGACGGACCGGGCTACCAAACACACCCTTAGCTGTCGGATCGAGCCATCGCCGTTCGCCGGCTGGGAATTGCTCGAGCTCCTCACGGCTTTGTAGAGCCTGCTCCCCCGTGACAAAATGTAAACCACATCTGATATTCAGTCATGAATTCGATCACTAAACAAATAGAAGTTTTAAGTGTTTGGATATGAGAGAAGTCCAAGTTTAGTTTACTAACTCCAATTTAGCCCAACTTTCACCCTTTAAATTCTGAAAACTGTTCAGAATTACGTATTTCCACTTTTTTTAATAGGTTTTGACTAGGAGCGAACCTGGAGAGAAAGTTACCGTGTCCTCAATGGCGGAGCTTGAAAAAATTCATGGACGGGCCAAGCTCAAAGAAACACAAAAAAAATTGTTCTGAAACACACCACTTCACTAGACACCAGTCACTAATAATTTTCCCGTTGCTTACATATCAGAAGATACATACATATATATAATATTACTACAAAATAAAGGAACTATACCAAAACAAGCTAGACACTATATGTGTTTAGACATGGAGATACATCCTACAAGTCAAGATTTCTATGAATTTAGCATGAGCAACTTTATTCTTAGCAATAGCATGAAGAACCATTTTACCCTTCTCAATAAGGGAAGCATTATTATCATCTTCTTCATTATCAACATCATTATCAACATCATTCTCATTTTGAGATATATTGGGAGTCAAGGTAGAAATTACCGTTGATCCCTTGCCATAAGGCAAAAGTGTGAAGTGGTTTATGATGATGAAGCAAAACTTGAAGCACCATTCAAGTCCATGTCTTGTTCCATGGAGTGTTCGGTTTCCTCTACATTGTTAGCCAAACAAATACTAGAGGGAATAGAGGTATTTTTATCAAGGGAACAAGACATAGAGAGCATATCATCACGAGGATTAGTCAAGCAATTTGTACATGATATGCAAGGACTATCAACACAAGTATGTAGATCATTTTTGGTTCTAGATGCGTTTAAGTCCAAAGATAAATCATTGCAATAAGATAGAGGTGAAGTATCATCAACAATAAGCTTACTATCATTATTGCAATATTTATCACTACTCACCATTACATTACTTTGTGGCTTGCCACATGTAGGTGAAGTAGAAGAAGTTGAGAACTCATCACGGCCGAAAGTGGAGGGACAACACTCATCTCCACAATTCTTGGACACATCATATTTATCTTGAAGCTTGGTCCAAAGCTCATGAGCATTCCGAAAAGGAGAGACCGACATAATAACTACATCGCTCAAAGCATTGAAAATCACATTAGAAGCTTGAGCATTTAGATAGGAATTATTCTCATCCAACAAAGATAATCTTTTGGGATTCCTTGGAGGAGAATAACCCCAATCTAGAATTCGCTCTATGTATGGGTCAATGACCCGAAGAATATTAAGAATGCGAATTTTCCAAACATCATAATTTGTGCCATCTAATATAAAAGAAGCATTGTGCACTAGTCCACTAGACGACATCTTTACTCTCCAGGCGGTGAAGCCAATAAGGAGAGAACCCGCTCTGATAACAATTGAAAGGACACGGATGTCGCCTAGAGGGGGGTGAATAGGCGATTTAAAATTCTTTACGGTTTAGGCTTGAATAAATGCGGAATAAAACTAGCGGTTAATTTATCAAGCGCAAAACCTAAACAAGCTAGGTTTACCTATGTGCACCAACAACTTATGCTTAAACAAGATATACAACTATGTGAAAGCAAGATATATTACTTCAAGCTCAATGGCTATCACAAGGTAAATTGCATAAGTAAGAAGCTCGGGTATAGAAATACCGAGGCACTTGGAGACGATGATTTATCCTGAAGTTCACTTCCCAATGGAAGCTACGTCTCCGTTGGAGCGGTGCGGAGTCACAAAGTGATCCCGAATAGCCGTCAAATGGCACACCGTAATCTCCTTCGTGCCTCTACCAATGTAGAGTGCCACGAACCACTATGGGACACTTGATGTAACATCCCAAATTTATAATAAGGATTAATAAGACCCCAAAATTCAGAACCAACAAAAACTTTTTAAATTACTTCACTAATGATCATGTTTTCCCTTATATTGTTCTGTTTAACCTTGTGTGACTTGAATGTTTAAGTTGTTTGACTGGGAAATATTAACCCAGTGACCTAACCTAAGTAAAAATATATTTAAAACTCTGGTGATCATGTTATGACAAGAAAAAAACATTTCCATATATATCTTCTGCCACTCCTGTTTTATTCAAATATCATTTCCAAAAATAATTTGGGTTTGGCCACAACCAAAACATCCTTTATTGAGAAAGTGAAAGTATTCCCAAAATTATGTAATCCCCAAAAGTAGGGAGATCTATATGTTATCTCCTATCTATTTATCAAACTCGATATTTTGCATGTGTGTGCAACTCCCATTTTATAAGCTCTTATTTTATTCCCCTGGGAAACCACACTAGTGGGAAATATATTACCCCACATAAGTTCTTTATCGAACCTTTTGAAAACTATTGGGTTATGAGTTGAGATATTTCGTAAACAATATCTTGTCATAATTAAGTGTGGTCACTTTCAAGATAGTATTGTTAATTATGAAAAGTGTGGTATGATTACTTTGTATGATTTGATTTGTGTTATTGATATTGTAATGTTGTGATTGTTATGATTGTTTGCTTGTGAGGATAATTCCCCAAGTTGTGCTCAATCCTAAAGTAAAACAAACTTGACCACCAATTTGTATTATGACTTGAAAACAAAACAAGACCTCTATAATTACTTACACCCTCAAATCAAATCTTGATTACAAGAAGTGATCCTATTAAAATTTCCTCTCTATCTATTCCTCTATTCTATAAAAACAATTATGTCTTCTTTACCAAGATTTTAGGAGTGAGGTGAACTAATAGTCATCCCCACTTCATATCACTCCCTCCTCAAGTAAACCTACTTTTCGATTTAAAGCAAACCCCTCTTTTCATTTATTAAAAAGAAAATGGAGGTCATAAGTTAAAAATGATCTTCATAAATAATTTCCCTCCCAAAATTCTCTATTTCCTCAAAACAAATGTTTTCTCTATGAAAATAAAACTTATTGGAAGTTATCCTATTTGTCAAAGAAGTTCCAAAAGTTCAAACCATATTTTATTACTGGTTTTAAAATATTAAAGGAGTATCAAATTATTAATTTCCAAAAATGATTTATGTAAACTCTATGAACAAATTTTGCACAAAACATTTTATTTTCAAAAACCAATTTTTGTGGAGCCTCTACATGTATATGGGAGGCTACCCAAATATTTTCAGAATTTTTAAAAATGTATAAAGGCCTCAATTAAATTCCCTAAAACCTACTGGTTTTGGAAAGGAAATAAAAGATTTAGACGAGGACCTATCGGTGAGAGGAGAAAGAAATCCAGGGGGCTTTTCGCAAGAACTTCATTGACTTCCTGTAGCACGTCGCCGACACGGCACCGTGCTGCCGTGCTCGCCGCGCCGCCGTGCTCCCTCATGCACGTCACCGAGCTCCACGCCGCCGTGCTCCTCACGCCGCGCCTTGCTGCTCGACAAGAGGAGACTCCTCCCACACGACTCCCTGCCTCCCACCTGCTCCCTGCTCCTCTGCCTCCACCTCCCTCCCGCACGCCACCGTGCCACGCTCCTCCTCGCAGTGTGGAGCGGATAAGAAGGCCACCGAGGACGCTCTGCTCCCCCACGCCTCACTTATCTGCTCACTCCCCTGCCTCTCTCTCTCTCTCCATATTCTCCACCACGGAACCGAACCAAGGCCGAGCCGCCGTCGCACATCGCCGGCGATAGAGAGCTCCCCATCCAAATCCCAGACCACCAGCACCTTCGCCATGCCCTACTCCCCCTCCCTGTGCGAGGAATCGTAGAGGGAAGCCCGGGATCGCCGTCGCCGTCCCGATCCTCTTCTTCTCCGGCCGCCGCTTGTCGAGCAAGCTCGCGAGCAGCTCAGCCCACCATTCTTCTCCATTATCGCATCCATGTGTTCCCCTGGCCGTGCTCTTCCTCACGAACATCCCCATTTCCTTTTAGGTCGCCGGAGCCGCCGATGCCGTCGCCGCCGTGCTCTGGCCTCGCCTTGCTCTGTTCTGTGCGACGCGAGGAAGAAGAGGCCCGGTACCGCTTCGCTCTCACGCATGGGCCGCAAGATGGGCCTCTCCCCGTGCTGCTCAGCCCAAATCCCGCCAGCTCCAGTGCCAGAGCCAGCCTGCTAACGTTTTTTTTTTAGGTTGTTTATTTATTTCCTGATAGATATATTTCTGGACCTTTAGTTTAAATCCATTTAAAATAGTTTTAGTTTGAATCTGGCCAAACCAAAAATCACAATAGTAATGTTATAAGTTTAGAGACGTGTGCAACTTACAGATCTGAAAAATATTGATTTGTGTGTCTTTGAAAAATGCTGTGCTATGATTGGTCAAAATCAGTGTTTTGTCCATAACTTAATTTGTGTTGATCTAAAATGTGTCAATCCAATGGTTTTAGAAAGCTCTTCACAGTACCTTTCAGTAGAAATTGGTCTCATATGTTTTGAATGTTTAGAACAAAAGTTGCATGCACTTCTAGTTTAGGCCAGCAAGCACTTTGTGCATTTTTATTAAATTATGTAAATAACTTTTTGGATCAAACTCACTTGGAGTAGTTTCTAATAGCAACAGAGAACACAAACCCAAGTTTGCATGGTTGTTTGATTGACAGAACTCTCTAGGTGTAATTTTTAGTAAAAATGATGTTCTGCCACTAATAAACAAGAATTAGATTTAATGTTTTAAATTATGAAATTGTGGGTTGTGTTTATTGTTGATTGTTTTGGTATTGCCACTTGTGTGTTACTGATCTTTGACATGTTAAATTATGTTAGTACTGTTAGTGAGTGTTTTGCTTGTTTATCTTGTTGTTAAATTAGTTTTGTGTGATTACATTTTAAAATGTTAGCTAGAATAAAACTTATAAAAAGTATCTTTAACACTAGATAATTCCATATCTCGAGATTCATGTGTCCAAATAAATCCAACTCAAAGGTTCTGTAAAGCTTATGAAATTCTTTAACTCACTGAAGTGGTTTCGTCTCATTTAAATTAACATTAGAAATACAATATTTAAAATACCATAGAAGGTTTAAATTCTAAACTTGTTGGTTTCTGATCCTCAATTAGTCCAAAGGATACCAATCCAATTTTGTTAGATTGGTACTGTCATTACTTAGCTCCCCTAATTTTGGTGGAATTAATTAACCCTTATTAATTAGTTAGCATTTGATTGAATGTCAGAAAACCTTTCTGGACTAAAACAATTATGTAGGGAGTTTAATAACTCTAAGTGAATCAAACCCAATTGTGTGGTCTTCTACACTTCAGTAGCTTTCTGTAGGAATTTAGTTTGTATTTTTGTGACCAACAGAACCCAAGTTATGCAATTAAACATGCACCACTAATTTCTGCCTTATTTAAGGCCTAATTAAATAATAGTCAATTCAATTAAATTGAAATCAAATTGTGTTGCTTTGTGTGTGCAGTAGCTGTGTGTGATGCTTGAGAGTTGTAGTGATGCTTGATTGAGTAGTTTAGTAGTTGTAGGTATTGCCTGTTCATGTTAGTGTCTTCACCTTCACTTGGTGAGATATTTTGGTTTACAGATAACTTTTGTCTGAAGTATTTCCTATTTAGATAAAGATGCTTAATCACAACTTTAACCATATCCTTATAAGCATGAGTAGTGGGGTGATTTCCAAACTTGTTTGTTAAATAACATTCTTCTCTCTTGATTGTTGTTTGTTAGTATTGCTTGATGGTTGTTGTCGGAGGGTTCTACTGGATGTTGATTGTGTTCTTTCCTTTTTGCGACGCTAGATGTAAACGCCACCGGGGTGATCCTTGGAAAGGATTTACGAGAGAAGAATCGGAGTTTATTTCTTTGATCAGTGAGAAGAAGTCCAGGGACATTATGCTGAAACCAGGCAAGCTACTTCACTGAGCTTGCATCTATATACATCTATTTTGATTTACCTGTTTTACTTATAAAGAGCATAAATGATTTCTGTGGTGTCTGCCACGAAAGCGATGATTTTGAAAACCCTTTTTCCAAAATTACAAGTATATTGTTGAGGCACCCGATATAGAGGTGTTAGCGGTATACAATGATTTCTAAATGAACTTGTTTTACTCCAAAGCCTTCTATGAAAATCTTTTGGTGGGATTACAAACCACCCAAGTTTTGATTAAAAGTATTTTTGCTCTGAAAAATTAGAAATGATTGTGAAAACCTTTTTAAAAGGGTTTATGAAAAACTATTTTGCCACCTTATATAGAAGTATAAGGTAGTTATTTAAAACTATAGGATGGGAAAAAACAATGTTTTCTCGAAACTCTCTTTTAAAAATACTTGGATAGACCTGCCGGAAGGTCGGTGCTCAGTTGAAGAAGGTTGGTGTTGTTTTTGAGAAAAATGCACATTGTGTCCTAGTACTATGACGACCAACCATTATCCTGTGCGACCACACTTACCCACATATTGGCAAGGGCGTAGTCATATAATTTGCTCGTGTTAGTACTGGATGCCTCAACAACGAGGATAACCTCGTTCCATGAGGGGATGGTCTGAGGACCTACCCCTGACCTGGGTCCTCTTCAGTGTTGGTCTACCGGAAGCCGGTATGGACGTGTTTGGAGGAAGAGGATTGAAGGGCTCCCTTGGGTCCGCCGGGCAGAACTACGAGTCCTCACACTTAGTTCCTGAGGGTTTGAGTGTCGATGGAATGTGTCGTAGCGGCAGGGTCCTATACTAGCATGAGCAAAGGACAGGCTATGGCCGGGAACTCAACTTCGCATACCTCTGGTATGGCGGGACGTGGCTGACACGATGAGTGACCGGATGGGTGTGGGAAAAGCGTACTACCTCTGCAGAGTGTAAAACTATTCGAATAGCCGAGTCCACGGATGTGGACAGTTGGAAGGCTGTCCTAAGACCATGTGCAAGTTTTGAGAAAGGTGTTGAGTTTTGGAAGGAAGTTGGCTGGAAAGGTTATTTCGTACCTGTACCAATGAGTTGGTTCGAGGTAGCGACGGGCTTGGAACCAGGGCAAGAAGTTGTTTTTCGAGGAAAAAGTTTTAAAAGAGATTTCTTACCCTTTTAAAAGAAGGTGTATTTTCGGGAAAAGATTTAAAAAGACTTCTTACCTTTTTAACCAAGATAGTGAGAAAACTACTTTCCAAAATGTCTTGTCTTCAACAGGATTTAAAAATCTATTCTTCTCCTTTTTAAATCATGATTTAGTGTGGTTTTTCTCCTAAAAATAAAAGTCTTTGAAAATGAAAAAAAAAACTAGTGCATGTTCCTGTTGGGGTAGTTTGCGAGTACAATCAAATGTACTCATATTGGTTTCGTCCCTGGCTATTGTCTTAGCCAGATCCCAGAGAAGAGCAGTTCGACGAGAGGAGTTCACTGACGTCTTGGCGAACTAGGGCGCTTCCCAGTCAGCTGCCTGTAGGGTAAAGGCGAATGACTTGGGCTCCACGTTGATTTGGTGATTCCGCTGCAAGTACCTTGTTGAAGCTGATCACTTCAAGCACGTAAGTATATTTATTCGGTATTTGTGGGTGTTCTGTGATACCAACTCAAGTTATGTGCAACAGCACACTGATCATGGGACTGTTGCAGGAAACATAACGAGTATCTCGGATAATTAATCCGGGGTCCTCACAGACTTGGTATCAGAGCCATCCTGACTGTAACAGACCTTAGTTAGCATGGACGTTAGTTAGGAAAGAAAGTATTTTGTTAAAAATATATTAATACCAAAAATATATCTTTATCCAGGGGAGTCCAAAAATGACTTCCAATACTTCTCATCTTCTCAAATATTTCAAAGTCTTACCCCGCTATTTTAAGATTTTCCAAGGATTTCTCTACTTACTCTTACCGTTCAAAATACTTGACGATGAACCCAAGTGAGACCTAATTAGCTAGCACCTACAAGAAGAAGCTCCCATCTCGAATATTCAACATTCAACATCAAGGTGGTTGACTTGCAAATGCCAAGATCGTCGACACCAACAAAGCAAGAGGCCTCCGAAGACCTCAGCTCAACCTCAGCAATTCTACTCAAGTTGCTACTTCGACAATCTCAGTTCCTCCAGCTGAAGACTAAGGCGACAAAATGAAGATTTCAGCACCCCTGCTTAACCAAGGCCCCTAGGAAAGACATATGATAGGAACTTTAGTTATATTGCCCGACTACCACGAGTATTAGGTGCCCATTGGTACTAAATGTACCTTGTGTGTTGTTTGTCTGTGAAGTTCCTTGCTTGTGTGTGCTCTGTTTGTGTGATGTTTTTCATGTGTGTTTCACAACCACGCCCCTTTTGCCACCTAAGTGCACCTTGTTACGGATGTAAACCCGCCAAGGAAAAGCTTTCTAAAATACTTTTCTCTCTCATCTAAACCATCTCCCAAACAGAACTGACAGTTCCGCAAGATACAAAAGACCCCGATCTTTAACCAAATAGTCTGAGATTTTTACAACTTAACCGGCAAGTCATTCATGCACCATCTGGAGCAAGTGCATCAAGATCTCGAAGGAAACTGCAATTTTATGCCAACCTCGTGAAGATACGAGACTCACCTTGCAAGATTAATTGGTGAAATTACAAGGATACCACACTAACTTATCTTACCTAACTTTAGATTAACATCTGACCTAAGTCCTTGATAGTACCAACTAATCATCTAGGACTGCAAACCTTGACAAGAAACGAGGACATAAGGAGACTCATTTCAGATTGGCAACTAGAGGCATTCAAGGAGTGCATAAGAATTTCTACGAAGATTCAAGCTCAGAGATCGCCAGAAGGAGGAACTACGACAAGAAGACATTGAAGAGAGATTCCTTAGGTTGGCAAAGAAGCAATATACCAGACTATCATCGAGTATTTGGAAACTCTTATATCAGAATCTATTTTTCTTAACCTCTCTAGAAATAATGTGATATTCCACTGTTCGTGTTATATAGAAGTAGTTTGGTAACAAGCCTCATGAACTTGTTAGCAATTCACTTTTGTATGCTCGAACCATGGAGTGTCATACACAAATAAACGGAACATCAGAGAATTCAGTACATCTCCGCCTTTGGAATATGAAAAGTAGTTTGATGACAAGACTAGCTACCTTGTTAACAAATTCTTCTTGTATGACTAAGGCAATTCGATGTCATAAAAGACACCCACATTCTTATACAACTAACCAATAGAAGGCCTCGCAACATCAAGTTGTTAAGATCTCACATAGCGACCTTACTGAAAGAAGCAACGACCTCGGAAGAGTAGTCAACCCCAAAACCCGTGCCCTCGTACTCCCCTATACCCCGGACAAATCTCGAGGACGAGATTTATTTTAAGGGGGGAAGGATTTGTAACATCCCAAATTTATAATAAGGATTAATAAGACCCCAAAATTCAGAACCAACAAAAACTTTTTAAATTACTTCACTAATGATCATGTTTTCCCTTATATTGTTCTGTTTAACCTTGTGTGACTTGAATGTTTAAGTTGTTTGACTGGGAAATATTAACCCAGTGACCTAACCTAAGTAAAAATATATTTAAAACTCTGGTGATCATGTTATGACAAGAAAAACATTTCCATATATATCTTCTGCCACTCCTGTTTTATTCAAATATCATTTCCAAAAATAATTTGGGTTTGGCCACAACCAAAACATCCTTTATTGAGAAAGTGAAAGTATTCCCAAAATTATGTAATCCCCAAAAGTAGGGAGATCTATATGTTATCTCCTATCTATTTATCAAACTCGATATTTTGCATGTGTGTGCAACTCCCATTTTATAAGCTCTTATTTTATTCCCCTGGGAAACCACACTAGTGGGAAATATATTACCCCACATAAGTTCTTTATCGAACCTTTTGAAAACTATTGGGTTATGAGTTGAGATATTTCGTAAACAACATCTTGTCATAATTAAGTGTGGTCACTTTCAAGATAGTATTGTTAATTATGAAAAGTGTGGTATGATTACTTTGTATGATTTGATTTGTGTTATTGATATTGTAATGTTGTGATTGTTATGATTGTTTGCTTGTGAGGATAATTCCCCAAGTTGTGCTCAATCCTAAAGTAAAACAAACTTGACCACCAATTTGTATTATGACTTGAAAACAAAACAAGACCTCTATAATTACTTACACCCTCAAATCAAATCTTGATTACAAGAAGTGATCCTATTAAAATTTCCTCTCTATCTATTCCTCTATTCTATAAAAACAATTATGTCTTCTTTATCAAGATTTTAGGAGTGAGGTGAACTAATAGTCATCCCCACTTCATATCACTCCCTCCTCAAGTAAACCTACTTTTCGATTTAAAGCAAACCCCTCTTTTCATTTATTAAAAAGAAAATGGAGGTCATAAGTTAAAAATGATCTTCATAAATAATTTCCCTCCCAAAATTCTCTATTTCCTCAAAACAAATGTTTTCTCTATGAAAATAAAACTTATTGGAAGTTATCCTATTTGTCAAAGAAGTTCCAAAAGTTCAAACCATATTTTATTACTGGTTTTAAAATATTAAAGGAGTATCAAATTATTAATTTCCAAAAATGATTTATGTAAACTCTATGAACAAATTTTGCACAAAACATTTTATTTTCAAAAACCAATTTTTGTGGAGCCTCTACATGTATATGGGAGGCTACCCAAATATTTTCAGAATTTTTAAAAATGTATAAAGGCCTCAATTAAATTCCCTAAAACCTACTGGTTTTGGAAAGGAAATAAAAGATTTAGACGAGGACCTATCGGTGAGAGGAGAAAGAAATCCAGGGGGCTTTTCGCAAGAACTTCATTGACTTCCTGTAGCACGTCGCCGACACGGCACCGTGCTGCCGTGCTCGCCGCGCCGCCGTGCTCCCTCATGCACGTCACCGAGCTCCACGCCGCCGTGCTCCTCACGCCGCGCCTTGCTGCTCGACAAGAGGAGACTCCTCCCACACGACTCCCTGCCTCCCACCTGCTCCCTGCTCCTCTGCCTCCACCTCCCTCCCGCACGCCACCGTGCCACGCTCCTCCTCGCAGTGTGGAGCGGATAAGAAGGCCACCGAGGACGCTCTGCTCCCCCACGCCTCACTTATCTGCTCACTCCCCTGCCTCTCTCTCTCTCTCCATATTCTCCACCACGGAACCGAACCAAGGCCGAGCCGCCGTCGCACATCGCCGGCGATAGAGAGCTCCCCATCCAAATCCCAGACCACCAGCACCTTCGCCATGCCCTACTCCCCCTCCCTGTGCGAGGAATCGTAGAGGGAAGCCCGGGATCGCCGTCGCCGTCCCGATCCTCTTCTTCTCCGGCCGCCGCTTGTCGAGCAAGCTCGCGAGCAGCTCAGCCCACCATTCTTCTCCATTATCGCATCCATGTGTTCCCCTGGCCGTGCTCTTCCTCACGAACATCCCCATTTCCTTTTAGGTCGCCGGAGCCGCCGATGCCGTCGCCGCCGTGCTCTGGCCTCGCCTTGCTCTGTTCTGTGCGACGCGAGGAAGAAGAGGCCCGGTACCGCTTCGCTCTCACGCATGGGCCGCAAGATGGGCCTCTCCCCGTGCTGCTCAGCCCAAATCCCGCCAGCTCCAGTGCCAGAGCCAGCCTGCTAACGTTTTTTTTTTAGGTTGTTTATTTATTTCCTGATAGATATATTTCTGGACCTTTAGTTTAAATCCATTTAAAATAGTTTTAGTTTGAATCTGGCCAAACCAAAAATCACAATAGTAATGTTATAAGTTTAGAGACGTGTGCAACTTACAGATCTGAAAAATATTGATTTGTGTGTCTTTGAAAAATGCTGTGCTATGATTGGTCAAAATCAGTGTTTTGTCCATAACTTAATTTGTGTTGATCTAAAATGTGTCAATCCAATGGTTTTAGAAAGCTCTTCACAGTACCTTTCAGTAGAAATTGGTCTCATATGTTTTGAATGTTTAGAACAAAAGTTGCATGCACTTCTAGTTTAGGCCAGCAAGCACTTTGTGCATTTTTATTAAATTATGTAAATAACTTTTTGGATCAAACTCACTTGGAGTAGTTTCTAATAGCAACAGAGAACACAAACCCAAGTTTGCATGGTTGTTTGATTGACAGAACTCTCTAGGTGTAATTTTTAGTAAAAATGATGTTCTGCCACTAATAAACAAGAATTAGATTTAATGTTTTAAATTATGAAATTGTGGGTTGTGTTTATTGTTGATTGTTTTGGTATTGCCACTTGTGTGTTACTGATCTTTGACATGTTAAATTATGTTAGTACTGTTAGTGAGTGTTTTGCTTGTTTATCTTGTTGTTAAATTAGTTTTGTGTGATTACATTTTAAAATGTTAGCTAGAATAAAACTTATAAAAAGTATCTTTAACACTAGATAATTCCATATCTCGAGATTCATGTGTCCAAATAAATCCAACTCAAAGGTTCTGTAAAGCTTATGAAATTCTTTAACTCACTGAAGTGGTTTCGTCTCATTTAAATTAACATTAGAAATACAATATTTAAAATACCATAGAAGGTTTAAATTCTAAACTTGTTGGTTTCTGATCCTCAATTAGTCCAAAGGATACCAATCCAATTTTGTTAGATTGGTACTGTCATTACTTAGCTCCCCTAATTTTGGTGGAATTAATTAACCCTTATTAATTAGTTAGCATTTGATTGAATGTCAGAAAACCTTTCTGGACTAAAACAATTATGTAGGGAGTTTAATAACTCTAAGTGAATCAAACCCAATTGTGTGGTCTTCTACACTTCAGTAGCTTTCTGTAGGAATTTAGTTTGTATTTTTGTGACCAACAGAACCCAAGTTATGCAATTAAACATGCACCACTAATTTCTGCCTTATTTAAGGCCTAATTAAATAATAGTCAATTCAATTAAATTGAAATCAAATTGTGTTGCTTTGTGTGTGCAGTAGCTGTGTGTGATGCTTGAGAGTTGTAGTGATGCTTGATTGAGTAGTTTAGTAGTTGTAGGTATTGCCTGTTCATGTTAGTGTCTTCACCTTCACTTGGTGAGATATTTTGGTTTACAGATAACTTTTGTCTGAAGTATTTCCTATTTAGATAAAGATGCTTAATCACAACTTTAACCATATCCTTATAAGCATGAGTAGTGGGGTGATTTCCAAACTTGTTTGTTAAATAACATTCTTCTCTCTTGATTGTTGTTTGTTAGTATTGCTTGATGGTTGTTGTCGGAGGGTTCTACTGGATGTTGATTGTGTTCTTTCCTTTTTGCGACGCTAGATGTAAACGCCACCGGGGTGATCCTTGGAAAGGATTTACGAGAGAAGAATCGGAGTTTATTTCTTTGATCAGTGAGAAGAAGTCCAGGGACATTATGCTGAAACCAGGCAAGCTACTTCACTGAGCTTGCATCTATATACATCTATTTTGATTTACCTGTTTTACTTATAAAGAGCATAAATGATTTCTGTGGTGTCTGCCACGAAAGCGATGATTTTGAAAACCCTTTTTCCAAAATTACAAGTATATTGTTGAGGCACCCGATATAGAGGTGTTAGCGGTATACAATGATTTCTAAATGAACTTGTTTTACTCCAAAGCCTTCTATGAAAATCTTTTGGTGGGATTACAAACCACCCAAGTTTTGATTAAAAGTATTTTTGCTCTGAAAAATTAGAAATGATTGTGAAAACCTTTTTAAAAGGGTTTATGAAAAACTATTTTGCCACCTTATATAGAAGTATAAGGTAGTTATTTAAAACTATAGGATGGGAAAAAACAATGTTTTCTCGAAACTCTCTTTTAAAAATACTTGGATAGACCTGCCGGAAGGTCGGTGCTCAGTTGAAGAAGGTTGGTGTTGTTTTTGAGAAAAATGCACATTGTGTCCTAGTACTATGACGACCAACCATTATCCTGTGCGACCACACTTACCCACATATGGGCAAGGGCGTAGTCATATAATTTGCTCGTGTTAGTACTGGATGCCTCAACAACGAGGATAACCTCGTTCCATGAGGGGATGGTCTGAGGACCTACCCCCTGACCTGGGTCCTCTTCAGTGTTGGTCTACCGGAAGCCGGTATGGACGTGTTGGAGGAAGAGGATTGAAGGGCTCCCTTGGGTCCGCCGGGCAGAACTACGAGTCCTCACACTTAGTTCCTGAGGGTTTGAGTGTCGATGGAATGTGTCGTAGCGGCAGGGTCCTATACTAGCATGAGCAAAGGACAGGCTATGGCCGGGAACTCAACTTCGCATACCTCTGGTATGGCGGGACGTGGCTGACACGATGAGTGACCGGATGGGTGTGGGAAAAGCGTACTACCTCTGCAGAGTGTAAAACTATTCGAATAGCCGAGTCCACGGATGTGGACAGTTGGAAGGCTGTCCTAAGACCATGTGCAAGTTTTGAGAAAGGTGTTGAGTTTTGGAAGGAAGTTGGCTGGAAAGGTTATTTCGTACCTGTACCAATGAGTTGGTTCGAGGTAGCGACGGGCTTGGAACCAGGGCAAGAAGTTGTTTTTCGAGGAAAAAGTTTTAAAAGAGATTTCTTACCCTTTTAAAAGAAGGTGTATTTTCGGGAAAAGATTTAAAAAGACTTCTTACCTTTTTAACCAAGATAGTGAGAAAACTACTTTCCAAAATGTCTTGTCTTCAACAGGATTTAAAAATCTATTCTTCTCCTTTTTAAATCATGATTTAGTGTGGTTTTTCTCCTAAAAATAAAAGTCTTTGAAAATGAAAAAAAAAACTAGTGCATGTTCCTGTTGGGGTAGTTTGCGAGTACAATCAAATGTACTCATATTGGTTTCGTCCCTGGCTATTGTCTTAGCCAGATTCCAGAGAAGAGCAGTTCGACGAGGAGGAGTTCACTGACGTCTTGGCGAACTAGGGCGCTTCCCAGTCAGCTGCCTGTAGGGTAAAGGCGAATGACTTGGGCTCCACGTTGATTTGGTGATTCCGCTGCAAGTACCTTGTTGAAGCTGATCACTTCAAGCACGTAAGTATATTTATTCGGTATTTGTGGGTGTTCTGTGATACCAACTCAAGTTATGTGCAACAGCACACTGATCATGGGACTGTTGCAGGAAACATAACGAGTATCTCGGATAATTAATCCGGGGTCCTCACACTTGAGGGTGGTCACCGAACCCGTACAAGGATGAGGCACACTCCACAACTTAATTGGAGGCTCTCACCGAATTCCCGCGGCTCCCAAAGCCACAAGAAACACAAGGTTGGGGCGCGACTCCACAACTTAATTGGAGGCTCCCAACTATCCCACGAGCCACCAAAACTCTGAGATCAACAAGGACCGTCTATGGCACTCCAAGTACCCAAGAGGACAAGCTCTAGGGCACCCCAAGTACCCAAGAGTAACAAGCTTCTCAACTTCGATTTCCACGTATCACCGTGGAGAACTCAAACCGATGCAACCGATGCAATGAAGGCAAGACCACTAGAGGTGGTCAAATCCTTCACTCCCAAATCCCACCAAAAGCAACTAATGCTTGTGGGGGGAGAAGAGAGGAAGAACAAGGAAGAACTCAACAAATGGAACTCCAAGATCTAGATCCAAAGGCTTCCCCTCACTTAGAGGAGAGATGGATTGGTGGAACAATAGATCTAGATCTCCTCTCTCTTTTCCCACTAAATGGAGACAAGAATCATGGAGGGATTGAGAGATAGCTAAGCTCAAGAAGGTCAACAATGGAGGTCAAATTCGTGCTCTGCAAAGCTGGATGGCTGGAGGTAGGTGGAGGGGTATTTATACCCCTCCCAGAAAAAGAGCCGTTGCAGCCAGGGGAATCGGATATTCCGATATAAGTCAGGATCGGATAATCCGACTGAGTCGGATAATCCGATTCAACATATATCGGATATTCCGAAAATCTCCAGTGCCGATGCAACAAAACTGGCTGCAAGAAGTCCTTAGCCGATATCGAGCAATACTTGAGAATCGGATAATCCGAATCAAGGTGGATCGGATAATCCGAAAAGCTCCAGTATGCATTGCTATTAAAGTCCTTAGCCGAATTCGAGCAAACCTTGAGAATCGGATAATCCGAATCAAGGTTGATCGGATAATCCGATTCCCCTGCTTGAGCAAAACTGTCAGAAACAGCAAAACCTGAAATGCAATAACTTTCTCGTTCGAACTCCAAAACAGGTGAAACCAATTCTGTTGGAAAGGTAACGACAAGAGCTTTCCAACAATGAGTGGAAATATTAAGAATCATAAAGGAGTTAAGTTGACACACATGGGAAGGTGTGGAACTTTCGTCACGAATAAACCGATAATATTTCCAACCCGAAAACGCAACAAGTTTTCAAACCAAAATCCGTTTTCGAAGAACTTGGTCTTGTCATGAAGATCACGACAAGCACCAAAACCCAACTAGGAGAAAAACCAAATAAGAACCAAGAAAGATGATGATGCCAAGTATGCAAAGGTTTGAGCTCTCTCCAACTGATACACTTAAGCTTTAGTCGAGAGCCCCTCTTGATAGTACGGTATCTATCCTATAACCCGGTCTCCGCCATGAGACCGGTAAAATAGAAACCCAATCAACATCATACCTTTGCCTTGCGCATTCCACTTGAGCTAGATGACGTCGATCTTGATCTCTTCAAGTGGACCACCTTTCTTGATTGCGCTTCGCTTGGTGAAGACTCAAACATTGCTCCCCCATACTCCACTATGGGAGAGCCTCTCTTAGGCACATCTTCACATGAACATTATCTCTAAATGGGTGGCAAGCTTCAAGCCTAGGATTTCTTCGAGATGCTCCTCTTGAACTTGCGCTTCTCAATATTAATGACGATCACCACTTGACGTCATCGTTCATGGGCAATATGAAATCTTCATTTGATGCAAGCCGATAGAAAGATACCTAACCACACATAGAAATGCTAACACATATCATGGGTTAGTTCACAAAGCTATATGGACAATTACTTACCATACCAAGAGATACATGATCCCACTTGGTACATCCTGTAGCTTTGTGTGTTGAACAATATCTTGATCAACCTTGTATCTTTTCTTCTCTTTTCAATAGACGATGTCTTGAGGATAACCATGAATGATCACTAATCCTTTTCTTCAAGACATACTTGCAATATGCTCAACTCGATGATCTTGATGCCAAATACTTCATTATATCAATATATTCATAGCATCAACCTTGAATCCAACATATGGAGTTCAAGCATGGTCTATGAACAAACCTTACAAGTACAACTCAATGCAACCATTAGTCCATAGGGATTGTCATTAATTACCAAAACCACACATGGGGGCGCCATGCCCTTTCATATAGTTCTACTGGACATGTTTTTCTATTATTTGGATGAGGCAGCTAACACCCATAAGAATATTTCGGAATATTACTTACGATCTTATATTTTACATATTTTGTATGTATATCACTGAGTTTTTGTTGTGCTAAATTTAGGTTGTATGGCGTAGTAAATTTCTTTGAGCTAATTTTTCAAGGTTGCAGAGATTATATAGTGTATACCGATATAGTTCTATGCAGTATGTTTGTTTGTACATATATTTTTAATATCCAAATATTATGACGATAGTGGTCGTTAAAGCGTACATTCGACATAATATCTTGGTAGCAATTTTAGTATATTACTCCCTCCGTCTAAAAATAAGTGTATTAGATTTGCACAAAAATGGATGTATCTAGACTTCAAACATGTCTAGATACATCCACTTTTTGACAAATCTAAGACACTTATTTTTAGACGGAGGGAGTATTAGACAAGTACAATTATATAAATTTATGGAGTATATGTTGAACCATTGGCAAATCAGCAAATCTATCTTACGTCTTGGTCCAGTAATCAATTCACAACATGGGCATCCTCTGCATTTAGTATTTATGTAGCATCTCTTATACTCCCTCCGTTCATAATTATAAGACGTTTTAGCTCCTCCACATGTTGTCTGGATACATATTGCAAGGAATGAACATGCAAACTAAAATATGTCTACATACATGTAGATACATATGAATGTGGTAAATAGGTAAACCATCTTATATTAAAAAACGGAGGAAGTAGTAATCAGTGACAAACATAAATTTCCTATAGATCCTAGTTTGCATATATCTCACTTGATTGTTTGATTGCTCGTCTTGAATGCACTTGGTTTCATGTTGTGTATACAAAAACTCCAGGCACTATTAAATATAAAATGTCGAGCACAAAGCTCATGTGGAGTGCTTACATCTTTCAGGGCATCCATTAGAGAGCCTAACTAAACCCACGATCATCGATCATGTTTGTTTAATTCTTCATATATAGTATATGTGATCGGTTTGTGGTGCGGAGATGCTAATGCAAATTGAGGCTATTTTCATATATTTAATAATCGGTTGGAATGAAACGATAATGATATAGTTGTTACTAGTAAAATTTAGTATGTTGGTCCCTCGTCCTCTCACATCCCGGGGTGCACCTTTTGCCGCCCTATGGAACGACCCTAGCGGCGACCTGGGCAGGGGGCATGGGCACGTACGAGGGCGACAATGTGAGCAGGGGGCGATGGCGGCCTGGGCAATCAAGATTTGTCGTGTTGGAGACGATAGGGGCATGACGCACTTACATGAACAATATACGAGGAGATATGCATATACATGTTCACGCATATTTTGATCATGGAGCTAAGTTGGCATACATGAAAAAGCCAATGGCGTGCCAAAAAAAGGGATCAAATCTATTAAATTATAAAAATTTAGAGTTAAAGGATGAAATTTGAAGCAACATCGACATCGGTGTGGCTTCTCGAGCGGGAGCGCCCGACGCGGTCCATAGGGACGCGTTTGGTGGCCTGCAGATAATTCAACCAGGCCCATGAGCTGTGAAACGGGTTGCGCGTTTGGTTACATCCGGCCACTGTTTTGGCCAGCACGCTTCTTAAACTAGCATCGGGTCAGGCCCGCTGTAAACTGCCGAAACGGTCGTTTCCATGAAGTCAGGCTCATTCTTTGCTCTACCGCTGCACCCTTGCACGTAAGGTTGGCTTCTGGTCACTCTCCTAAAAATACATCCAATACATGTTGTAAAACCTTTTGCAACTTCAGAGGATCTGCCACACTAGTTAATGGTGCTAGAATCAAGCACATCTCTGCTGCAGATGCAATAACTCTCTTTTTTTCAGCAAAATTGTTATCTACGGGACCGGATTAAAAAGGTCTGTCCAAATTCAATCTTGTTCATGGCCGACCCAATCGTTTCCCTTCCTAAGCTAACTTGGGCTAGTACGGCCCATTTTGATTTAAGCCCGGTTTCTGAACAGTTGTAGCGTATCGCAGAAGCATTCACCGATTCACGCTTCACTTTGTTTTATCGTGGATTGTTTTTTCTTCGCATTCATTCTAAGTTCTCGTGTGTATGATCGACATTAGCATTCTAAGACCAGTCACTATGTTGCAGAAAAGCGAACATAGATGTCTTTGAATCGGTTCCGCACATAGCAGGGCATCACATCATGAAATCTGACAGCAAAAGTGAACCAATATACGTTCGGCTCATATGAATGGAAAACGATTTCTCTGCATTCAGTTTGACTAGTTGCTCACACAAGCCACGCATGCACCGTACGATTGGCTTGGGAAAAACTCTTCTTTTACTTAAGGTGGACCCATAACAGTCTTAGCAAACATGGTGAGATACGACTTGCAGGTCACACGTGTCGTTTCGTTGGTTAATTTTTTTAAAATAATACACGAAATTTTTTTAATTCCAGAAATAATACGCAGTTTTTATTTTTTTCAAAAATATTACCCAGTCGGCCCCGTCGAAACCGACAAGCCCTAATCGGCTTCGTCGAGACCGAGAGGCCCCACTCGTCCACATGTAAGCCCCCAAATATGCCTGGGTTATTACCACTGGCGTGTATGGATGAGTGCACGCCACTAGTAGGAAATACAAGTGGCGTGTATTTATGGGTGCACGCCACTAGTCGTCTTCGTCGAGACCGATTAGGGTTGTCGGCTTCGCCGCGACCGAGTAGGCCCTGTCGGCTCCGACGAGGCCGTCTGGGTAATATTTTTGAAAAAAATAAAAACTACGTATTATTTTCGGAATTAAATAATTTTTGTGTATCATTTAAAAAAATTAGCGTTTCGTTGTATCTCTCCTATGATCCTATCTAAAAAGAAAAGATTGGTTCCACATTCTGTCCACCTCTCTTTTTCGTCCAGCTCCCTGTCGTACCTCCTCACGCACCCATTTTTTTCCGAACGATTTAATTCTCCGATTTTTTTCCCGTAAGTTTCGTCATCAGTTGACAATCAACATCGGTCAATTAGCGGTTCCCTCCATCTCTTCCATATGAGGTGCTGTGTCGCCGCCGCGCTGCCTCCTCCTATCCCACCGGCCGGCTGCCGCACAGTACCTGCATCACTGCATCCTATACCGCCGGCCGACCGCAGCCTCCATCCGCGCCACATGTTCCATTCCTCGCTGCCTTCCGCCGCAACCGTTCCCTCCTCATTCCTCGCATTAGGACGGTGGCCGACGAGCTGCTGCGCATGGAGCTCGATCAAGGCTCCTACAATTTGCTGCGATGGGCACTACCGAAGCCCCTAGGAACGGATGCGTGTATGGAGTTTGAATTCCCGACGAACCCACCGGCCGACGAGGAGCTCGTCCCAGGAGATTCGGCACGACCTGCAGCTCGCCATCGAGCCAGCAAGGTAAAGCTCCCTTCCATGTGGTCATATATGGTCAGCTTTGCAATTAAGCAAAATATACTAAGTAAAATACCTGTAAGACATGGTAGCAATTAAGTACAAGGTTACTATTGTGCAAGAAAAATATAACACTAAGGAAATGCTATATTTTATTCCAGAGATGCATTTATCTAATAATGATTGTGAAAAAAAATAGTGGTGACAGAAAACTATTCAACCAAGGACTCGAGAACATAAAGCATTAAAAAGAACAGGAAATATAAATAGGTACAGAGTTAGGAAAGGGAAGAATCTCTCCTATCTAAAAAGAACAAAGTGTTTCGTAGTCTGCCAGCGTTTCGCTCCATCTCGCGTTTTGCTTCGTCTGTTCGTCCACGTCGATTTTTTTCGTTTCAGCACCTCCAACTTTAGAAACTCAACCCGCAGTCCAAACTTGACCCTGTCGATCTCCAATCGCGCCGCATCCCACGCCGCCCTCCCACCACCCGGTAGGGCTGATGCTGCCGCCAACCTTGTGATGGATACGATAGAGGTAACCTCACCATCTCTCCCATGAGCGGTCGGAAGTGCGGGTGGCAGCGGGAGCATTACCCGTAGCAACGCACGGGGCATTTTCCTAGTGTTCAAAAATAATCTTCATTCCATAGATATTAAGCAACATGATTCTATTGGATGTGTTAACAAATAAACATGATTTTATTGAAATCAGCAAAATAAGTAGTAGTACTAGGTAGTTAAATAAGGTTAGAGCATCTTCACCGGCGGCCCCCAAAGCACTCCCCGAAAGCCCACTTGGGTGCCAGACACCAAAATTCGCCCCACTGGCACCCCCATTTGACCGGCCCGATCCAATTTATGTCCGGCACCGCCGACCCTGCGCCCAACTTTGGAGGCCCTCTGGGGGGTGCCGGACAATGGCCGGTCAAGCGCCCCGATAGGTGGAGCTCGCCTGCCAGTGACACGAGGGAGGCAGAGCGGCGGGTCAAGCAGAGTAATGGTTCGCCGGTTCCCCAGACGTCTGCAGCTTTCCCATGTGCCACCGCCATGTGGCCTGCCCAAAAAATCCCCTTCTTATAGCGCCTTGCCTCTGCGCGCCTCTCCTCTCCCGCACTTGCTCCGACACCCTCTCTCCCCCTCCATTGTAGATGGCGAACAACGACGAGGCCGGGGGCTCGAATGCCGGCGGCGAGATCTACCGCGGCCACAACCTCAATACCGAGGAGGCGTGGCTTTTCGAGCGCCACGACCTGTACGTTTCGGTGGACTTCCGCCTGCCAAATCATTGGCGGCTGAGCCCCGCCGGCCGTGCCGTCCTGCCGCTGCCCCATGGCCGGGATTTCAACCTCCACATCCTCGAGAGGCGGGACAGGATGACGACGGAGCAGCGACGCCACCTCGACAACGCCGTCACCAACTACACGGGTTGGCTCCAACGCTTCCTCCAGGAGAGGGCGGCCGCCCTTGACCAGTGGGACGGCACGGAGCGGTACGCGACAGAGCGCCGCAAGGAATGGTGGCGCGGCCGGTCCCTGCAAGGCGTGCTCGACTGGGCGCGCCAGCGCAACGCCGGAGCCGCACGCCGTCCCCCCAGTGCCGCCGCGTGAGACCGCACCGCGGGCTGCTGCACCGCTTACCGTCAAGGAGGAGACGGACGTCAAGCGGCCGAACAAGCCCGCCGCCGTGAAGGAAGGGCCCGACGTCAAGCGGCGCCACACCGTCTCCGGCGTTAAGGTGGAGCCGCAGCCCGAGCCCGTGCCCGAGCCCGAGGAGGATCTGCCACAAGGCTGGTGGGTTCCATCCCCTCTCTGGGACGCCGCCGGCGATGGAGACACGCCCGGGATTTACCGCGGCGTTGCTCCTCTCCACCAGTGACCCCGTGCCGCCGCTGCGCCACCCGCTCGACCCCGAGGACAGCCGGGGCTACTACCTGGCCATGAGTGCGTTGCTGGAACAGCAGCTCGCGGCGCCACGGCAGACGGCAGCGCCACGTCGGCCGGGGCTGTCGCAGCACCAGCCACCCGAAGATGCCGTCGTCATCTACCTCTCCGACGACGATAGATGGCGTCTAGGGTTAAATTGGGCAAATTTCATTCGAATTTATGTAAAATATGCCGAAATTGGAATAAAGTTTGCCCCTTTTGTTAGGTTTTGACAAATTTTGCATTTCGGCCGCATTTTGATTTGGGGGCTGCTGGTGTGGGAGGCGACCTTGGATTAACCGGACACGTGACCGGCACCACCCAAATTGTGTCCGCTTTGGGTGGTGCCGGACCAAATTTAGGAGCCGCCCGATGGAGATGCTCTTATTCCCGAAATACAAGATTCCACATGTTGAACAATCTGAGTCTCAAGTCGACTGTTGAACCTGAACATGTTGGCGACAAAATAATCTACAGTTGTTCCACAAGTGTCGCTGGTTCGATGGGCAGTTGGCAGACCGCTGACCGCTCCCGCCGTCCCACGTCTTCACGTCGCGCCGGCGCCCAGAATCTGGCGGCGGACGAACGAATTGGTGAACCGGCATTCGCTCTCCAGGCTCCACGTTCTCCGCGACCTGGCCGAACAAGACTTCCGCCGCCGACTCTCACCGGCCACACGCGCCGCACAGCTAGCAAGCTCCAAGCTGTGTGGACGTGACTACTGTAGCGTAGTAGACTCACCTCCCGCCCCGGCCACAGGCTGCGCTGCATCTTTTCTTGGCTTCGAAGCTCGCCCGTGTCTGTATCTGCCCATCGATGACGCAACACGTTCCGCTTCTGGGTTCGCACCCCGGAGACGCAACACGTTCGTTCCTGGTGACGCAACCTGCTGCGTAGTGTAGGATCCTGGCAAAATCATGTGCATCCACGTGCTCGTACATGCATCATACGCGGGGCATGTTCGGCGGCCGCCTGCGTGATCATGCCCAACTACTTAGCTCAAATTCGACATTGTCTTTTTTTAATTTTACCACATATATTAAACCAACAAAGAATACACGATTACATCGATTACAAAAACAAAACTAAAAAGACGAGCAAATCTATGAGATCTTCAAGCTCTTTCTTCATTTATGACACAATCTTGTACTTTTCTGAAGGTAGCCGTAGAACAACGCCGAAAACACCAAACCAAATACCTGTGAATACCACCGAATGTTCTCCCTTTTTAATTTTGAGCCGCAATGCCAAGGCTTTGTGCACGCACGCAGCCATTAAATTAATCAAGCAACATCGGCAAGAGCACCACCACTGATATTTCAGGGACAAATAACCGTACCACTTTGTCGACGTCGTTGGGAGAGGAGAGAACGAATCACCATTGCCGAAGACGTAGTAGCCGTGATAGATATAGCGAGGACAAACCTCCTCGCGGCAACCATGAGAAACAATCCAAGATTGATCTGGCGAAGCAAGATCTGAAGAATCATACCTAGACAAACTTAATCTTCCAAAGGCATCATTGACGTCGAGAAGAAGATCTCGCCGTCGAACGAAGTGCGGAAGACCACTTATTGCAGACGATGTCATCTCCATTGACGAAGAAGACCAAGCTCTAACATTAAGAACCCTTGTGTAGCGCCCTGCGCAGGTCTGAGGTCCCCACCCCTGCTAGTGCCAGAACGGCAACTAGAGGAGGCGAGGACCCATCAAATCCAAGACGAAGGCGACGATGAAGAAGTAGATCGGCGTCGGCGGCGGAGGCTAGGGTTGAAACCCTAGACCGCCGCCTCTATTCTTTCCTCTCAAATTCGACATTGTCACTACGAGTATAATCTAATGATCTGTCTGTTCCTGATTACTGTCAGTTTAACTCTCTTACTTCAAATTGTATGCAGGCACTTGATTTGTGGCAGTACGTGCGTTTCTTAGGAACCTGGACTGGCTCTGGAGATGAGGCATGATGTAGCTAGTAGCAGGTGAATTTGCTGACATAGCATGGATTTCTATACATGTAACTTGTCTAGATACATCCACATTTGGTGGATAGCAAGTCTATTAAATTGGAACGGAGGGAGTAGTATGTTGCGTGTTTTGGTTTTTATTCTAGAGTATCAGGCTCTGGTAGCGACTTATCGGATTGGTGTAATGTTATGTAACAAGGTTGTGGAACAGCTAGATATAAGCAAGCGTTTATGCTCTGCGCCTGATTACAGGAGAATGTGAGGAACTCATAACTCATCCAAATTATCCCAAGCGACAAAATTGCGGCACAACTTTGATTGAATAAGAAATCGTTTGACAGGTACAATCAGGCTGTGATGAATGCTAAAATTCTTATTCCACAAGGTAACCCCCCAATGAAAATGAGTGGAGGCTCTCCATAAGAGTTTTCTGCTGCTATGGTTAGGCTGCTCATTTTCTCAACATATTTTTAAGCTTTTCGTTAGCTGATACGAGTTCAGCTGCGGTGCCTACTTCGTTGGCTGAGTGTCCTGCATCTGGAACCACCTACAGATATATAATGTCCTGCGGTCAATATATTTTGTCTACCAGATGCCAAACAGATATATGCGCAGCAGATGCCTGATTGACCGGTATGTTGTATCAATATTATGCATATAGCAGGTAAAGGATGCAGGTTGAATAAATTTTCTAAGGCAAATAAGATGGCATAAACTACCAAAATGCAGTTGTCAGAAAGTATAATTACATGATATCAATACAACGCCTAATAATAAACAGGAAAATATCTAGTTGGCAGGACGCTCTTGGAAAGTATGGAAATGATTAATATTATTACCTTAAATTCAGCTTCAGGCCAAGCTTTATGGAGATCCCAAGCAGACATCATAGGACAACAAGCATCATACCTCCCCTGCAACAAAATCACTAATATGAATGTTCGCACGCTTCCGCTACATGCCAAATATGAGCTTGATAACAACTGGGCTTGATAAACAGATGAGGAGCTACACAGAATGTCTAGCTAAATGCATAAAATTCAGATATGCTTAGTGTTAGCTTCATGCACACACACACAGTAACAGTCATACGCTGCATAATGTCAAAAGTTTGAGTGCACATGTACCTGTACAATAAAAGCTTTAATGTGTCGAATCTTCTCAACATTGTCCAGTAAGTGTGAATCCGAAGGTAAAAATCCCTTGTTAACAAAGTAGTGGTTTTCAATCCTAGCAAATGCCTGAAGAAAGTTAACCACGTGTTACCAAATATATAATAAAAAGTGTTAAGGCCGTAAAGTACTACAGTGTCCACAAGTGCATTTACAGTGTAACTGTCAAGGCAAAATATTAAAAAAGAGAAGTCATTGCAGACATCTACATCAACATGCAGCCGTTATCAATGCGCTATCATTAGAGCAAGGATTTCAATTACCGAAGAACCTTTCAAAGACACTAGTCTCTAAGAAAAGGTAAATATTTACTTTTATACTAATGAAGCTAATTGGCCCATTGTAGTAATACAATAAGGAATGCTGAATGCTGAACTGTTGATGAAACATTAGGGCTACCAAAAAAAAGAGTCTTAAGGCTCATGAAAGTACTTGCCAATGAGCACTATCATTAGAGCAAGGATTTCAATTACCAAAGAACCCTTCAAGACTCTAGTGCATTAGTCTCTAAGAAAAGGTAAATATTTGCTTTTATAATAATGAAGCTAATTGGCCCATCGTAGTAATAAAATAAGGAATGCTGAAATGCTATGTTGATGAAACAATAGTGGTACCAAAAAAAGAGACTTGATGCTCATGAAAGTACTTACCAATGAAAAATTGTCATCTTCCCCTCTTTTGATGGTATCATGATTTTGAACAAGATGCGCAGTCAACATCTCCCACATTGTCCATCTCTTTGCAGCTTCAATCTAAATGGTCAAATAATAGTAGTTCATGTCTGGTCATCGATAAAATCAATGTAGGCACCGATATATGTTTTAACCATGAAGCAATGAAGAAGAGGAAGTATATGGCTACGGACAAAATGCCCGTAAATTTAGCTACTAACAAAGATGGATGGGTGTACCTGTACATCAGGATCAGAGGAAGTTAGCCTTTTGTGGTACGCAGCTATGAAACAATTCCTTTCATCCTCGGGAATAAAATCTCTAAATGGTTCCCATGCTGCATATTAAAAACTTAGTAAGCAATCTATTCACGCAAAAACTGCAGAATGTAATATTTAATGCTTATATTTCATTAGAAACTTGGGTGATTTTAGCTAAAAAGGACCGTCTGCACATCAATTCTCTGCATTAATTTGGACAACTTCAACTCTTTGGTGGGAATTACTCAAAGGTGCATAATGGACAGAAGAAGCACACACGTTTTTAATAGCCTGGTAATATTTCACCAAGTTTTATTTCGATCATAGCACAACATACCGTCTGGGAAAATAGCTGCTGCACCGCCCTCGTAAAACCAGTCGAGCTCCTTCTTCCTAAGAAGGAAAATGCCTCTTATAACAATGCCAGTCACCTACGGAACATCCATGACAGTATTAGCAGGGTGAACAATAGAGCTTTTTTGCGACTATTTTCGGGTTCACACGAAATTGCAACACACACATGGTAAATTGCTGACCTTGTCGGGGTGAGTCTGGCTGTAGGCAAGGGACAAGGTGCTTCCCCATGAACCGCCGAACACCTACACTATCCTCAGAATCGTTATACAGTGAGTCTAATTGCTGAAAGTCATGCAATGCAGGCCATAAGTTTCGAAAACGGGGCTAATGGAATTGCCTGCCACTCCGGGATGTCCAGATGCTCCCTAAGCTTCTCGATGTCAGCCACCAGGTCCCAGGTGGTGTTGTCCTCCAAACAAGCGTGGGGAGTGCTCTTGCCCGCGCCTCTCTACAGAGCAAACACTACAAATTAAGCAACGCGACCTCCTCCTCGGAACACCGATGAGAAAAGATATTGTGGGGGATCGGAAGTAACCTGGTCGAAGAGCACGATCCTGTAGAACTCCGGGTCGAAGAATCTCCGGTTGCCCGGCGAGGTGCCGGCCCCAGGACCGCCGTGGAGGAAGACGACAGGCTGCAAAAAACAGAGCAAATTCAGCCCGATTTTCTGGATCAACAAGGCGCATCGCATCGGTGAGACGGCGAGGGCATTGGCGGGTGCCGGAAGAGGCGAGGAGAGAAGGGCGGGTTCGTTTCGTCGTGGTCAGGGCGTAGTACTCACGTGTCCCCCGGGGTTGCCGGACTGCTCGTAGTAGATGGTGTGGACGTCGGAGACCTTGAGGCGGCCGGTCTCGTAGGGCTCGACGTGCGGGTACAGGTCCTTCCGCACGGCGGGATCCATCGAGACGCCGGGGCCGGAGCAGGCGATGCGTCTGCCGTGCGCGCGGAGACGGCAGCGATTCCGCGCACCTGCCGCTGCGGAGGAGGAGGGGGGAGGGAGATCTAGCGAGATGAGACCTCGTCGGGTGGTGGGAGATAAGGATGCTGGTCAGGAGTCTTGGGCGTGGCGGTTACCTGCGGGTGGGGGAGGCGGAGGCGGCGGGCGCGAGAGGCGTGCGGGGACGGGGCAGTGCTGCAGGAGGGCGAGGTGGATCATTGGGGGTTGTTGGTTTGGCGAGAGAGGAGTGGAGTCTGGAGTGGCGCCCGCCGATCGATCCGTGCTGGACGAACGGCCGGGTGGCGGGTGCGAGTGTGCCTGCCATTTTTAGCGGTTACGACGGATGGATGCCATTTCGCATGGCCTGCTGCCGGCGGTCGTCGAAGTCGACTGAAAAGCGGCGGCCGGAGTAGCACGGAATTCAGCTGCCGGATCGAGCCAGCGGCGGCTGGGAATTGCTAGAGCTCCTCACGGCTTTCAGTCCATGAATAAAATGTTTGGATATTAGAGAAGTCCAATTTAGCCTCCTAAACGTGTCTCTAAGTTCAGTTTACAACCTTCAACTCTAATTTAGCCCAACTTTCACCCTTAAACTAGTTAAATTTGCGCGACGTCACGCCACGCGTTTGGTGAGAATGTTTTGTGGTAATTTGTGTTTTTTTTGTTTTGTAGTTGTGTCATATATATTATAAGGAAATGAGATAGTTATAATTTGTATAATGTATGTAGGTTAAGTTCAATTTGAAATCATTTCATAATTAGAGGGAACAAATTTGTATTTCCTCGGATTATTCATGTAGTCATTCATTTAAAAAAAATGTGAGTATGTAATTAGATGGATTTAATTTATACTGCCTTAAACATGTTAGCTAAATTGGAATGGTCAAATATAGTTCCATTTTGCCATAGTTTTCTTATTTAGCACTATAATAAGAGGGAATATATTATGGGTACGTCGAAATAGTGATTATTTTTAGCATGTATTAAAGGTATATGCATAATTGGAGGGAGTTCAGTTAAATGATCTCTAAATATTAATCTACATGAAATGGTGCAATTAGTCAGTATTTTGCTTTAAAAATTTATTGTAGCTCCACGATCAGAGGGAATACATTATGCGAGTAATTATTAGATTCAATTATATAAAATTGGAGAAAATGCATATAGTTTGTCTCTAAAATTTCACCAAATTGGAGTTTTTTGTTAATATTTGATGGAGGACATCAATCATGTATGGAATGCAATTGGTCCACAAATTTTCATACATTTTTGCATTGTTCTGAATTTTAGATGGGGAGTTATAAATTTTACAGATCTTAGATCTTCTTGTAATGATAAAAATAGATATATGAATTGTGGAAGTCTAATTAAAATCAAATTGAAGTTGATTGACTATGTATGGAATGCAGTAGCTGTAATATTTTTTTAATGCATATTTTGAAATATTATAGTTTTTTGTGTGTGTAGAGTATGTCCAAATAGTTGGTGGACTGAAATGTTCAGATATATGGTTATATGGTGCCATAAATTTTTAACTGAACTCCAAAGCGCGTGGTGAAATTCAAATTTGAAGATTTTGACATTTTAAGATTGTGCGGATTTGAGAATGTTGGAACGCAAAGAGGGATTACATTTGGAATTTGTTTAGAGTTTGAAAATTATTCAAATTGGACAGTTATTTAGATTCGAATTCTTTTAACGGTAGTAGCATTGCTAGGCTTGGAAGGCATGACAAATTTTAAAATATTTAAATTTGTATGTCGCGTTTTTGTGCTTAATTTGAAATTTCGAAAATTACAACATTTTAGAAGTGTGTAGATCTGGAAATTATTAGAATGTACAGAAAGTTTGTGATGTAAAACTGTTAAGGTTTCTAAATTCGTTGAAATTGGGAAGTTTTTCATATTGGAGTTCTTTCAACATTTGTGAAATGATCAGTTTTGGAAGGTATTTAAAAGTTTGAAATATCGAAATTTGATCGTACGCTATAAGTACTCATTTTTTGGTGTGGTTGTTTTTGATATATTTTTCATATTTTGTTGATGGTTATAGGTTAAGTTACCCATTTTGAAGCAATTAGCATTTATTTTGAAATTGTTTAAATACTCAAAGAGCTACCAATGAAGTGTTAATATGTTTATTGTTTTAGTTGCGTTATATATATATTGTAAGTGAAGGTGGTAGTTCTAATTTATGTAGTGGACTTAGCTGAAATTCAATTTGAAATCAGCATATAATCCGAGAAAATGAGTTTGTAATTTCCCGAAATACGTGTCTAATCAAGCATTTTTTGTGAATGCAATTACATAATTAGAAAATTTTAAGTTATATTGCTTCTAAATATGTTTGGCAAACCGAAATGGTTAAATTTGGTTTAATTTTGGTACAATTTTCTTATTTACCACCATATTCAGAGGAAGTATATTATGGTTATCTGCAAATTTTAACCACTTTGATCATTAATTTAAGTTTGAGAATGGACGTATTCGAGAATATTTTTAGGATTGAAAACCGTTGTAATTAAAAGAAAGCTTACTTTCAAAAGGGTTCAGACTTCGTAATTTGTTCAATTTGGAAAGTTCTGCAGTTTCGTTTTTTTTTACGTATGTAAAATGATCAGATTTTGAATGCATTTAAATGTTTCAAGTTTCCAAATTTGAAATTTGATCGTATGACGTGAATAGGTAGTATTTAAATTTGTGGTCATTTCGATATATCGATGGATATATTCAAAGGCACTGATTTTGTAGCATTTAATAGTTTTTTAAAATTGTTCGAATGCCGTAGAACAATATATATGAATCGTTTGAAACTGTTTGGAGCATGTTCTATTTTAAATTTGTTTTTTTCTCCCAAATGAAACTACGAAATGCATTTTTTCGCAAAACATCGTAAAGGTGTCAAATGAGTCTGTATATGTTATCTAAAAAAATTAAGGTTTGAAATAATTTGGAGAACGTCCAAAGTATCTAAAATGGCTATTTTAAGTTTTACATGTTTTTTGAATTTGGTATGAATAAATTTGGATAAGTATTTCAAAAGTTACAGAAGTTTTCGAAAAACAGAAAACAAAAAAAGAAAAAAAAAGAAAAGGCCGGAGAGCCGCTGAGCAGCCGGCCCAGCCCGTGAGCGGCCCAGCTGACGGCCCAAACCCGCCGTGACGCCGCGACGACGTCATCCGGGGGCGGAGCCGCCGCGGCGGCGACGCCGACGCCCACGCCGCGCGACCGCGACCCGGGACGCGCGACTGGGCGCGTTCGATGCGCCAGGAGGAGGGCTACCCGGGAGCGGCGGCGCCGCCCATTTTGGGTCGCCGGAGCGGCGCCGGCGGCTCCCGAACCAGCGGATGCCGAGCGGACGGCGGCGATGATTGCGGCGCGAGGCGGCCTTCCCAGCACGCGGTTGTCGGCGGAGACGGAGTGGGCGCGGCGGCGGAGCTCTGGGCATGCTCGGATTCGGGCGGGGAGGCGTGGAGCGGCCTCGCGGCGCGTCGGCGGCCGCGGCGAGTTCGCCGCCGCGCGGAAGGGAGGAAGGAGGAAGGGGGTTCTGCGGGTGATTTTGCAGGGAAGTCCTGGGGATTTCGACAAATTTCGAATTGGTCCTTTGCGGGTGTTTTTTTGTAAAAATGTTAGGTCTGCTGTGTAATTGTTGGGCTTCCTTGTCGGCTTTTGCAAAATGGCGTCGCGCAGTGTCGCTGACATGTGGGACCCACAGTGGTACTGTTGATTACTGTAGCAGTAAACAGTACGACCTGTAGCTATCTACAGTTACTCGAGCGCTGCGGCGCCGAGGATTTGCCCATCTTTCATATAGTTAGAGATTGTGAAAACCGTTCAGATTTCATGTTTTTAATAGGGTTTGAGAGAAAATTATCCGGTATCCTCGTATGAGTCCCGTGTACTCCCTCTGTTCCAAATTAGATGACTTCCATTTGTCTGCATGCGGATGTATCTATACACGGAGAGAATATTTGCCATCAAGAGTGAGGGGTGTCACAAACTATGCAGCCAAATGTATCACGTAAATTGATTATAACCCGATGTCATATGCACCTCGCGTTGTAAACTCGGGCACGGTTTTTCTTGCCACATCAGCGTTTTTCTTCTTCTTATATACCAAATCATCATACTAGTAAAAGGTAACTAAGAAAGTACGCGGTGCAGGTACTCTATATGTAGAGCTCATTTCCTTATTTGCATTGAAAATTCTGTTCTTGTTGAGTCTCCTTCATGTTTATCGTGTTCGTCTTCCTCGCTAGAATGAGAAAACGGCAATCACAAATGACCACGGTCCACCGATGCAAGTTGGCAGGGGCGCGGTAGCGGTGGCATGGGCTGGAACACGACGACAGCGCACAGAAAGGAGCTATTCAGCTCGACTGTCACCCATCTCTGAGGCTCATGAAGGCGAGCAAGTAGCACCCGCCTCGTCGGAGAGGCACTACGGATGAAGGTGTCGTTGGGTCGTTGTCCCAACGGGATTTGTAAGATTGAGTAGAAAATTGATTAATCTGCACAATTTAAAATACATGTACAAGGGGATTGTGTGATGCGGTCATTCAACTAGATTACTTGGCAATTCCAATGAGATCAGCCGACATACTAGCACAAATCTACAATACAGAATTAACAAAACCATTTGTGCTTGCTTAGATAGTCACATCTACGAAGGGAATCAACGACAATGACTCTCATCAGAAGACCACCAGCCAAATCGACAAAACTGACCTTCAGGCAAATTTTCAACCAAAAATGAACCTAGTTTAATTTTTTAGCCAAATCTAACTTATTTTGCTACCGCTCAACATGTCGGTGGTAAGATCAGCTGTGGTACCGTCGGTATCGCTGACGGTAGCCGTTCCGGTCCATGATGATGAGTAAAACTTGACCGTGCTAACGAGGCAGCTTACCGCCGAAACTAGTGGCGGTAGCTTTCGAAGCCAAACGCCGTCTTCAGTGGCGGTAACCTACGTATCCTATCCAGTGGAGTGATCCTATCGACCTATCGCCTGCGCCTCAGACGGTAGCTCCAATGCTACGCGCGGTCAAGAGCAGGGCGCTCGGCTGGTTGCATGCGCCGCTGCAGGCGCCAGGCAATGGATACGTGCATGTGCCGTGTGCGTGTATGTTGGAGCAGCCGCTGGCTGCCTAGCAGTTTGCTAGCTAGTTTCAATTGCCGCTTTTCTTACAAGGAAAATTATATGTATATATATAACAGGAAATACAATAAATTTCATAAAATGGCAAGTCATTTAAAAAAGTAAGTATAGAAACGCGTAAAATCCAACAAATCAAAAACATGTATACTGCTTAGAAAAATAGTTTATGCTCAAATAACCACTATGAAATTATTTGTGGAGTTTATTAAAAACTATTTTGATAAGTTTGTATTAAATGACCCAAATTATATGTGGAGTTTATTAAATACTATTTTATTTTTAAAATATACACGTACAACTAAAATTTAAATATGATTAAATAGAATATTTCAACACATGTTTCTTTTTGTTTAGAGATTTTATTTTATTTCTTGTTGTTCACGTCCCAAAAAAATTTCATTTTCAAAATGTTAAAACTCTGATATGTGAATTCTAAGACTTCCAAGCTAACTACTAGTCCTAAACGGTGTGACCTAATTATTTTTATTGTAGCCATTTCGCTAAAATACTCGATATACACAAAGTACACACACTTGTAGTTCCTCTTTAAAAGGCCCGTTTTGTTTGAAAGAAAATATTCTAAACATGTAGGTTTTTTGGGTTCAACAAGCCAGTTGGATATTTACAAGAAAAAAGTCATGGCTCTCGGTGTATAAAAGTATAGTCGTGACGGTTGAGCATGGACGAAGCTACTTTCATTGTGATCAAACTATACTTTGATTACATACATGCCATTATCCACATAAGTTAGATATGAGTAGAGGAACTCAATAATTGCTTAGGTTTTATGAAGGACGTGTTGCCACCGCCGGTGGCCGAGGTGTCGAATCACGCCAAGGAGATGATCCAGGAGTACTCCAAAGAGTTCATCGGCTTCGCCACTGACGAGACCTAATATTATAGTTTATTGCTTCTGCATGTGTTTCACCAAGACATTATAATATAATAAATATTTAGGCAATCCACTAATCTGCACAATCTATTTTGATAATAATATTTGCTTGAAATAGTTTAGCACATGCATCTATATTGTTTTAGGTAGTCATCAATTATATTCAAGAGAATTTTCATAACGGGTCATTTGTAGAATTTGCATTATCAAAAAAATAACATAAGGCAGCTAGCAAGTTGCTAGGCAGCCAGTCGGGCTGCTCCACCACACAAACGCATACTACCAGCTAGCAGGCATAAGATGCAGCGACGCACTCACACACGCGTAGCTAGCCCAGTGTCCTGCTTTTGCCTCGCGCTTAGCGCTACCGCCAGGATTTTAGGCGGTAAGCTGCCACGTCAGTTTCATTCGGTGACCATGGCCAGAACGGCTACCGTCAGCGATACCGACGGTACCACAGCTGATCTTACTGCCAGCATGTTGAGCAGTAGCAAAATAGGTTAGATTGGGCTAAAAAATTAAACTAGGTTCTTTTTTGGCTGAAGTTTTGCCTCAATGTCAGTTCTGTCGATTTGGCCACTGATCTAAATCATGTATAACGGACGGTGCCGTACATCGACAACCTGGTCCTGGGCATGGTGGCCCTGGCAGAGCCATGATACGGCAGCAACCAGGCTGGGCAAACTATAAACATACGTTTTATACTAAACTTTCATACTTACTTTAAAATTATTTTCTAAAAATATTGTCCTAATAGACTTGTTTTTTAGTATTTTTTTTTCGAACCCGAGGCAAAAGCTTTGCCTCACCATTTATTAAGCAGAAGGTGCCCGGTTTATTATGGAAGAAACCGGGCGAAAACCATACAACAACACGACACAACCCACGGAGCGAAGCCCCACAACCTCGAGAAACCACGACGCCGCACGACCCGGCCACCCACAGCCCAAGCTGCACCCGGTGAGCCGCTCGTAGACCACGGCCGCCGCACCACCATCCGGGGCCGCCGCCCCGGCCTAAAGGGCAACCGCTGCTGCCGCTGCCCAAGCAGCCCCGACAACCTCGCCGCCAGCACCCCCTTTCGGGACCGCCGTCCCGACATAGCACCGCTCGCAACCGAGCCACGACGCCGCACGAACCAGCCACCCGCAACCCAAGCTGCCCAGGGAGAGCTGCTCGCAGACCACGGACGTCGTACCAACATCCGGGGCCGCCGCCCCGGCCTAAAAGACAGCCACAGCTGCCGCCGCCACCCCACAACACCTCGGCCTACCACTGGTCCCTCTTGCCGATGTCCAGCTCCGAAGACGAAGCCCCCAAGAGGGAAACGACACCAAGGCGCCGTCATCGTCTGATCACAAGATCAAGGGTTTCCCCCCGGAGCTGGACCACCCAATCGGATCGGTGCAAGAGGGTGCTACAGCATAGCAGCGATGCCTCCAAAGAGGTAAACGACGGCCACAGCCGCCGCCATCGCTAGTCACGGTACAAACCGAGACGGGGCTTTCACCCAAACGCCAAGCACACCCTCCGCGGATAAGGTAGCTAACCCATAAGAACATTACGAAATATTACTTATGAAGATATCTGCTACATATTTTTTAATGTATATCATGCAAATTTTGTTGTGCTAAAGTTATATTGTATGTTGTAATAAATTTCTCCTTGAGCTACTTTTTCAAGGTTGCATAAATTATATAGTGTATACTTATGTAGTTGTATGCAGTATGTTTGTTTGTACATATATTTTTTATATCCTCAAATATTATGATAGTGGTTGCTAAATCATGCATTGACATAATATCTTGGTGGTAATTTTAGTATATTATTAGGTAAGTATAATTACAGATACTTCTGGAGTTTATTTTGAACCGTTGGCAAATCAGCAAATTACAATTCACAACATGTGCATCCTCTGCATTAAGTATTTAAATAGCATTTATTACAGTAATCAATAAAAAACATAAAATTTCTTAGACCAGCCACACCGCTGAACCGAATCAGCTGGAAAAAAATTACATGCGCATACCAATCTCTCTCTTCTCTTTGCTCCATGCATGTGAGCCAACCTGCCTTCTCCTTGCACGTACTCCCTCTGTTCCTAAATTGAGATGTTTTAGCCTTTTCCAGATTCACATGAATCTACATGTATCTTCACACATTTATTGTATTTGTTCATTCTTTTCATTTTGTATCTAGTCAACATGTATAACACCTAAAACATCTTATATTTTGAAACGGATGGAGTGGAAGCAAACCAACAAAACGATTCACCTTTTCATTTTGACACAATGCATCGGTTCGCTTCACTGTATTGAACCGATTCCTTTGGAGACTTTGAACGGCACTTTTACCGCATTGTGCCTGGTCTATAAATCCTACTTTGCACATATATTGACTGTCTGATTGCTCATCTTGAATGCACTTGGTTTCACGTTGTGTATACAAAAAAGACTCATGGAAACTTCTAATATAAAAGTTTGTGCACAAAGCTCATCTGGTGTACTTACAACTTTTAGGGTATTCATTAGAGACCGACTAGTATCCTAACTAAACTCATTATCATCCATCAGGTTTGTTTAATTATCCATACATAGTATGTGTCATCGGTCTGTGGTGTGGACCCGCTAATGAAAACTGAGGTTATTTTCATATATTTAATATCAGTTTGGAAGAAAACGGTAATGGTATAATTGTTACTAATAAAGTTTATTATTTTGTCCCTCCTCTTCTTAAGGCGCCGGGCGGTCACACCTTTTGCACCCCTATGGACCGGCCCTAGCGGCGGTCTGGCAATGGGCACGTACGGCGGCGGGAGTCTGAGCATGGGGCCTGGCGATCAAGGATTGTTGTGTTAGAGACGATAGTGGCATGACACACTTGCATAAACGATGTAAGGTGAGAACTTGCCTGTGGCAAGATGGTTAGGTGGGTGGTTGTACCCCCAGCCCACCAGAGTTCAAACCCCAGGTTTGACGCTGGTGTTTCTCATTTAAGGCGGAATATTCTTCAGTGGGAGGCGACGTTCCCGTCGACAGCGAGGCGCCCGTGGTGACTTCGTCAATCTCAAGACTCGACCCGCCGGCTCAGTCTCTCGGAGGTGCTCATAGGGGTAGGGTGTGCGTGCGTGCGTTCATAGGGGTGAGTGTGTGCGCGTGTATATGAGCGCTTGCGTTGTACTGTGTTTCGCAAAAAAAAAAAATAAACGATGTAAGGTATGCATATACTTGTTCACGTATGTTTTGATCAAGGATCTAAGATGGCATGCAGGTAAAAACCAATGGCGTGCCCAAAAAAAGGATCAAATCTGTAAAATGATTAAAGGGCTTATTTCGGTCGATTTCCAGAGTTTTGGGGTGAAATTTGAATCAAGTTTGTCTCACTACGTAATCCCTACCACTTAACGGGAAAGCTGGAGGAGCCAGCTAGTCCACTTCTGGGGCAGGTCGTGCCGGAGAAAGAGCCAAAAATTCCGTCCCGACAAGTCCAAGCGCCGCCCACACGCGACCAATTTTGTTAAAATTGTAAGGATCTCCATTGCCGACACCGGAGGAGGACAACGACCGAGTAGTTAGCCAAATACTATGTGTAAACTCTGCCTAGGATATCAAATATATGATCTATTTATGTAATTTTTGGAATTGCTATCCTCCTTATAGCAGCGGCAACAGTAGGCGAAATGACCAGTGGTCTCATTTAGTCATTTAAGTGTGAGCAAATATACTATATCCTGGTACTGCTTTTGTCGTGTATTATTTTTGTGTCAAATAATGCACCAGGGACAAAAGCGTCTTCCGAGGCCCCCAATTAACGTCGTTACTGCTTAAAATGTACTAGTGCCATATTAGGAACGAAATTATCACCTAGTAGGGAATCAAAATTTGAAATTGTGTCAAAAATAAGGAATTCCCTAATTCTTTTATCGTGTGTCGAGACGAACTGATTTTTCAATTCGTAACCACACGAGAAGTCCATAGTGCCACACCATCTTGAAAATTTGTAGTTTAATCCTAGCATTCCATATAAATCTGGAACTGGACTTCTATAGTCCATGGACTTTGGACCTAAAATTCGTTGGATCATGTTGGACTGGGGGACATGGACATCAACGGGACGTCGAGTCCAACCATGCTGGACACATTTGGAGCTCAAAGATTGAAAAGCCCAGTATCCAATGGATTGCCGCCGGCTGTGCCGCACACGATTAAATGTCGGCTCCGTGTATCGTGTCGCTGCTGAACTCCGAAGGTGTACGTCATCAGATCGGCCGCACCGTCGCGCCTTGCTGATGCCTCCAGCTAGCAGCTGGCGTGAGTTTTTTTTCTTTTCTTTTTACAGTGGAGTCACCGTCACGTCTAGCTAGCGCGTTTAGCTAGAAGCTACAGTACATGGGAACAAGGCTACCGCCACTGATCTCCCCACACACGGCCATAACGTGAGTGTCCCATTGGGCCTTGGATTATCCACTCTTTACAAGAAAATGACACAAAACCACCACATTTGGGGGTGAGTTCTAGCATAGCCACCACAATTCAGTTTTTTGACACATAAATACCACTTCAGGGGCTGGTGTGGGACGCTGAGCACTGATTGTCGCCTGTTAACGTTTTAACCATGTTTCTGCCTGGTGGGACCCGTTGTCAGGGCCGACGTGGCAAAAAAGAAAATAAAAAGAGCAGGTCAACGCTATCATCAGCGGGTCAACCGACCAGTCAGGTCCATGGCGGGCGAGCGCCGCCGCGGCGCCGGCCGACACGGCGCGCGGCCGGTTCTCCTTGGCCAGGCAGATCGCGAAGAGGCCCCGGATCCCGACGCGCACGGCGCGGGCGTTGTTGGACTTCTCCTCCACCAGTGCCACCAGGCCTTCGACGATCCCGTCCGCCATGCCGAGCACCACCCTGGCCACCACGCACACGCGCGCGCGACCGCCAGCGACAACGGCGCCAAAACAAAATCTCCACCACATTTTATGCCACCAGATTGAATTTTTGTTCTTGCCTATTTCCATTCATCAAATCCCTAGCGCCAACGATACATACAAAACTGGAATTTTTCAGTCTCTCCGTCGATCCTACTGCCGCCGCCGTGCAATGCAATGTGGGTGGGCTAGTACGGTTGGAGGAAATTGTCCGAGTTGGCCATGGAGTCGGTCGTCGGCCAGGCGGACCGGAGCAGCTTCAGGAGGTGCTGCGCCTTGCGCTTGGTTCAGCAGCTGGTTCATGGCGCCCGCGCGGACCGCCTCCACCTGCAAGGCCTCCGACCTGCCCACCACGGCCACCAGCGCGCCCGCGGCGTGCTCCGCCGCGCGCCCGAACATGGCGCGCACCGACGCGATCACGGCCGCCGCGCCGCCCCCGGCGCCGCACACCACCGCGTCGCGCCCGCCCTCCGCCCGGCACACGAGCCCAGCCGACCACGGGTGAACGCAAGCTCCGGCCCCAATCGCAAGCTCTGGCCGCCGCTGCGCCTGGCCGGCCGCCCCAGCCCGCCCCTGCCACCGCGGCCGAGCCCGTCGCTAGCCGCGCCTCCCCTGGCCGAGCCCGTCGCTGGCCGCGCCGCGCCTGGCCGGCCGCCGCAGCCCGCCCCTGCCACGGCCGAGGCGCTCGACCGGCACGGCGCGTTCGCGCGCGAGGCGCCGCGGGCGCCAGGGAGCAAGGCCGCGGAGGAGCTCGTGGCCGCCGTGTCGCGCCTGCTCCGGCGCTGCCTCGACTCGCCCCCGCCGTCACCGGTGCTCGGACGGCGAGGATGCTTGATTGCCCGGCCGGCCGGCTGGCTGGAGGCGAAGCCGCGAAGGTGCTAGAAAAATCAGTGCTCTTTTTTATTTTCTTTTTTGCCACGTCAGCCCTGACAACGGGTCCCACCAGGCAGAAACATGGTTAAAACGTTAACAGGCGACAATCAGTGCTCAGCGTCCCACACCAGCCCCTGAAGTGGTATTTATGTGTCAAAAAACTGAATTGTGGTGGCTATGCTAGAACTCACCCCCAAATGTGGTGGTTTTGTGTCATTTTCTCACTCTTTACGGTAGTTGGATTGGATGGATCTGGAGTTTATGCAATTAAACGTGGACTCATGTTGGATTGGACCAACTCAGGCTGGACATTAGTTGGGCACGTGCCATTTGGATTTGGACTTGGATCCAATTCCAGGTTTAATTCCATACTTCGTGCTAACCGATTTTTACTAATACGTGCAAAACTCTGAGACGCCTTTGCTACCCTGCGCTGCGGCAACCCCCACGCGCACATGCGGTTCTAATCATATATTGGACCAACTCAGGCTGGACATTAGTTGGGCACGTGCCATTTGGATTTGGACTTGGATCCAATTCCAGGTTTAATTCCATACTTCGTGCTAACCGATTTTTACTAATACGTGCAAAACTCTGAGACGCCTTTGCTACCCTGCGCTGCGGCAACCCCCACGCGCACATGCGGTTCTAATCATATTTGCGAGACCGAAAAATGAATAACTAACTTTAAAGGTAAACTTTTCCGAGCTAGCAAGTCTTAAAAAAACACATCCAATACGCCCAGTTAAACCTTTTGCAGCCGAAGAATATCTGCCACACTAGTTCATGGTGCTAGAATCGAGCACATCTCCGCAACAACAAATTCAACGCCTCTCTCTTTTTTTCAGGAAAATTGTTAGCCACAGGACCTGATTAATAAACTGGATCCAAATTGAACCTTGCTCTTGTTCATGCCCAACCCAATCGCTTCCCTTCCTATGCTAACTAGGCCAGAACGGCCCATTTTGATTCAGGCCCAGTTTCTTAAAAGTTATAGCACTTGGCAGAAACATTCACGTTTCGCTTTGCTTTATCGTGAATTTTCTTTTTCGCATTCACTCTTATTTTTTTTTTGAGAACACAGTACAACACAGACGCTCACAAATACGCACATACACTCACCCCTATGAACGCACGCACGCACACCCTACCCCTATGAGCACCTCTGAAGGACTGAGCCGGCAGATCTTGAGGTTGACGAAGTCACCACAGGCGCCTCGCTGTTGACGGGCACGTCACCTACCACTGAAAGAATAGCGCCGGATAATCCTGGAATAAATCCAGGTAAATGCAAACGCCCATGCCAAGTCTAGGACTTGAACCTGGGTGGGCTGGTTCCACCACAGGGAACCCAACCATCAGAGCCAAGCTCCGTTTGCTTCGCATTCACTCTTAGTTCTCGTGTGCAGCATGATCCACATTAATGGAATAATAGTCACATGAGATGCAGTTCTGTATATTTCTTTTTCGATCATCAATCACGAGATCATCAATCACGAGATACTACTTGCACGTCTCCCGTGGCGTCTCGTTCGTTGTATGCTCACTTGCTCAGAAATAATCTCATCATACAGATGTTAGACAACAAGATTCTATTGGATGTATTAAAAAAGACAAGATTTTGGTGCAATCAGCAAAGGAAAACTGTGTCCATAGTTCAGCTGCCTCAAATAAGATTCTTCCCCAAAAAAAAGAGAATAAACGAGATTCCACACGTGTCGCTGCTTGGTACTCCCTCCGTTCCAAATTACTTGACTTGGGTTTGTCTAAATACGGAGTAATTTGGAACGGAGGGAGTAGTACTGTAGCAGTTGGCAGAGCGCTGACCGCGGCCGAGCGCTCCCGCCGTCCCACGCCTTGGCGCCGGCCGAAACCGCCCAGCATTCAAGCCCCCGCCGCGCACGCGAAGGAATTGAATCGGCAAGCAACCAACCGGCATTCGCTCTCCGGGCTCCACGTTCTCCGCGACCGACTTCCGCCCACCGACTCCTCAGCCGCACATCAATCTCCAACCGTAGCGTAGTGGACTTGACCGGCACCTCCCGGCCAGGCCACTGCCTGCGTGCCACGTCGTCCGTCGCCCCGAAGCTCGCTCACCGTGTCGGTATCTGCCCATCGGTCGTTTCGAATCGAATGGGTCTACACCCCGGAGACGCAACACGCTCCTTCCTGGTGTGGGTGGGATCCGGGCAATCATGTGCACCGACGTGGGCGTACCGGCCGCCCGCGTGATCAAAGTAGCCCGGCTACTTATTGCCCAACACGCCTAACCTCGCCTCGCGGCAAAAGGAAAACGATCTGCATCTTCGTAGGTTGTTCGACAAAAAAATTGAACTTTTCTTACTGACTTAGTAATCATTCTAATGTGTAGAAATCTGCTCAAGTGCTCCCAACAATCTGTGAGATCCTGAACATCAGGACATTTTCACGGCTGATGCGTGCTCCCAACAATCTGTGAGATCCTGAACATCAGGACATTTTCACGGCTGATGCTTAAGGAATACCTTCTGACAGAGGAAGATTTTTACAGTACCTTTTACGGTACCCCCAACTGAACCAACTCCGTGACAACGCTCATGTTCACTACGAAGATGTAGATTCGGGGAAAGAGACCTGCGAGAAAAGGTGGTCTGCAACTGGGAGCGGAATGTCCAGAAATAACTTTGGGCGGAATGCTAAATTTGATACAGCTCGGCTGTTGTTTTCGTGGTCCAGTTCGGTATGGTACGGTAGTACTCTACTCTCGCGGCCTTGTTGTTTGTGCTAGTACTGTCCCACCCACGCCACATCTTACTTTTGCTTGTTTGTTTGGTGCAATATAATCATGTGTTTACAAAAAACAAACAATATATAAAGATGGATGGAGGACTTCACAACTTTTTTCGGTAGGGGATATATTAATATCAATTCCATATTGATTACACCTATTTTCTGCGATAACGTAATGTCAACTTGTTAGAAGTTAGTCGAGACATAAAAAAATGCGCACGGCTAAAAGAACAGAAAAATGGCCCCGCCAAAGCGACCATTGTGTCACGGTAGCAAAAACCGAGAGAGCCAAAGGTTCATTAAGAGTTTCTGATGGTTCTGTGTAGTTTAGAGTTTGGTCCGCCATTCCGGAATGTAACTCTAGATGGTGCGAATATTTTCTGGTACAAAGCTGAGTGGAAACAAATGCCTCTATTTTCGTTTGGATTGAGTTTGACTCTGTTCGGACTAGTCTGCAATTCCGTTCAGAATTTTGAACCAAATTTCAAGATGCCATGTACTATATGAAACGACTAGTTTTTGTTGGACCTATATAAGCTACCCATTCTTCTACGAAGGCATATCCTTCCTAAGCTAAAAATAAGACTTCTACATTTCCCTCTCCTCCGTTTTTGCGCCCCTCGAAAGCTTGGGAGCTCTAATTCCTCCATAAGAATTCAAGTCCCTTTGTGGAATCAAAAGAGGAGATCTAGATCCACAATTCCAATAAGACAAGTCGTGATTTCCCCTGATTTCTTCAGATACTTGTACCCTTGGGTTTATACGAAACCCTTGGCATGTTAGGGTTGCCTAAAAGATTCCTTAAAAGATGAAGGACTTCACAACTTTTTTGATACGGGATATATTAATATCAAGCTGATAATGACTAACGCTGTTTTCTGCAATAATGTAATGTCAACTTGTCTGCACTTAGTCGAGACACGAAAATGCACACGGCTAATAAAAACCAAAATGTCGCATCCGAAGCGAACAATGACTCACGATAGCAAAAAAAAAAAAACAGAGAGATCCAAAGGTTCATTTAAGAAACAGTCTTATTTTGGTAGTTTTCGTGAGTCAGAATCTGGTCCGCCATTCCGGATGTAATTCTCGACAGTGCGAATATTTTTTGGTTTGAATCCGAGTGGGAAAAGATGCCTCTATTTTCTTTCGGATTGAGGTCTCACTTGGTTCGGAAATACTCTGAACAGTCCGCGATTCATTTCAAAAGTTTGAACCAGATTTCGACATACCATGTACTACTACTAGAAGTATGCCCCGCGTGTTGCAGCGGGATACCAACTTTATAAAAGCATATAGAGGTATGATACATAATTTTATCTAAAGGAGTATGGAAAATTCAATTGACCAAAGTCGAGATATTAAATTTAATACACATGAGATGGGTGTGTATTATAAATTATTAATGTGAAATGGTTTAAGGAAGGCATGATGTGTAGCTTGCATATAGTGATTAATATATATTAGTGGAGATGACATGTACAATTGATTGGTGTAGAGAATGGATGATGTGCATAGCTTGCATGTTGATGTAAAAAATCATCAATGCATGTTAGTGGGGTTTTGCTTTTATACTCGCGCGTTGCAGTGGGAACTTATAAAAATGTAATATTAACAAAAAGTACATATGACACATGCAACAGGAAATTTCTCGGGAATATAGATGATTCGATTGGGCACAATAATCAAAATCTAAATTTAATCAATATGTAGAATATTTATATATTTAACAACTAAAATAGATGAGTTAATTGTATGGATAAAAGAATTAATAATGTGAATAGCTTTCAGGGATGGATAGAAAATGAATAATAAATGTGGAATGATATTGATAAATAATGACTCAAATAGTGGATGATGTGGATTAAGAAATAGATGATGTGTGATTAATTAGTGGAGATGACATGGATAATTGATTGGTTAAGAGGATGGATGATGTGGATGGATTGCATGTCGAGATAAAAATAATAATTAATGAAGATAGTGGTGTTTTGCTTTATAAGGAAGTATACATATGGCTTCTCCATTTCTTATCCGGAGGGAGGGGTATCCCGCCCGCCTATGCTAAAAATGCGACTTCTCCGTTTCTCTCTCCTCGGCTTCTGTGCAACTCAAAAGAACAGTCTGTGGGTGTCGGATCGGCCTTTCAACATACTTGAGCGTGTTGGCGACACAATAATGTACAGTTGTTCGTTCCACAGGTGTCGCTGCTTGCTTCGGTAGCAGAACGCTGACCGCGGCCGAGCGCTCCCGCTGTCCAACGTCTACGCGCCGGCCCAAAATCAAAGCTCGCGGCGCGCGGACGCGAAGGAACTGAATCGGCAACCGACCGCCATTCGTTCTCCGCGACCTGGCCGACGAAGACTCCAACCTGTGTGGCTGTGTGGGTGTGACTACTGTACTGTAGCGTAGTAGACTCGCCTCCCGCCCCGGCCACTGCCTGTGCGGCACGTCGCCCGCGCTTGCACCATCGAAACCGGCATCCTCTGTCGCTTCTGGGTTCGCACCCCGGAGACGCAGCACGCTCGTTCCTCGTGACGCAACCTGTATATTGTAGGATCCGGGAAATCATGTGCATCGACGTGCTCAACCTGGTGACGCCCAACTGCTTATTGCCCAACACACCTAACTTCGTGGCAAAGGAAATCGATCGCCTTCCTTCCTTCCTTCCTTCCTTCCAAGGTTGTTCGATAGAGAAAAATCTGAACTTCGCTTGGTGAATGAGCAGCGTGAATCTGACAGAGGAGAATCTAAAAGCGGCCGCAAAGGACAAGGCCCATGTCAAACTGCGCGCGTGACATGGTAGCTAGTTCTTTCGGAGTTTCGGGTGAGAGGACATGGCACGAACTCACATCCGTACGCCGGTAGCTAACTCATGCATGTAAGATTTGTCACGGAGCGTGGATTTTGCTTCCGCCTTCGGATGCAAAATACCTTTGCATGTCTCACTCTCACGGTCTCACTGATTGATTAGTACTATGTGTAATTGATTTGACACAGATTTAGAACAAAGTTGTACTAAAACTACGTCAATTAATTTGGAACGGGTGAGTACTATTAAAAGTGAGGTAGCGGTCGCCGTGGGTGTTGCACCAAAATCTCCTTATTTTAGGTGAACCCCGCAGTGCAACTTGCTCTTACTTAATGCAGGCCCTACTTTGGCTTTGTCTTTGCTTGAACACTTGCCCGTATCATGGGAAAAAGAAAAGATGGGCACAGATGGCGGAGTGTATCATATCATATCATACTAGGTAAATTTGGTGCGGCGTGCGCCGCACCTGTTGGGTTTGAAAAAATTTGAAATTCGCGAAATTTGTTGTGTGGAGTATATCTAAATACCTAATGAATTAAAATGTTAAAATTATATTCTTACAGTAATATTTAACTTAAGTCTATGGTACTGGGAATATACATTTGTTGAATTGAATTATGTAATTGGAATAAATAAATTTATTTAGATTGTATCAAAATAATTATCAAATTGAATGTTCAATTTAAGTCTGCAAATGGAGGGAATGTATGATTTGAATATTTAATAAATTTAACTTCATGTAAGTGGAGAGAGTGCATTTGTTTTTTCCCTTGAAGTATTTATTGTAATTTTCCAATTTAAAACGTTAAAATTCGTTGGAAGATGTCGTCTGGATGAGCTTCAAAATTTCAGCAATTATAAATGTACAAAAATATCTAGGTTTAATTCCAACTCCATTTAATTAGAGGGAATGTATTTAGGTTTTCTCTAAATATTTGTTAAATTGAAATGTCCAAAAATGTTTGCACCTTGGTGTAAATAGGCAAAAATGCTTTGCCTAGGTGTCGCCGCTTGCTTGGGTAGCCGAACGGTGACCGCTGACCGCGGCCGAGCGCTCCCGCCGTCCCACGTCTCCGCACCGGCCCAAAATCGCGTGGACGACTTGGAGCCTGTTTGGTAGGCTGCATCACTTTCTCGTAGTTTTGGGGGCAGGCTCCAGGGGGCAGTGCTGAGTAGAGCCACCCCTAAAACCATGTTGTGCTTGTTGTTTGGTTGCCTGCATCAAAAAACGAGAGCTCTCTTCGTGCAACACAACCAAACAACGAGCTTGTGTTTACCGATTCGGTTAGTCTCACCATTTGCTTATAGGTGCACTTACCTCTCACTATGAAGTAGCGGTAGAACGGCGAGCATGACCACTCTGCGAGCGGCGGCGGCGGAGGTAGCCTGTCTGCGAGCGGCGGCTATGACGACGACTTGAGCGACAGCGACGAATCTGAGCAGACGACATGGCGACGGCAAGCAGACGGCATGGCGGCAAAGCTGGACGGCGAGAAGATGGCATGGCGGCTGCGAGAGCTCGGCGAGTTAGAGCGGAGGTTGAAGAACAGGAATATACCAAGGAAGCTCGACGACGACGACACGACATGCCGATGGCAGAGTTCGACGAAGACGAGTTCGAGCAGAGGTTGAAGAAGACGGTGACACGAACAGTCTAAATACGCATTCTCAGATCTACCCATCTACAAGCATCGAAACGCAAAACTTACAACACGATAGTTGTGCGGCCTGACGAGGTGAAGCTGCTCCTCAAAGGAAATCGAAAACGATCAGCTGTGTGCGACAAGATCTGCAAAATTCGGTCAAAAAAGTTTCAGACAAGAACACGAAATTATGACCGCACGGTTAACGAAAGCTCGAACTGATCGTCGGAATGGAACCGCAGCATCAAAGCGCATCATTTGGGTGTACACCTTTTTTTGATCCGAGCAGTGTATGAAGAATTGGAAAAGGGTAAGTGAAAGAGAGAGTGAGGGAAAGTAACGCCATGGAACGAACTTGCATGCGTATCGCTGCTTTTTGCAGCTGCGCGGCATGGCCGCCTAGAAACGGCCGATTCGGCCGTTCCTACAGGGCTGGCCCGAAGGTGCTTTAAGAAGCGCTATGCAGATCAAGAACAAAATCAGGCAACCAAACTAGAGCACGCTGCAGCTGGCGGGCCGGGCCAAGAATGTTGCAGGCTACCAAACGCGCATGAACCGGCAACCGACCGCCGTTGTCTCTCCAGGCTCCACGTTCCCCGCGACCTGGACGAAGAAGACTTCCGCCTATGCCGACGCGTACAGCAAGCAAACAAGCTCCAATCTGTGTGGGTGGGACTACTGGCATAGTAGACTCACCTCCCTCCTCTCTCTCTCAAAAAAAAAAAAAAGACTCACCTCCCTCCCCGGCCACAGGCTGCGCGGCACGTCGCCCGCCTGCGCCGGTATCTGCCCATCGAACTTGGCTTCCCCTGTCGCTTCTGGGTACGCACCCCGGAGACGCAACACGTTCGTTACGTTCCTGGTGACGCAACCTGCGTAGTGTACGTAGGATCCGGGCAATCGACGTGCTCCTACATGCATCGTACGCGTACGTGATCAGGCCCAACACGCCTAACTTGGTGCCAAAGGAAACCGATCGGCTTGTTGTTCCAGAGAATCTAATCAGGATTAACACGGCCGATGCTTACGAAAAGCGTCCTGACAAACTGGGGAGAATCCAATCAGGATCCAGCGGCTGGAAACGACAAGGCCCATGTCAAAGTCAAACTGCGCGCGCGCGCGTGACATGGTAGCTAGCTAGTTCTAGACACTCCCTTTGCGGTGAGAGGGCGACATGACACGAACTCACATCCGTACACCGGTAGCTATCTCATGCATGTAAGATTTGTCACGGAGCGTGGAATGTGCTCCGCCTTCGGATGCAAAATACCTTTGCATGTCTCACTCTCACGGTCTCACTGGATTGATTAGTACGGAGTACTACGTATAATTGATTTGGTTGGCAGTATTATGGTACTAGTAAAAGTGAGGTGCTAACTCAGTTCAAAAAAAAAAGTGAGGTGGCTGGCCACCGTGTGCGGTACGTGTTGCACCAAAATCTCCTTATTTTACGTGAACCCCGCAGTGCAACCTGCTCTTACTTAATGCAGGCCCTACTTTGGCTTTGTCTTTGCTTGAACACTTGCCCGTATCATGGGAAAAAGAAAAGAGGGGCACAGATGGCGGAGTGCATATCATATGTGGGGCTAGATTACCAGATCAACAACTCGCAAGATGAAGAAGGTGCATGATGACGGACAGGACAGAAGGATCTAGAACGTAGATTCGCGCGGGGACACAGACCTGGAGATCATGAACCACCTGCAACTTGGGAGCGGAAAATGCCGGAAACAGCTTGGAGCGGAATGCTATATCTGGTACAGCTCGCCCCGCCTCTGAAGAGTTCTGACTCTATTCTCGTTTGAATTGAGTTCTGACTCTGTTCGGACTACTCTGAAAAGTCTGCAATCCCGTTCAAGATTTTGAACCAAATTTCGAACATACCATGTACTATGTGAAACGAATATTTTTTGTTGGACCTATATAAGCTACCCATTCTTCTATGAAGGGTATCCTTCCTAAGCTAAAAATAAGATTTCAACATTTCCCACTCCTCCATTTTTGTGCACCTCGAAAGCCTGGGAGCTCTAATTCCTCCATAAGAATTGAAGTCCCTTTGTGGAACCAAAAGAGGAGATCCAGATCCACAGTACCAGTAAGACAAATCGTGATTTCCCTTGATTTGTTCAGATGCTTGTTACCCTTGGGTTTATGCGAAACCCTTGACATGTTAGGGTTGCCTAAAAGATTCCTCGAAGGATGAAGGACTTCACAACTTTTTCCGATAGGGGGGATATATTAATATCAAGCTGATAATGACTAAGCCTATTTTCTGCAATAATGTAATGTCAATTGTCAGCACTTAGTCGAGACGCGGCTAGAAAACCCGAAAATGTCATGGCCGAATTGAACATTGACTCACGATAGCAAAAACAGAGAGATCCAGAGGTTCATTAAGAAACAGTCCTGTTTTGATAGTTTTCCGTGGGTCAGAATTTGGTCCGCCATTCCGGATGTAATTCTCGACGGTGGTAATATTTTTTTCGGTTCGAATCCACGTGAAAAAAAGGCCTCTATTTTCTTTCGGATTGAGTTCTCACTCGGTTCGGAATACTCTGAATAGACCGCGATTCAGTTCAAAAGTCTGAACCAGATTATCCGGGTTATCCCGCCCGCCTAAGCTAAAAAAAAATATGACTTCTCCATTCCTCTCTCCCGCCGTCCCACGTCTCCTCGCCGTCCCAAAATCAAAGCTCGCGGCGCGCGGACGCGAAGGAACTGAATCGGCAACCGACCGCCATTCGTTCTCCGCGCGACCTGGCCGACGAAGACTTCCAACCTGTGTGGTGTGTGGGTGTGACTAGTGTACTGTCGCGTAGTAGACTCGCCTCCCGCGCCGGCACCATCGAAACCGGCTTCCTCTGGGTTCGCACCCCGGAGACGCAAACACGTTACACGTTCCAGGTGACGCAACCTGACCTGCATGCGGGCAATCATGCATGTGCTATCGACGTGCTCCTACTCGGAGCCAACACGCCTAACTTGGAGGCAAAGGAAATCCTTCCTACTCCTAGGTTGTTGCAGAGAGAAAAATCTCAACTTTTCTCGGTGAATAATGAGTAGCGTGAATCTGACAGAGGAGAATCTAATCAGGATCCAGCGGGCAGCGGCCGCAAAGGACAAGGCCCATGTCAAACTGCGCGCGTGACATGGTAGCTACAGTAGTTCTAGACACTCCCTTTCCGGTGAGAGAGCGACATGGCACGAGCTCTGGACCGCACATCCGTACGCCGGTAGCTAGCTCATGTAAGATTTGTCACGGAGTGTGGAATGTGCTCTGCCTTCGGATGCAAAATACCTTTGCATGTCTGATGTCTCTTCTCTCGCTCACTTGATTAGCTGACCGTGGGTGTTGCACCAAATCTCCTTATTTTAAACACCAGGTTGGGTGAAACTCGCCCTTTAAAACCCTTGTTTAATGCCGGCCCTACCTCTCCTGTTTCCCTTCTCGTCTTTGCTCCAACACTTGCCCGGTTGGCCCGTATCATGGGAAGAAAAAAGAGGGGGACAGATGGAGTGTATGGTGCATATATGATGACGGACAGAAGGTCTAGAACGTACTAGATTCGCGCGGGGACACAGACCTGGAGATCAAAGAACGACCTGCAACTTGGGACCGGAAAATGCCGGAAACAGCTTGGAGCGGAATGCTAATACTCCTATCTAGGACAGCTCGCCTCGCCTCGCCTGTTGTATGTGTTTTTGGCTTTTTGTCCCCCACCTATCCACGCCACATTTACTTCTGCTTGCTTGTTTGGTGCCATGAAACTTGGTGTTTCACAGGAATTTATTGCGAGGGGCTTGTCAGAAGTTAGTCGAGACATGAAAAAAAATGCGCGCGGCTAAAAAAACAACAGAAAAATGGCCCCGCCAAAGCGACCATTGTCTCATGGTAGCAAAAACCGAGAGAGACAAAAGGTTCATTAGGAATTTCTGATGGTTCTGTGTAGTTTAGAGTTTGCTCCGCCATTCCGGAATGTAATTCTAGACGGTGCGGATATTTCCTGGTATGAATAAACTGAGTGGAAACAAATGCCTATATTCTCGTTCGGATTGAGTTCTGACTCTGTTCGGACTACTCTGAACAGTCTGCAATCCCGTTCACAATGTTGAACCAAATTTCGAAGATGCCATGTGCTATGTGAAACGACTAGTTTTTGTTGGATCTATATAAGCTACCCATTCTTCTACGAAGGGGTATCCTTCCTATGCTCAAAATAAGACTTGTACATTTCCCTCTCCTCCATTTTTGTGCACCTCGAAAGCTTGGGAGTTCTAATTCCTCTGTAAGAATTCAAGTCCCTTTGTGGAATCAAAACAGGAGGAGATCCAGATCTACAATTCCAATAAGACAAATCGTGATTTCCCTTGATTTCTTGAGATACTTGTTACCCTTGGGTTTATGCGAAACCCTTGGCATGCTAGGGTTGCCTAAAAGATTCCTTGAAGGATGAAGGACTTCACAACTTTTTTCCATATGGGATATATTAATATCAAGCTGATAATGACTAGGCATGTTTTCTGCAATAATGTAATGTCAACTTGTCAGCACTTAGTCGAGACACAAGAAATGCACACGGCTGAGAAAAAACCCGAAAATGTCATAGACGAAGTGAACAGAGAGATCCAAAGGTTCATTAAAGAAACAATCTTGTTTTGATAGTTTTCCGTGGGTCGGAATTTGGTCCGCCGTTCTGGATGTAATTCTCGACAGTGCGAACATCCTTTCGGTTCGAATCTAAGTGGGAAAAAGAAGGCCTCAAATTTCTTTTGGATTGAGTTCTCACTCACTCGGTTCGGAATACTCTGAGTAGTCCACGATTCATTTCAAACGTTTGAACCAGATTTCGGACGTACCATGTACTACCATATGGCCTCTCCATTTCTCCTCCGGACCGCCTAAGCTACAAATGCGACTTCTCCATTTCTCTCTCCTCGGTTTGTGTGCAGCTCAAAAAGATTGGGTGCTCCAGTTTCTCCCCCAAAGTCAAGCCTCGGATGTTAAACAACAAGATTCTATTGGATGTGTCGAAACCGTTGAGCTGCCTCGGGTAAGATTCTTTTTCCGAGAGATAGAAAAAAAAACAGGAAACAAGATTCCGCAGTTCCTCAGATCGGCCGTTCAACATACTTGAGCGTGTTGGCGACACAATAATGTACAGTTGTTGGTTCCACAGGTGTCGCCGCTTGCTTGGGTAGCCGAACGCTGACCGCTGACCTCCCCTGAGCGCTCCCGCCGTCCCACGTCTCCGCGCCGGCCCAAAAAGCTCGCGGCGCGCAGACGCGAAGGAATTGAATCGGCTCGGGCGTGACTACTGTAGCGTAGGGCGAAAATTGACTGGCCTCCCGCCCCGGCCACTGGCCGCGCGGCACGTCGCCCGTGCCGCCATCTTTTCTTCGTACGTCCCGAAGATCGATCGCTCGCTCGTGTCGGTATCTCCACATCGCACCCCGGAGACGCAACCTGTATATTGTAGGATCCGGGCAATCATGTGCATCGACGTGCTCGCCTGATCATGCCCAACTGCTTATTGCCCAAACACGCCTGACTTCGTGGTATTAGGTTGTTCCAGAGACAAGGCCCATGTCAAACTGCGCACGTGACATGAGAGTACTAGCTAGTTCTAGACACGTACTACTCTTTCGGGTGAGAGAGCGACATGGTACCAACTCTGGACCGCACATCCGTACGCCGGGCGTGTAAGATTTGTCACGGAGTGTGGAATGTGCTCCGCCTTCGGATGCAAAATACCTTTACATGTCTGATGTCTCTCTCCCACTTACTTGATTCGGGAGCTGGTCACCAAAATCTCCATATTTTACGTGAACCCGCAGCGCAACTTGCCCTTTTGAATGACATGCACCAACTCTATTCCACGAATTTCTGGACCTCTCCTCCCCCTCTCTCTCTTGCTACAGTGTCCAGAGGCGGATCGGAGGCGACTCCGGTTTTCCCAGCGGCCGCCGGCGTATCCGCGGGATTTCTCATCCTCCGGCAGCCGCCCCAGCGGCGGGCGGATGGGGAATCCCCGGATCGCGCTCCGGCGATGTAAATAGGGTGGAGTTCGGGTGGATCGTGGGCGTCGCGGCGTCGCCGTGGTCGCCGTTTTGCTGTGCGGCAGCCTCCCCTCCTTGTTTGGCTGCTGCTGCGCCCGGCCGGCGCTGCCTCCGGTGTCGGCGGGCTGTCCGTGGGTGGTGTATAGGGGTGGAGCTCAGTTCTTGCGGGAGTTTGCCGGCGACGGGCTTGAAGACGGTGGCTTCTCCGGCGGCGCGTCGGTCCATGGTGGCTGCAAAGGCGAAGGACTTCCGGCTGCTGGTCTGTACAAGGCTCTATGGAGCGATGAAGACGGCGGCGTGCCTTCTGCGCGTGTCGACGGCGGCGGCGGCCGTCCCTGTGGGCTTCGTTGTAATTTTCCTTTTGTTCAGGGTTGTCTGTAACCGTGCAATTCCTTAATAGATCTGTGTTTTTATGTCAAAAAAAAACTTGCCCTTTTGAACCCTTACTTCATGCATGCCGGCCCTACCTGTCCTGTTTTCCTTCTTTGTCTTTGCTTGAACACTTGCCCGTATCATGGGAAAAAGAAAAGAGGGGGACAGATGGAGTGTATCATATCATATCATATCATATCATATCACATGTGGGGCTAGATTACCAGAACAACACAACTTGCAACATGAAGAAGGTGCATGATGGCGGACAGAAGGATCTAGAACATAGATTCGCGCGGGGACACAGACCTGGAGAAGAACAACCTGCAACTTGGGAGCGGGACGCCGGGAATAGCTTCCAGCGGAATGCTATATCTGGTACAGCCCGCCTCGCCTCGGCTGGTGTTTTGCTTGTTGTACAGTATTTTTTCCGATCGGACATGGTGTTGACACCGATTTTTCTGAATACATATATGTGTCTACGACTAGATATATCCGTGTTTAAACAAATCTATGTCAATCATTTCCAATTGGATGGAGTATGTGTTATTGTCCCACCCACAACCATGCCACATCTTACTTCTGCTTGCCATAAAAATTGGTGTTTCACAAAAGTTATTAGAAGAACAAGACGAGATTTCTGTTTCGGATTTTTTTTAGCTGATTCCACCTCTGTCCCAGATTATAAAACGTTTTCAGTAGGCTGTTTAAACCTACAAAAAAGTGCTATAATTCAGGAATGGAGGTAGTATGAAATAAGAAACATTTATTCGAAAACCTGGTGGGAGGTCTATCCGTCTTTGTATTAAGCTTAAAAGGAGAACGAAGACATAGGATTTCATTAGACATGACATTCCAATCCTATAGATTTTTTATTCATATATTTTTTCTATCCTATAAATCAAAGGAGCTCTAAGACAACAAAGAACTCTAGGAGAGGACGAACCATGGTTTGCTTGTTTTCAATATGATTTTAGACTAGGAACTATATAATATGTCAGTAATTGAATTTGTATAGTTTCTCATGATTCGAAGATCATATTTAGATTTCAATTTGTTTGGTAACTTTGTTCCACCGACGAGAGATGGGATGTACTTTTAGGGGGTCGGTATATCTTACCACCTCCCTCTTAAGATATAACATATTTCGGCGACCATTTTAGCCTATCAAAACACTTTATATGTACAATGGTAGGAAAGGTGAGTCTTCTCTTAGCTGTCAACGTCAGTTAGAGAATGCACTAATATGAGTCGTACAATGCATTGTCTCTTATTGCCATCTCGAATAATTAATGAGATTATTTAAATTTTAGTAGGACATTGTGTTAATAAGAGAAGACATATGGTAAAAATGGAGAAACATGCTTCTCATAATTTTTAAGAGATCATCCCTTAACTTAGTTAAGGAAACACAATATTCTCTTTCTTCATTCCCTCTCGGTTCGACTAAGTAAAAATCAAACGTGACAATTATAAGAGAATGCTGACATCCTCCCATTGTAAATGCCCTAAAATGTTACGAATATCTTCTCGAATGTACCCATCAAGTCACTAAAGCTCACCCAATTAACTTCCAAAATTATGGAACTATCAGATTTTGTTTTGAATTTACTTGGATTTTGTGTGTCGCCAAATTACTTCTGACTTCTTTTTTTCTGAACTGAAATTATTTATCACTTGAACAAAGATACTATATAATGATTTTAGACTTGGTACTATATAATATTTCAGTAACTAAATTTGTATGCTTTGTCATGATTCGTAAGATCATATTTCAATTTCAATTTGTTTGGTAACTTTGTTCCACCGACGAGAGGCGGGGTGTACTTTTTGGGGGCGGTATATCCTACCACCTCCATGTTAGATATAACATATTTCGGATATAACATATTTCGGCGATCATTGTAGCCTATCAAAACGCTTTATATATTGAAACATAGGTAGTATATTCTCAGTAGCGAAGAAATATTTGTGTATCACACCATGGTTCGTGTATTTGGTATGTCACAGAATTCAGCACAACTTGAATTACAAATTTTAAGATATCTTCCCTTAGTGTAAAGGGAACAAAATATTCTCTTTTTTCATTCTCTCTGTCCGACTAAGTAAAAATCCTATAAGAAGGCCGACGTCATCCTAATAGGTTAAGAATATCTTCTCGAATGTACTTATCAACTTACTAAAGCTCAACAAATTAACTTCCAAAATTATGGAAATATCGGATTGTGTTTTGAATTTACTTGGATTTTGTGTGTCGCCGAATTACGTCTGACTTTTTTGTGAACTGAAATTATTATTTCTCACTTGAACAAAGATATTTGGGTACCCACCGACATCACCAAGATTCGCGAATTCATCAACAATCATAACCATATAAATCAGCTCACAAAAAGGGAAGTAATTATGACGAAACTTAATGGCATAGAGCTGTTGCCTCTCTACAAAAAGAAGTTGGCATTGAGCTGTAGACACGGGAGAAACCATTTAAAGGGGAGAAGAAGAACGGCAACAAAAAGGACAGAAGCTCCCCTGGACCCAGCGCATGAAAAGAGCGCAAGAGCAGGAAAGCTAACCAGTTTCTGTTCCAACCTCCCCTCTATACGCCGGCAGCGCCACCCGTCCTCCTCTCCCACCACCCAAAATCCGCCGCCCTCCCCGCGCCACCTCCCCCATGGCGGCCACCCCGCCGTCGTCGCGGGACCCGTCGCCGCAGCACCGCCGCCCCGCCTCCGCCGCGGGCGCCGCCGGCGGCAAGCGCGGCGGCCTCCTCCTCGGCCGCTACGAGCTGGGCCGCATCCTCGGCCACGGCACCTTCGCCAAGGTCTACCACGCCCGCCACGCCGACTCGGGCGAGACCGTCGCCATCAAGGTGCTCGACAAGGAGAAGGCGCTCCGCCACGGCCTCGTCCCCCACATCAAGCGCGAGATCACCATCCTCCGCCGGGTCCGCCACCCCAACATCGTCCGCCTCCACGAGGTCATGGCCACCAAGTCCAAGATCTACTTCGTCATGGAGTTCGTCCGCGGCGGCGAGCTCTTCGCGCGCGTCGCCAAGGGCCGCCTCAAGGAGGACACCGCCCGCCGCTACTTCCAGCAGCTCATCTCCGCCGTCGGCTTCTGCCACGCGCGCGGCGTCTTCCACCGCGACCTCAAGCCCGAGAACCTCCTCGTCGACGAGAAAGGGGACCTCAAGGTTTCCGACTTCGGACTCTCCGCCGTCGCCGACCAGTTCCACCCCGACGGCCTCCTCCACACCTTCTGCGGCACGCCGTCCTACGTCGCGCCCGAGGTGCTCGCGCGGCGCGGGTACGACGGCGCCAAGGCCGACATATGGTCCTGCGGCGTCATCCTCTTCGTGCTCATGGCCGGGTACCTGCCTTTCCATGACCAGAACCTCATGGCCATGTACCGGAAGATTTATAGAGGGGAATTCAGGTGCCCCAGATGGTTCTCCAGAGACCTCACCAGTCTGTTGAATCGGCTCCTGGACACCAACCCGGAGACGAGGATCACCATGGCCGAGGTCATGCAGAGCAGGTGGTTTCAGAAAGGATTTCGGCCCGTCAGGTTCTATGTTGAAGATGATCAGGTGCACAGCTTAGCTGACGGCGAGAGCCAAGAGCTGGGGCTCGAACCTACCGAGCCGCCTCCCCCTCCGCCACTGCCGCCGCCGCCGCCACCGCCACCTAAACAACAAGAAGACGATGATTCCGGGTGGGAGTCCGACTCCTCCGTGGCATCATGCCCTGCCACCCTGTCGTCCGAGGAGAGGCAGCGGCCTGCTGGGCGCCTCACACGGCCAGCAAGTCTTAACGCGTTTGATATCATATCCTTCTCCAAGGGATTTGATTTGTCAGGGCTGTTTGAGGAGCGAGGGAGCGAAGTGAGATTCGTCTCAGCAGAGCCCATGCAAACTATCATTACAAAATTGGAGGAGATTGCTAAGGTGAAAAGCTTTTCCATTCGGCGCAAGGATTGGCGTGTAAGCATAGAAGGCACCAGGGAAGGGGAGAAGGGGCCATTGACAATTGGGGCTGAGATTTTTGAGCTCACACCGAGTCTCTTGGTGGTGGAGGTGAAGAAGAAGGCAGGGGATAAGGAAGAGTATGATGACTTCTGCAACAAGGAGTTGAAACCTGGGATGCAGCCTCTCGTGCAGCAGCAACAAACGGGCTCCGTTCCAAATGTACCTTCCGATGCTGAGTAGTTCTAAAGGTAGTTCTCTTGCTTGAAAGGAATATAAAGAAATTTTGGATTAAAAGGATGTGGCTTTTGCGTTTGAACATGGGACCTGAGCAGAAAAATGCTATTCATATTTCCTTAGTCTCATTGTATTACTATTCCATTTTCACAGTCCAAAATGTTACAGTATATGCTAGCGTTTACTGTGTTTCTTGTAGTTGTTAGGGAGTGGAAATTTTCGCTTTCGCTACACTATTAAACAAGTCTCTTATTGTTATCCTAGCTCAAGTGCTCACGCTAACTTCTGTTACATTCATCATCTACAAGCTTGATCAGTAAATATTCCAATTGCTTAAAAAGAAATGTACCCTTAGAACTTTTGTGAGTGTTATAGACTCAAGAGTCTAGCTTTTGTCTATCTTCAGGAATTATCTGAGCTCATCAAACAAGTACCATAGTATAATCAGAATGGCCAATGGATCACTGATCTCCAGCTTAACCGAGATACTAATTGAGACCATTCTTTTAGATCAAAACAAAATAGGGATATGAAGAATTGATACTCGACCGACTACTGAGACAACAAGGTCTTTGTGATAATTTCAATCGAACAAAACTGTGAACTTGAATCCATTCTATTGATCAGTCAGATTCTATCTTCTGCATTAATACAAAAATTGTGTTATTCTTGCTCTTCTTCTCTGAGTGCAAGCGGAACTGAAGGTTTTCAAACATTAACTCCTGTTCTTTCAAGGTCTCAATCTTATCAGTATTCAGAAAGAGATGTGTTCAGTAACTTATATATTCTAATAGCCGTCTACTAGTTCCTATCTGCCGGTCCAGGAAAAGGAAACTGAACTCTAGTTCTTATCCGTATTTCTGCAAACATTGCAAATGCAGAGGACCAATGGCTCAGTATTCAGAAAGAGATGTGTTCGGAGTATATTATACTAGCTGTCTATTAGTTCCTGTCGGTCCAGGAAAATGAAAAGGAAACTGAACGCTAGTTCTTATCCTTATTGCTGCAAACATTGTAAATGCAGACGACCAATGGCTCTGCATTCTTGTATAGTTGTGCAGGTGAGTATGGGTAAGACACTTCTCATCTACCATGATTCTGGAGATAGGATGAGTAGGGGAATTATGGGGCAGGGAGGTATGTGTCATTGTGTCTAGGTTGGAGGATGGTCAGTTTAGGCAGCTGGAGCAGAAAATTGGAAACTGCTACGATGGATAAGTTAGTAGGCATCACACTAAATAATGTGAAGGTGACTGGTTTAGGATAGTCGCACTAAATTATTTTGTGTTACATATGTCCTTATGCATGTACATCAAAGGTTGATATGCTATTTGAGAGGAGGTACAGTAAATACCTCCCAAGCGCCATCAACAGTTCAGTTCAGAAAATAGTAACTAGCAACTGGACACTTGGCAAGTTTTTATTTTCATCTAATCATATTACAAGATGTAATAGTTCAATTAGGCTATGAATGAATATTTTCGCTGCTTATGTAACGCAGTTAGGGCCTGAATGCAGTGAAAATACAAAATAGATGGCATGGTTTAGTTATTAATCTCAGATTATAAATGTCTTACCCTTCCGTTTTGAAGATGTAGGTGACGACGAATTGATCATTGGAGTTCCTGCTGTATTTTTTCTAAATTGACCACATAAATTAAATTTGAGAGTGCATTGGTCGGAAAATTGTTGTGTGGCATGAACGAAGGAAAATAGGTCGAGAATACCAGTACTTTCATATGCTGTGCACATCAGAGCGTCTATAGTGTATACAGTTAACATACTGACTACTTTTCCATGTTTAAATTATGTTGAAATTTTCCCACTCACTAACGATAAGGCCAGCTGCACACTCAGAAGTCTTGCCATCTGTTTATGTGCTTGCTGAACATTGAACAAGGACTCTAGACCGCTGTCAAAGACTACTTACTAAGGCCAGCTGCAATCATGCCATCTGTTTATGTCCTTGCTGAACAAGGACTCTAGACTGCTGTCAAAGAGCCTAAGCACGGCAAAGACATGAAAGCAAAAGCGTGAGCAAAGTAAGAGCCCGTGCCAGTACATCCTTGAAGTCACTGCTTTGTTGAATCCTGCTTCAAGCTGACTTACTTGACACACTCGTACCTGGGGTCATTATTTTCTTGGGTTGTGTTTATAGTCACCCGAGGCCCATGCTTCTGTAAATTCTTATTCGATTTTATACATACTGGGTTGTCATTTTGGTAGTGATCAAGGATTTTGAAATGCTCAGTGGACTCTTAGTTTTGGTTTAGATGTGAGAATCTGAGATGACAAGAAGGGTGTTGGTTTTGTCTTTGTCCATACATAACTGGACTGACTTTTTTTTGTTATTGCTCGCAGGTCTGACTGGTTTCAAGCTCACAGGCCACCTAATGGAGCTGCTAGTCTGCTACCAGAGACATTTCTGGAATTGGTTGAGCCTAGAATGCTACGAGCCAACGCTACCGGCAGGAAGGATTTGACTAAAAGCACTAGAATGCAGTTTGAACGCACTCACATTTTCCCCTTTAGTTTTAGGAGTTGTTGTTCTGAAGCGAAGCTTGTGGTTTAGTCCTTCGAAGTCTGTCTTTGCGGGGACTCCGGCGAGGGTTGAGACCTGATTCGGTGATGCCCTATGTTCTTCAAGTCTCGGAGGATATCGACATCAAGCATTGGTCTTCATTTCTTTTTGCTTGGTGTGGTTATTCTTTGTATCTGTAGTTAGGGTGTTGTTCTACTCTGATGAGCGTGCATTGTAAGCTGGTATCCCAGCAGTAATCGTTGGTTGTAATGATGTGTACTCCTTGCCGGATAAGCAACGAAAAACTGTAACGTAACATATGCATATGCGAAAAAATTATATAATTTATATTAACTCAAGCAGTTGGCTACTACTGTCGAACTTCAGTACGTGCGAAGTGATCTGCACAGCCAAATGACCCAGCCTAGCCTTGTGCCTGTCATTTCCGTGTTTCCTCGCTGTTGCACGACGACGGACGTTCACCCGTTCTTCTCTCTGGAATATGGATTCATTCGCCGGTGCTCTTCAGCTCGCTGTCCATGATCATGGATCCGCCGTTTGCCGGTCACTGGCAATGCACGTCGGGCAATTCGATCGGCGTGGGCCCCCGCGCGCGATGCCGTCACAGACGGGTAGACGCCGCTGTCACGCGCCTAACCTCTCGCCAGGTCATCACGCAACGTACGCTACGGCTGCAGGCGCCGGAAGCTAGATCCGCCTAGAGATGTCTGGACTCTAGGCACCGGAGCACGACCTCCACCCGCCCGGCGATGGAGAAGTCTAGAGGACCAGGTCCACGCGGCGACGACGACGCGAGTGGCGAGGTCAGCTAGCGCCGGCCTGGACCGCACCGAGCGCCGAGCGGGCACGTCCAGCCGTGCGCGCGTGCACTAGGGAACAGTGGGAGATTTGTACGCGGGGGCGCGTGGACCGACCGGAGCACCGAGGGGCCGGGCGCATGCACGGTGGCGACCTCCCCCCTGCCGCTGTCGCCCACCGGAAGGGGACGTGGTAGAGCGCGAGCGGCGGCGTCGCTGTCGACGGTGGTTGGGCCGAGCGGAGAACGAACGGGTCGGCGACACGACGCGGCACGGCCACTCTACTCCACACAGGACACGTTGAGGTCGGGCGGATTGAACCTTCAAGTAAAAATCCGTACGTGAACTTATGAATTCTATTTTGAACCCTGAATCAGTTTTCACTACATAAAAAAATAAACTCAAACCGAGAACCTGCCTGTGTTAGAATACTTATGACTTATGAGGGTGGCTGTATCCCCAGCCACCCGAATTTAAACCTCAGGTTTGATACCGGTGTTTCTCATGTAGGCGGAATATTCTTCAGTGGGAGACGACGTTCCGCCGACAGCGAGTCGCCCTTGCTGATTTCGTCAATCTCAAGACCAGGAACTCGTCGTGTGGTTCCGCAGTGACAAGACGCGTGCGATGCTCGCTAACGGTAGGCCCTGCACCGAGATTTAAACCCTAGGGCGCCCCCGCGCGTCGCGCCCTCATGCTCGGGCAGCTCTACTCCGCCGTGTCGGCCGCTGGAGGCAGAGGCTCGGTGCAGGGGCGGACCCAAGTTCAAGCGTGGCCCCCACTCAAATTTTGGAGGTCCAATAGAATATGCTCATTTTTAGAAGAAAAATATTCAAAATATTTGAACTTAGACAGGAAATGCCCCAGTCACATAGTGTGTCCCCTCTCAATATCGTTTCTGGGTCCGCCCTGGCTCCGTGGCCACCCCGCCCACCCGTTTGCATCGACCAAATTCAGAAAGAAGAGTCTTACACGTGAGGCCCACATGTCAGTGAAGTAGACTTGCAATTTCCTGCCAGGATCCTCGTATTCCCGGCACACGAAACATGTCGAGGAATCAAAATAGACCGGGATTCACAAATTCAGTGGGTTCGAACCACGTGAATTTCGATTTCGGGGTCCGATCCGTCGGACATCTACGAGTTGAATGTTGAAATGAACCTTTTGCCCACGGGACAGGGCACTCCGTTCCTAGCTGCCGGGAGTCGTCGAGTTTTCTCGCGCCCGTCGCCCCCAACGTCCACCCAACCAAAACCATTTCGCAGGACGACGCTGAAAATTTCAAACCAACCATGGACCGTCAGTGCTTCGCCAGCGAGATACGGACAGGATCAATACGTGGGCCCAGTGTATCCGCCAGCCCCACATGTCATCCCACACGTAGCGTGGGGGGAAGGATCTGTGATTCTGCTTTTGGGGAGGGACCGCGGGACAATCACCACGTCCACGGACAGCGTACTTATTTATCTCCGTGACCCCGCTTTTTCCTCATAATTTGCTTTTCGCCTTTCCGCTCTCTCTCCGCACGCTCGCTCGTCGTCTCCGATCCCCTTTATCCGCCCCGCTCGCTCCGCCCGTCGCCTTTCCATCTCTCGCCCCGAGAGCTTCCAGAAGCTTCGAGGCGAGAGGTCGCCGCCAGCGCCTCCCGCGCTTTCCCATCCCATCATGGCCCTGTGGCGGCGCAGCTCGTCCTGGATCTCCTCCTGCTCCCGCTCCCCGGTCATCGTCGGCGGGAACGAGGCCAAGGTCGCGCCCGAGATCCCCCCGGAGGAGGTCCCCGAGGAGGAGATAGACGAGGAGAGGTGGTCCCGCCTGCTCCCGGAGCTGCTCACGGACATCGTGCGCCGCGTCGAGGCCGGCGCCGAGCGCTGGCCCCCGCGCCGCGACGTCGTCGCCTGCGCCTGCGTCTGCCGCCGATGGCGGACGCAGCGGTGTCCGTCGTGCGCCCGCCGCTCGAGTGCGGCAGGATCACCTTCCCTTCCTCGCTCAAGCAGGTGAGGCCGGCTTCCTATCGCCCGATCTGGTTAATTTGTTGCCCGATTTTGGTGAACCTGCGCTTGAATTTGAGGATTCGGGGGGAATTTAATCATTTTGCCGCTGCCGTCCGGTCTGAGGTTGGATTAGATGGAATCCCCCGATTAGATGTCAGGCGGTTTCGTTCCCCAATTGTTGGATGTTCATATAGAGGAATCCCGTTTATAGACACCGTTGCTGGGATGAACTGAGGCAGATCCGTACTGTTACAGCAAAAAATGTTTAAGTTTTGTCTTCAATTGGCGCACCCTTCCAGATTTGTTGAACGATTCAACAGATTTGACATCTTCTGGCATAGTAACAATCTTTGTAGCTCCTTTTTGGGCTTAATAATATCATCTGGTGGAAGGATTTGGAAGGGATGAATATGTTGATCTTATCCTCTGTGTTTTCTTCATTTGGATGCATCATGAATTCACACCTTACTTTGGGTGACCAATGCTAATACAGTGAGACAGTAGGCCCAAGTTAGTAAAACAATAGGGGTATGGGTACGTTCATATATGGAAGTTGCTTATTGTGACAATTGGATGTGATTCTGGCCTGTTACTAAGCGTATAATGATATGTAAAAGCTTTACTTCTATTTAGGGTTTTCTGTATAACGAGTTAATGGATATCATATTTCCCCCACAGCCTGGACCAAGGGATGCGCCGATGCACTGCTTCATCAGGAGGAACAAAAACAACTCCACCTTTTATCTTTATCTCAGCTTAACGCAGGGTAAGTCAGCATAGATAATTTGTGGTTCCTCTTTATGAAATTGGTGCAGCTTCATGGGCTACAATAGGGTTTCACATCTTATTTGCTTATTAATTTAACAAGCAGTGCTAAACTGCCAAGCAAGTACCTAAAAGGGCTACTAGTTGACATTTTCAATGTTTTTGTTCTACCCGTGTTACGTGCTGATGCAATCTTATAATTTTATCAACCTTTATAGAATATGGAAAAAAAATCTAGCTGCGCGGCTATAACTTTGCCTTCCTCCGTGCCTTGCATGACTTGTGACGTTGCAATCTTATTATCAGAGTACAGTCTTGTTTAGAAAACAGGGAGGTACTTCTTGTAATCTGTCACATCTTTCTTGTACCTCTCTGACCAGGACCCTTGCACCCTAATTTGATCTTTGGTGACCCACCATTATCTAAAGGAGACTTTCTCGTATCGAAATATAATCCTATCAAGGGAGCGTGATGATTCGGTAGTTGGGTGGTTGACAAGTTATTTCAGTTTTAAATTGAATACATTCCTTGTAGTGATGACATCTTACCTACTTGATATGATCTCAAATTCTTAATTTCAATGTCTTAACTGGCTACTTTTTTGTGTCTTTGTTGACTCATTCCAAGAGGAGTCTATATCCATGGTACATCTCTAATTGCTAGAAGCCTAGAATACGGAGTTTGGATTTGCCAAAGCATAGGGATGAAAGAAGCCCTGATTAGACTGGGTCATTCTGTCATTTAGGTGTATTGCCCCTAGCTCCCTATATATTAGTTAGACCGCCTCCCTCTGGTATTTTTTATAAATTATTAAGGAAATATGACCAACTCTGCTTAGACATTACAGCTTAGAAGAATAGTCAAAATAGAAACAGTTATAAAACACAGGACCGTTTACTTGACCTTCCTTGTTCGAGTTCCGACAAATATTAGTCACAAAGGATGATTAGCTATTACTCGTGGTTATAACTTGTATTGTTTGGACACCTCTTGGTATTCGAACTTTAGGCATTCCTAAGACATGTTTTGTAAACTTGGGTTGAACCTTGATTATCAACCTCAGGACATGCTTTATATATTGATTCTTTTGATCGGCAACCTCTAAGACATGTTCTGTAAATCACGATGTAATGAAAATTGCAGTGTACTATTTTAACGTTGTTGCTTGCATGTATAATTTTTCTTTCCAGTATGCTTAAATAGATATCGGAACGCAACTTCATATGTTCTGAAGTTAATAGCATTTGTACTGTTTTGACAGCCCTAACAGATAAAGGGAAGTTTCTACTGGCTGCTCGAAGATTCAGAAACGGGGCGCATACCGAATATATCATCTCGTATGACTCTGATGATCTATATCCAGGAAGTAATTCAGGTGTTGGAAAGCTGAGGTGAGGTCTCAACATTCCATAACGTCAGTTTTGCTAGCTGATTGGTGGATTATGCATTACTATTAGATACAAAGAACTTTTTCGATTAAATTTCAAGTGAGGTCACAAGAACCAGACATTAACTTCATTCCTAACCTTGTTCTCATTGCTGATATAATCTTCCAAACAATCTTATTATTGTTTAAATAATAAATAGTATGCTAACTGAATTATCCCATCTCTCTATTCTGGGTAGTTAGTTTGCCAATAACGTAGGAGTACTTCTCTATGCATATGCATGTCTTATCCTGTGATTGCATCAGGTAATTAAGAAAGTGCTGGAAGATCGGCTTCCTGATTTTCTGCTTATTATGTATGTAGAATCCATTTGAGAATGGCGAAAAATAGCTTATTCATACTTTTGAGTTTGGACCCCTTTTCTATGTTAGTTTCTTCATAGCGATACTTTGCATTAGAACATTTGAATCAAGAGGACCTCATGATTTCTTTGACAATCTGCCAAATACTTCTTTCCTGGCCAAGTTGACTCAGGGGTGCGGATAAGGGTAACCATCCCAGTTCCTCATCTTGAACTCTCTTTAGCACCGGTTGCATGTGCAAGTAGTTCCTTTCGCCCCACTGCCATACTGCTGCTGCCATGCTTGTTAAGTTTTTCAACCAGCTATCATTACCAACTTCCTGCCTCTGTTGGCTACACCGTTCAGTTTTTCACGCATTCTCCATTTAGCAGAATGTACTGCTCCCACAAATTTTTGTTAGTGCATTGCTTTTCCTGCATATTTGTTTGTTGTCTGAACATTATTTTACTTCACTCTCTTAGATCGGACTTCCTGGGGACAAAGTTCATCATGTACGACAATCAGCAATCGTATGATGGTGCTAAGACTTTGAAGAGCCGATCAGCCGTCGCTTTGCAAGCAAACAAATCAGCCCACATGTTTCAGGTGGTAATTTTGAAGTTGGACAAATATCGTACAAATTCAACTTCCTCAAATCAAGAGGACCGAGAAGAATGCAGTGCAGTATCCAGTGCCCTGTAGGTCAGGGCACTGCATCTGATCCGTTGAAGGAGAAGCCACAGAGCACCTCAAGCTCCTTGTCTCTAAGAAATAAAGCGCCCGATGGCACGAGCATCTGCAGTGCTGGTGCCTGAATTTCCATGGCCGGGTGACCGTCGCCTCCGTGAAGAACTTCCAGCTCGTCGCCCCAGCTGGCACCAGCAACCCATGGGGCGTCGGCGACGAGGAGACGGTGATCCTCCAGTTTGGGAAAATCGAGGATGATGCGTTCACGATGGACTTCCGGCATCCCCTGTCAGCCTTCCAGGCGTTCGCCATCTGCCTCACTAGCTTCGGCACGAAGCTTGCTTGTGAATAAGTGTTAACTCTGATGATCTATCATGTATAGAGGGGGTGGCGGATAGACTGAACTCTTATGTATGCCCTGTTTATCCGGGAGAAAGGGGTGGGCACACACTGCATGCAATCTCGCTGTTCTCTTTCTCGTCTGATGATGGGTGTGGTGGATTTGACACTACGGTGGTGATTGTTGTTGTAAATGGCACACTGTTCTGGTGAATTTACCTAACGGAGCACGGTGTTAACTTTCCCCCAATGCATTGTTTACTCGTCAAGGTAGAAGGTAGACACAATCTTTTTCCAGTTTGAAGTGGGTGAAAAGGGAACAGAACGGAGCTGCGATAATTAATCATAACAGAAATACAGCATGTGAATCTGTACGAGATGAATAACACCAAACTTTCCTGGTGAAAAGGTAACAGAACGGAGCTGTGATGATTAATCATAACAGAAATACAGCATGTGAATCTGTACGAGATGAATAACACCAAACTTTCCTGGGTGAAAAGGGAACAGAACGGAGCTGCGATGATTAATCATAACAGAAATACAGCATGTGAATCTGTACGAGATGAATAACACCAAACTTTCCTGAGGTCCTACCAGACATAAATTCTCCACTACCTCTGATCCGGAAAAATTATCAGCCAGCTATACTACCGAATTGTTCTAGCCTAGTTCTTTTCCAGCCACAGTTTAAACGGATCGGAGAGTATATACTCATATTCCTCGGTTGTGGTATGGCGACTAGTGGCGCGGGTCCTACCTGTCACGGGTTCGCAAAATTGAGCAGCACTGCGCAGTCGCAGATCGGTCTTGCGCAACAAACAAAAGATATTTGCCGTCTTCCTCGTACCACGATGGAATTCGCCCGATAAAAAATCTGCACGCATACAGTATGACGGGTGGGCCATCTGATTCTATTGATCCCATCATACCGCGAGACCCGCAGAGTTTCCTATAAGCAAGGCCGGCCACTTCGTAGTTCCGTAACCAGAGCTTTCCCAGTTCCTCCATGGCGAAGCTGCAGTCCTAGGCTCCGGTGCTCGCGCGCCCCCTTTCCTTCCGATCTTGTCGCTCGCTCGTCTCAGCTCCCACCCCGGTTCATCGGAGCCGCGAAGTGAGTATATTCCGGCACCCCCCTTGTTTGCGAATTATTCGAATTTTGAGTTATGTGTTCGTGAACCATTCGCTGAATTCCTATATACTGTGGATCTGGTAATGCTGTGTTAAACCCCTCCAAAACAGATGGCTTCAGTTTTTATTTTTACTTTTAGCAGAATTGTGTGCAAACCCCTCCAACTAGTAGACCCTTAAGGCTAGTGTGCAAGCAGAGTTGTGTTTACGCTTTTACTTTAGCAGAGTATTTGGATAAAGCTGCCCGTTGTTGTCCAAAATTGTGATGTTACCCCCATTCTGTTTCTTATATTGCATTTGCTGAATTACTTGTTGGGAGTTCCCCATCAGCCTATCTGTGGATACCATCACAGTACTATATATGTCACCTTTTTGATCTACTAGTACCGCTATGGTTTAAACACTGGTGTGCGTTAGCAACTTATGCCCTGAAGCAACATGTTTGTATTGATCGACTCTTCAGTGCGTGCTTTGCGATTTAACAAACCGGTACGAGTTCAAGAGTTCTTACCTTGATAACAGTTTACCGAGGTCCAGGATGCCAAAAATACAGAGCTTCTGCAACGCCTGTAAAGAGTCATTCTCTGTGGATGGGCCCATATCTGAGGAGGCGCTTCAGCGAGTGCTTACGCTGTTAGGTGAGCCAATGCTAACTTCCATTGAAGTGTATTGTTGCGTGAAATATAGTTGTAAAGGGGAAATAAATCTCCGATAAGCCATGTTCTGCATTGACACTGTTACTTTTCTTCAGCTGAAATAAGACCTGATGACGTTGGCTTGGAGCAAGAAGCAGATAGTGCCCTTAATTGGAATAATCCGACATGTGCTACAAATGGGAAAACAGAGCCTGATGGGACAAACCAACATCCTCCAATAGAATATCTGCAGATTCACGAATGTGAAAGCTTCTTCGTAAGACTACTCTTCTTTTGATAACCATGACATTTCTGCAAGTTACAACATAGTAGTGCAGTTTTTACTATCTCGTTTGGTTCACTGAGCAATTCGAGTAAGCGTTTATGTTTTTCAAATCCATGCAGATGGGGATATTTTGTATGCCACCCTCATCTATTATGCCTCTTCACAACCATCCAGGCATGACTGTGCTCAGTAAAATTCTGTATGGCAAACTGCATGCGGAGTCATATGACTGGGCCGATGTGAATGATCAAACTGAACAATTAGAGGGTCAGTTCTTTATACATTTAGATGTTTATTTATTTACGGCACTGAAAATTTACCCATAATGGTCTTCTAAGAAAAGAGTACTCTTAAAATAGTGTTTTCCATTTGCAAATATCTGTTGTAATGATCCTCTCAAGTCCATGTAGAACTATATATCTTTGACTTTACACTGCTTATATGCAAAACTATGTTAGGAAAATTGAAAACAAAGTTTACTTAATTATAAATTATTGATTTCTGCATATTCCCAGGTCCAGCAGCTATTTCTTAGAATTAATTTTGCGTGGTTATAAAATCAAAGCATTATATTTCCTTGCCAAGCTAGAAATCAATTTTTCCCCCTCTGCTGAATTCGACTATGTTTTCTGCTACCCATTCACCTTTTTCTTTTCATGAGTATCCTTGCAAATGTATGTTTTTAACATGTACCAATCACTATTTGTTTCTGCTATTATCTTTATACAAGTTGCATCAAAATTTCTGTTCTGGAACTTGCAGCTAGACCAGCGAAGGTTGTTAAGGACTGTGAAATGTCTGCACCTCAGACAGCGGTTCTTTTCCCTGATAGAGGTGGTAACATACATACATTTAGGGCAGTCACGCCTTGTGCTGTCTTGGATGTTATTTGTCCTCCCTACTTGGCAGGTGTGGGCAGGGACTGCTCGTACTTCAGGAAGTCTTCAGTAAATGAACCACCTGGTAATTTATACTCCATTGTACCACGTATGCTCACTGTTGTACTAGCACTGAACTGTTCATTTGTTTTTTTTTCCTTTGCCAAATATGTTAGAACTTTTACCCGGTGACGTAAATAGCCCAAAAATTGTTTGGTTGGAAGAACTGGAGGACCATCAGCCTCCCGAGGGATTTTCTGTTACATTCGGAGCTTATAAGGGTCCTATAGTAAGATGATAATCTCTAATGGACAGAGCATTTGAGACGATGCAGAGATGGGAGACTTCATCCCTATCTAAAATATGAAGACTTAGCCGGAAGAGGATGCATGATTTTAGCTTCTCATGAATTCAACTTAGTCGAGCATGCAGCATTAGACCACTGATTTGCAGTATGCGGTTCAGCATGTACATGTCAATGCACGATTTTAGTTTGCAAAACAACGATGAGGCCATGAGGGGCATGGTTTGACCGTTTTTTAGATCACTATTGTTTATCAATTTAGTTCATTGAAATTGGGGTGCGTTTTTAATTTTGATCAAACAGAGAGCTCTTGTTGCTGCATGAGGTATCCTGTGTTATAATCTCTTGCCAGGTACCCCTCAAGAAAAACTCTTTTGCCCTGTGGTGAATTAGAGTAGATTTTGTGTTCTTTGAGATGTTCCGGCCGGTGGACTTGTTTATTATCTTCTGTGTATTTCTAATATAACAGCATATATGTTTTATTTTAGAATCGAAGGCAAACACTAATACCTGGCAGCAATAACAATCTTATGCCCAAACAGAAAAAAAATGTACAAATACATCTGGAACTGAAGTCATCTTATATTCTACAGACAGACTTTACATTGGATAGTGATCCTTCGACGATTGTTCCAATGTTCAGTAGTAACATTTCAACATTTTCAGATCGTTTGTGTTATGACAGATGCCCAATATACTGGAGTAGTAGCTTCTTAAGACCAGAGACTGCTCCTGTAGGTTCAACATGGTATAACTAGAGAAGCACATAACTCAATTACACAACAAAATGCAGCACAGCTGTGCAAGGGTACGAGTAGGAAGGAAAGCAGGACCATCACTTATTCACTTATGTAGATCCTGTATCCGTACCCGCCGTGGCCTGGCGCCATGATTGACGGCCTTAGCCTGATCGCTGGAGCACGAAGGGGGCGGAGTCTGCTGCTTCCTGAGCTGCTGCACGTGGATCCCCAGGAACGACGTCGCGGGAGGCTTGGTCGACACGGATGGCAGCGTCCGCGAGAGCCAGGACTCCGTCGGCATCTTCGGCGACGGCAATGCGAGCAGCACCGAAGGCTGCGCCCCAGGCACGGTGTTGCCCGCCACGGCCTTCACGTCCAGTTCCAATAGTGGAGGGAAGCTGTGGCCGACGGCGTGGCGCCTGCTGGATGTCTTCCCGCCGCTCCCCGGCCGGTCGCGTTTCAGAGGCCGCGGCAGCGATGCGCCAGCGCCGTTGTCGGCTCTGTCGAGGACCAGGAGCAGACCGAGATGTGCGGCCTTGGGGTGGGCGACTGCACCAGCTTTGCCGTTGTAGGGTCCGCGCACCGTCCTGTCCATGGTGACGCCTTGTCTGAGGCTGGACGCGCGCTCGGATCGCACTAGGCGTACCAGTGAGCTTATGTGCACCTCCTCCCAGGAACGCTGCGACACGAAGACAGGATCGTGTTTAGTCTGGCGCTGTGAGCACATGGGAGCTTTGTACCGCCTAGTGGTTCACTTCTTACCGTGCCGGCGTCGTGTTCAGGACGGCGCTGCGGCAGGAGAGGGTGCGTATCGCGCCGGCATGATCTGCCGAGATCGGACAGGAAGCGCCGCGCGCCGCGGCGGTGCCTGCCGATGGCGTGCGCCGGGTTGATGATATTCGCGGACCGCGTCGGAAGCAGCCCGCACTTCCTCCTGGACGCGAAACCCGCGGTGCTGTGCGCGTCCAACTCGTCCTCACCGCCGCCGTCTTCGTTCTTGTCCTTTATTACATAGCTAGATTGCTTGTGGCTCGGCGGCAGATACTCGACGCGGCCCTGGCTCGGCAAGCCGTCGCCGTCGCGGGCGCGCGTGTTGGCTGCGCCAACCTTTGGCTTCCGGAACGCGCACTGCTCCTTGGCTGCCAGCAAGAAGCGGTCCATCATGATGCTGTCGCGGCGGGCTCCCGGGGAACCCGTCGTACCAGCGGCGTCGCTGAGGCCGGCGACGCTGCAGTTCACGGTGTAGCAGCTGTCGGCCCGGGAGAGTGCGTCCGAGGACCGCCCGGCCTCCTCTGGCTCCGGAAGCAGAATCGTGCGGACGCTCTTGGGACGGCCGGGCCAGCGCTCCCACCCGAAAGGCACGCCTCCGAGCGTGTCATCATCCTCGCGTTCGCCGTCCCGCGTCCCGCCGCCCGCCTGGCCGTGGCGCCGCACGGAGAGCAGCGGTGCGGCGAGGTCGATGCGCTTGCTCGTGTCGGCCATTGTCCTCCCTAGGACCCTAGCCACTGCTCTACCACTCAGGGTGACAGTGTGAGTGACCTCGCCGATGAATTCGGACCGCCGATTAAATAAAACGCAGCAGCCTCTTGGATCGATCTGCTCAATTAAGGAGATCGATCGCCAGCGACAGGACCTGGCCGGATATGATTATGACCAGCTAACCAAACCGGCGTCATGCAACTCGCATTAGCTAGACCACATGATCGAGGCATCGAGCACGCAGGGTAACACATATATTTACCGTGGTTAGAGCAGGGTGATGCTACTGAAGAGACCGATTTGGTTTGCTCGTCGTCGTCGGCTGCTGCTGCATTGCATGCTAAAATGACTGGAATAAAGACGAAATAGCCCCGCTGTAATAATAGCAAACACCCGGTACAACCAACTTGCAATGCTGAGGCGGCAGCAAACATACACCCAAAGAAAAAAAAGAAACAAAATGGAGACATAGGCGGATCGACTAAACGAGGTGACCCGCAACCGCTGCGCCCTCTCCAACAGAGTACCACCACACTCCTAGCACCGAATCGACAAGTACCAAGCAGCACCTTCAAGAAGGGACGCCATGCTGCTGCCCGGACCAGGGCACTGGTCCTAGGGTTTCCCCCGGCACGGAGGGAAGCGAAGGGTAGCCTCGACGCCCTTCAGGAAGGAAGGATGCCACCCGGAGGCGGCACCGCGTCGGTGTCGAGCTAATCGACAAGGATTTCTCTCGAAACCCCTTCCACAACCCCGGACGAACGGTAACACAGGAGCCCCGCGAGGACGAGCCTCGAAACCACCAGACTATCCGCTCACCAATCATGCGCCAGAACGATCCCGAAGCCACCAACGTCGTCTCACCGAAGTAGCCGCCACGTGGTCTGCAAGACGGATGCGAGGGGAAGAATGAACCGGGGTCAGCAGCACAACGGCCGTGCGGGAGGGAACAACCTCCACCGCCGGAGGCGGTAGTCGACTGGACGCGGCAACAGAGCACACCAGTCCCCGTCAGATCTGGCCAGGCCCGCGGACCCGTAAAGCCCCCACGGGGGCACACCAGTTCTAATAGGGTCCGGCCGAGCCCGAACGGGCCCGTGAAGCTCGCCGCCACGCTGCAACAGGCCGGCCACCGTCGCCGCCACGCTGCAACAGGCCGGCCACCGTCGCCGCCATCCCCTGCACCTTCTCCATCACCTCCATCCGCAGAACGAGATTAAGATCAGGCCAGCCCGCCCAAACCAAGATGGGGCCCGGCGGGCCCAGATCTGGGCCGCCAGGGCTGGCCGGCCAACTCTGCATCTCGTCGCCACCCGCTGCACCGCGCCGCCCCGCGTGCAGGCGTGCGTCGCCGCCGCCACGCCACCCCCCGACCACAGCCGGGCCGCCGCCCGAACAGCACCACCGCCATGAGGGAGAGCCCCGTCTCCGCCCTACAAGACGCGGGTAAAGACGAGCCGTCGCCGCCGCCCGGGCTCGCCCGGCGGACCCTACCGACGGCGGCGACGGGGAATACGGGAGGAGGTGAGGGTTGAGAAGGAGGCGCGAGAGCGCGCGCCGCCGCACGGGGGCGGCGGGACGCGCGAGGAGGAAGGGACGGAGGGAGGAGGGGGGGAGAGGGCGGCGCGGGCTGGCCGGCCGGCGGCGCTGGGTGGAGGAAGCTAGGGTTCGCTCCTGGCGTACTCTTAGTACCAGCCGACCGGGCGTACTCTTATTATCCTCAAAGGACTGGAATAAAGGAGCTGTCCTTCTCTGGTTAATTCTTCTCTTGGAACGTAGCTGCATGCCCGCGTCCTGATGTCGATGACATGACAAGAGGAGGTCGTAACAACCGGTAGGTGATGACAATTTCCATTGTGTCGGCTGGAGACGGTACCGATAACAGTGGGAAGTAGACGCACGGTCATGGTCGTGATACAATGCAGCAGATTGCGTCGAAGCCGGTCGATCGTTTTCATCGTCGTCCAGAGGAGCAGGGTGATCGCTGACACTTTGATATACTCATATACATATGCAGCTTCGACCTTGTTCATTCTCCTCCTGGTCCTGGTAACACCACTTGTGGAGGTGCTTTAATTTAGGTGGTTTGAGTTTTTGCATTCAAGCTGTAATGCTGTGTGCATCTATGTGGCCAACGACTCTGATCTGTTGTGTCTCGTTCATTTCTTGTTTTGCATTCAAGAGCACATTTACACATCCAGCCAACAAATACCTCTTCCAATTCTTATTAAAAAAGGAAATCTAAGGCTTGTTTGGTTAGCTGCATGCACATCATGCATACAACCCGTTGGAAGAAAAAATAACCCGTTTGGTAGGCCGGGCCGCTGCACGTATCCGCACCGTTGAGAAGGAACAATGGATATGGCCGTTTCTCTTGAGCCTGGATCTGGCCATGCGAGGGAGAGAACCCACCTCTTATAAACTGCTCCACCTAATCATTTCTAATCTGCACAAACTTGTTTCGATCCAAGATAAAATGTACATAAAATATATGCGGGTCACGCGTCGGCGAGTAGATTCTTTTCCTGTGATCGGTTTCAAGTTCCGTTGACCGTAACTTATTAATTTCAAAATGAATTTCGTACAATTAGTAGACGAAATGTGTCACACTCGTTCCACCGTTCGATTTTTTTTGGCGAGTAGATCCATCTCACCATTTCACACAACTTTCGTGTTGTAACCTTTCATTTCAGCGGACGTATACGAGTATATTTTGTATTGTACTGTATGTATGTGTTTAGACTTGGTCGGTCCATGTGTGTTATTCAACTTACATGACCTCTCCGTTTAACATCCGCTGCTCGGTGCCGTGAACTTCGTCATGTTCATGGTAACCTATAAACATGTTTATGGTGTGCTTGTGTGTCACACCTTATACCTTCAAAAACTATATGTTGTCTCCGCTCCAATGTGCCGTTCGATGCCGCCGCAAACTTTGTCGACGCCAGCGCAACTCCTATCGCGACCTCCGCCACTGAACCGCCGCTGTGCCGCGCCCTTATCCTGCAGGCCGCTCCTCATGTGGCAATCACATAGACGTTGTTCCAAGTATCGTGTTGTGAGGTAAGCTTACTATCTAGCCAAGTGGTGGGAGTATACCAAACACATTATACTACCAAACGGCTCTGTTTTTGTTTCGTCAGATACAGGCATAAGTCAATACAGGCAACAAATTATAGTAGAGGACATGGCTCACATTTTTTTTTCAAAGTCAGTAACTAAAGAGCCACATATGCAAATAGCTAGAAAATGATGCAGGTAACCAAACATGTGAGCGTGCCCATCTTTGTCCTCTCGTTTTACGATGACTTATTATTATACGAGGGCACATATCCTCTAGAGAGAGGATGTGTATAAATTCATGGAAGAATATTCGTACTAATATAGTTAAGAGTACCATTAATGTTAATCACTATATCTCAGAGCTTGAAATAATTAATCTTACTCGCCATTAATCCGACCAGTGATTCTAGTTAAGTTCGTCTCGGTAGTGTTTCAAAACAACATCATATTTTAAAATGTTTTGATAGATTATTTTTCGTCATCGCTAGTTACAAGGTTACAATACTATGACCGCAAATTAATATTGAATGATTACCACTATAGTAGTATAGGATTATTAGGTTCTTTCTCATGTCGAGTTTTTTAGGCTAGAGAGACAAAGTGAAGAGACTAGGTAGGGACAATCGGGTACGTAGTTAATATGCATTTATTCTCGTTGATGCCATAATTCTCTGGCCCATCAATTATTTCTTTTTGGAGTTTTAACGGCCAACATTATCATAACTCTAGTCACTCCCATGGCAATGCACCGTCTTTTAGCACATTATCATATGAGTAATAAAAACTTAAAATATAACTAGTCCAATGTATATAACTAGTCCAATGTACTATTATTTAGTATGGGCTGCATATACATTTTAATAATTTGGGGGCTCATACATATATATGATTGGGCTACAAACATTTTTTTGCTCATGGCCATGTGCAAGGGTTGTATGTTTCTTAGGACAAATGGACACCACCGAAGATTCTAGAATTGCCTACTATAGAAATATGTTTCTTAGGACAAAAGTTTCGAGCCGCTTGCAAATATATTTTAAGTATATACTAAATGCATAAAACATAAATACGCCTTCATAAAATATACACACTAAAACTTAGTATTTCTGGAGACTTGCCATTTTTTCTTGATAGGATCGTAACTATTGTAATGGCATTGCATATAAATTAAAGGAAGGAACATAGTATTTATTGTAACAATAACATAATCTTATAATTATATCACAAGCAAGACCGTCACATTCAACTACAGCTATTTCTTGTAAGTGTATAAGAAGTAAACCGTCAAAATGGATGTTAGCAAATGCCTCCTGATAAGGCCCCGGGACCTGATGGCTTTAATGGTCTATTCCTTAAGCGTTGTTGGTCTGTGATTAAGGAGGATTTCTTTAAATTGGCAGCAGATTTTCACTCTGGACAGTTGAATTTGCAGAACATTAATGGGTCCTATATTACTCTAGTTCCTAAAGTGCCATCTCCTGAAGGAGTAAATGATTTCAGACCAATTTCGCTGACTAATGTTTGTCTGAATTTTTTGACAAAGTTAGTGGCAAATAGGCTTCAAGAGCATATCCTCAGGTGTATTCACAAGAACCAATATGGTTTTCTGAAAGCAAGATCCATTCAAGATTGTGTAGCATGGGCTTTTGAATATATTCATTTATGTCACACCTCGAAAAAGCCTGTCATCATTTTGAAATTGGATTTTGCAAAGGCTTTCGACACAATAGAGCATGAAGCTATCCTGCAAATTATGAAGTGCATGGGATTCAATGACTTGTTACTTAGCTGGGTGGAGAGGGTCCTAGCATCTGGCACTTCCTCTATCTTGCTAAATGGAGTACCTGGCAAGCAATTTCACTGTAAAAGGGGTGTACGACAGGGAGATCCTCTGTCTCTGCTGTTGTATGTGCTTGGTTCTGAGTTGCTGCGGGTGGTAGTGAATGATTTGTTGCAACAGGGTGGCATTTCACTGCCCATACAAACCAATGATCCAAATTTCCCTATATTGCAGTATGCCGATGATACACTGCTGATTTTGCCGGCAGAGGTCTCTCAAGTGGAGGCTATTAAGAAGTTGCTGCATAAGTTTTCCGTATCTACTGGCCTAAAGATAAATTATCACAAATCTAGTATGATACCGATTAATGTTGATGATCAGAGAATGAGTGAATTGGCAGCTTGCTTTGGTTGCCAAGTTGCATCTCCTCCTTTTACTTATCTAGGTCTGCCTATGGGGACTACTCGACCAAGGATCATTGACTTGGTGCCTGTGGTCACTAGGCTGGACAGAAGATTATGCTCAACTTCTTGCTTCCTCACTCAAGGAGCTAGGTTGCAGCTGATTACGTCTGCTCTGTCCTCGATGCCTATTTTTTTGGCTCTGTACTTTGCAGCTGTCCTCGGGAATCATCAAGCAGTTGGATAGAATTTTGCGACAGTGTTTATGGAGAGATAACAAGGACACCCCTAAACAAGCTCTTGCTGCTTGGGATATGCTGTGCAAGCCAAAAATGAAAGGAGGAGTTGGAATTATTAATTTCAAGAAACAAAATGAAGCATTGTTGATGAAGCATCTGGACAAGTTCTACAACTTTGCTGATGTGCCTTGGGTGAGACTTATCTGGTCTGTTCATTATCAGGACAAGGTACCGCATGCTGAAAATATGTGTGGCTCTTTTTGGTGGAGAGACATCATGAAGTTAAGTGATGGTTTTAGAAACGTGGCAGTAATAAAGCCTGGTAATGGTACTTCTTTCATGTTTTGGTCAGATCAGTGGTTGTTTGCTGGCTCCTCTCAACCTCTAGCGGCCAGATTTCCTAGGCTGTTCTCATATGTGTTGGATCCTTTGTTGTCAGCGGCTGAAGTATATGAACAAGCAATATTTCTGAATTGTTTCATTTGACCCTGTCAGCCCAAGCGTTTGAGGAGTTGCATCAAGTATCAGCAGCCATGCGTCTACAACCTCTCTCTCTAGACCGTGACTGCTGGTCCTATGTGTGGGAGCAACTTATACATCAAGTGCATATTACAAGCACCTGCATGCTGATATTCAAGTCCTCAGAATATCCAAATGGATTTGGAAATCCTGTTGTGTGCTCCACACAATTTTTTTTGCCTGGCTCCTACTGAATGATCGATTGAACACTCGAGATTAGCTACAGAGGAGGCATTGGAATGTGACCAATGAGTTTCATTGTGTCTTGTGCCCTATAAGGCAGCATGAGGATAGAATACATTTATTCTTTGAGTGCAATTTCAGTCAAAGGGTTTGGAACTATCTGCAAATCGATTGGACTCAAAGCCAAGATCTACAGACCGCTGCTAATCGCGCTAGAGCCTCTTTTGCTAAGCCTTTCTTCATGGAGGTGGTGATCCTAGCTTGCTGGAACATTTGGAAGCAAAGGAATGGTAGGATCTTTGAGAATGAGCGACCAACTTTCTTTGGTTGGAAAAGAGGTTTTGTGCATGATATCTCTATGCTAGAACATAGGATAAAGAGGAAATATGTTTCTGCCCTAAAGGCCTGGATAGGCAGTTTATTGTAAGTAATTTTCATTTGATGATACTTGTAAATACTTGTAAATATCTGTAACTTTGGTGTTTATATGAAATAAATTGCTGTGGGGCTTTTGCCACACAGTCTTTACGTTAAAAAAAAATGCATGTTAGCAAAATTGACGTAAAAAGGTAAACAAGTTTAGTACATATAAGTGGGTGAGAAGGCATTGCAGGTGGATAGCGCCCACATTAATCAATTAATAGCCCTACATCCCACACTAGACAAATGGGTTGACAATGCAGAGGAACCTGAACAATCAAACTTCTATTGCTGCTTTTGTTGCATGCAAAATTATTTAATTGCATACCTGGTTAGGTCGACTGAAAAATATGAAAAAAGCTTGGGCGAGTGTTGCATTTCAAATATGAGATTTTATGGGTGTCCTGTTTTGACGAGTAGTGAGGAGTTACCACAAGGTTTACAACTTTAGCTAGCTGAGCTCACAATTACTATTGGAGAGACAAGGTTCGTACTGACTAAGAAGTTGTGGGAAAACGACAATGAAAATCATGGTTGAATAGAGTTGGATGTATCGGGTGAAAATGGACTAAAATCCGTAAAGCTGTAAATATAAACGAGACCATTTGGTCGAATTACAATGGATAGGCTGACATCTTCATCAGATGTTAAAGTGAACTAAACAATTCCGGTTTTATACAAATTGTGTAGGGTGAAAATTGGTTAAACACTATTTTTGTATTATGCAACAATGAAAATATAGTATTCCTGTTTATTCAGTGAAAAATTATAATGTTACTCAAACTTAGTTTCTCTTTGTATTGAAATAAAATAAAATTTCATGATCCATATCCGACTAAGAACATTCCACAAGATGAATTATGCTAAATATATCTAAGCTAACATGATAAAGGATGAGGTGGTGGGGTGAATTTGTGATGGCAAATTGAATGGTCTGAACTGGAAATCTGCAAATTTGATGGAAGATATGAAAAACTTTAGAAGAGTTGTTGTGCCTTGTCTAGAAGATATAGCCATTTTTTTTTCATTTTTTGAGATAGAATATATACCCATTCTTTATAAAATAAAATATACTAATGCACACAACTTACCATTTCAAAATAAGCAAAAAAAAAAAAAATCGCCTTACTCTTCTTTAGCAAACAACACTGTAATTGGGGACACATTCATTGTAAGGAAAGTCATCGAACATCCGCTCCACCCACGTTTTTCATTGAAGAAGACTAGGAGAAATCTTGAGAACCCATGACAAAAACACACCCGACACTTTCATCCCCATCAACAGCATCACGAAAGGCTGAAGCGCCAAATACGATCGGCGTGACCAAAACACCGTAGGTTATCACGTGTCGCATGCCCCCGACCATAAACGACATCTCCAGGGAGGAAATAAAGTTGTAGGGCATTTAATTCATACGATGCCACATATCTCAGGAGATCCAGTAGGAAAAGGCTGTTGGTTGAGGCTCCCATATGTTTGTTAATTATTTTTTCAGAACTTGCCTTTCCCGGGTCTATCTATTGTGGAGTTTACCGTCGAGACGTCACCACCAAAAGTACATGTTCATATCGTAGAAAAAAAATGAAGAAGGCTAAAACTGCCTTTCAATAATAATCTGTGGTTCCCCACGCCGGTCGGTGCCATAGCTTCTGCCGGAGGAAGGAAAGTTGGTAGACACAGAGGAAAACAAAGATTGTCCCCCGCGGTTAGGGATGTCAAGTGGCGTCGGTTAATCCCATTTATGTCCATTTATTGTTCCAACCATTCACAAACTTTTTTTTCCAGGAAAACAAACAAGCAGTACGGCTTAACTAAATGGGATTATGCGGCGCCGCATATTGGGCCATTTACATCCCTGCCCATGGCTAGGGTTTGCTTCTAAGAAAAACAAGTTGGCAAATATTCGCTCCTGACAGGATTTGAACTCTGACCAGCAGGATGCACCACTGTGTTCTCCTAGGGTTTTCTTGTCACTAAAACATATTAAAGGACATTCCTTGTTTATTTTCTTGCGAAATTAACATGGGCCTTGGAAATACAGTGTCGGGCCAGTTCTGGTTGGGCCATCTATGTTTTCTTTCGTTTGGTCACAAGGAGACAAGATTCACACCCACCTGACATTTGGCCCTAATGCTGAACTTTAGTACATGCCAACTTAGTGTCCAGTAAACGCAGTCCAACAGCAAAACAATCCACTCCAAACAATCTTCTAGCTGACTGTTTCTTCAGAAAGCCCTTTCAATCACAAAGTGAGGAGTGTCTCAACGCAACATCATTGCTGCACAGAAAACCCTTTCCAACAGAATGATAGAAGAAAGAAAATCTAAGTTTACCTATATAAAGAGCTACAAAAGCCCTAAAGCAACACCTTTTGCATTGGCATGGAAAGCAGGCCATCGCCGGGGAGCCTTTCCAACCAAAACGATTCGTGCGCAGCGAGACTCTCTGGCCTCAAAAGCCAGTGCTAGATAGCAGTGCCGTGCCACCATATGGGAAAAGACGCAAAAGGCTCGCCCTTTCCGCAGCCAAAGCGGGTAGTAAAGGGAAGCACCTCGTTTCGGATAGTCTTTATCGCTTTTCTCCCGCCCGCCACAAAAGTGATGAAATGTCCAGTTGATTGCAAAGCAAGGAAGCAGCTTATCTTTCGTCACCCTCGCTTTATATTTATTAAAGCGATTAGATGTCCATCAAGACTCTTAGTAGGTAAGTATCCTGTGCGTTGACGCCTGCCAGTTGATCGCACAACGCTTTGTCGATATCATCGAACATATCTCAGCTTGGTCTAGAATATCTCTGTCCATTTCGGGGGAAATTTGAACTGCTTGGCATGAACTTGATTTTTGAATATATATATAGTTCATAAATTGAATTCAGGCGTTCCAATTAAATGAGTCCTTCATCAGTAGTTGAGTGGCAGTGATCAACCAGAGTTAGTCACCCAGACATTGAGATGTGGCTAATTAAGGCCAGGTGCTAAGACGGGGACACAAACCAAACAGCATCACACGTCACCGTATCCACATGCACTGCACCCTTAGCTAATTTGATATTCCTTCGCTCCGCCCTGTAAAAGGAAAGAAATCGCGATGCCCACCGAACACCCACCATGGATCACGTATCCTAGCTTGCTATATATACGGTCAAGTCTACCCGAAGAGATGACACTTCTCACTCTCGCAACAGAAAGCTCCGGCCGGACGCACTGACCGACAAGGTGTCTCACGTCGAGATGGCCGGCGCGGCGGGGATCAAGCTCTTCGGCAAGGTCATCACTCGGCAGCAACCGCGCGCGAGCGCCGACGCCACCGCCGGCGGCACGCCGTCGTCGAAGCCCCAGCACGCGCCACCCATGTCGTCGTCGGGGCGTGGGAGCGCGGAGCAGCTGGAGGAGGCCGCGAGGGCGCGCGCGGCGGCGGCGGAGGCGCGGCTGCCGTGCCCGCGCTGCCGGAGCGAGGACACCAAGTTCTGCTACTTCAACAACTACAACGTCAACCAGCCGCGGCACTTCTGCCGGGCCTGCCACCGCTACTGGACGGCCGGCGGCGCCATCCGCAACGTGCCAGTCGGCTCCGGCCGCCGCAAGAACCGCCCCGTGCTGCACGGCGCCTCCACTGTCATGAGTGCCGACCACGGCTTGGCCAGATCGGTGTCGTCTCCGGGGATGGCGCCTGGGTTCCATCCTGAGCATGTTGGATGGTTCCATGCCGCCCCGTCCCCGGCTTACAGCGGCCACGGCGAGATGGAGCAGTGCTGGTGGATCGTGCCTGCCCAAGCCCATGTCAACGAGGAAGGCAGACTAAGCTCCTCGTCGGCAGGGGTCAGTTCATACATGTGAAAACTCTTCGAATTTATTTGTAATAGGTCCAAGCAATATGGAAAAATTGTGCATTCGAGACACGTGAATGAATTGCAAACACAAATCTCCGGCGTGTCAATTTTTTTTCCTGACAATGGGCTCCCATCTATTTCCATTAGAAAACGAACACAGTTCTACAAACTGAGAGTAGCAAATCAACCCCAGGAGACCAAACGAACGGAAGTAACAGAACTGAACAGGAGACTAGAATAAAACATAATAATCATTCGACTTGTAGCAAAAATCCCCCCTTTTCACCCCAAACTCTTTATGTTCGTCAAGGCCCATCCATCCGTTCGTGCGTACGCCTCTACAACCATCATCTTGATCTTCTTAACGCTATGGTCATTGATTTCTTCACTCTGGCTGTTTCTACAATACTAACCAATCATTAATATGGTTACAACTTACAAAGGCCATATATTACAGCAGCAAGATCATATTGATACTTCTACCTAAAGCAGACAGTGTTCTTGTTTTTCATATAGTCTAGCAAACAACTATAGCATCATGATCTTTCTTTGCTTGAATAGAAACAATGCAACCTAGGCATCAGTCATATCATCCACATTTTCTAGGGGCCTAACTAGTGAATAGTCGTAGTGGTGGACATGCTACAGGTAGCCCCGTTTTCCAAAAAATAAATAAATGAAAAACTGATTACGAAGTTTCAAAGTAGTACGAGCATGCAATTCTCAATGCGAAATGCCTCGCATTTTGGGCCCAGCAAAAAAGACAAATCAAAAACAGTTAAGAGGATTTTTTTTGCAGTGTCCACTCCCTATGCATATTTGTCATTTTTGCTAAGGCTAGAATATATGGTACTTAGTATCGAAATTTAATCACACTGGTAGAGCAAAGTAATGAGTACATCATAGTATATATTTTTTTTGAGATTTAAATTTGAACTTCTCAAATTTTCTCAAAAAACGGGCTATCTCTAGGCCGGGAGCCATATCGCCGCACTCTCAAACTAGACGCAAATCACATATAGCTACCTTCCATATATTTTTTCGAAGGAATAATTGAACAATAAGTGTTTGACATTTTATTTTTTACATCATAATGTCATTGATAATTTCTTGCCCACCTCCCCGCAACTAGGTTATCCTTGGTCAATATGCTATTCTTAAGCGATGACCAAAATGAAATACTGATTCAGGGGCAATTTAAGTTTCTAAATTTTTAGTTGTCCAACTATGGATTATATATGCATATAGGGATCTCACAAAAAACTTTATTTCAACCAATGCAGTGCTTCACTGCTTCCTTTTCATTAATCAAAGTTACTTAATCCACCTATTTTTTCAATTGTCCCCTTGCTCTATTGTATCTCCCTTAAGAGTTCTTCTACATTCCCAACATTTCTCTTTAACTTGATTCACAGCCAAGTAACATCAATAGTGGGGGTTACCACTTGCTTTGTAAAGGTAATTTTGTAGAGCCTTTGAAAAGTTTATGTTGCTAAAGATCTTCCATCTATCCATTTATCTTCACATACTCTTGATTCGGCTCAATTTTCAACAATTCTTTCACCATACTTTTTTTTTCCAAAATATGATTCCCTCCTATTATAGTTCGCTGCAAATGAGATGCCTGAGAACTTTTTTCCCAACTAGGACATAAGTCGCTTTTGCACACAATTCTTTGTCAATAGTTGATGCCATTTCGTCTGACCGGTTTCCAGTTTTGAGATTCATTTACACACCATACTTTGGTTCAAGACTTAATGGTGTACAATTTATAATATCCAACATTGGTAAAGAAACTTGAGGCTAGTTCATCAAGTGATGTTTGGGTTTATCTACATCCTCTTGCCGTATCATTCTGTCCATACAATAATTCATTCTCTTCAAAACACCTTTAGGTGCTGTCATGAATGATATCATGTATGAGGGGCATCTTCTCATTCCAAAGTTAGTTAATATATCCCTTCCACTAATTGATACTCCAAAGGATTAGTAATTTTTCTTTCTCCACACTAGGTTTCGATTGACCTGTTCGGGATTTTGAAAATAAAATCACTTGACTCCCTCACACCATTAAAAAAAATCACCCCCTTGAGGAGAAATCACCCCCTTGATACTCCAAAGGATTAGTAATTTTTCTTTCTCCACACCTGGTGCTTGTGGAGGAAAAAAACACATGCATATGTTGCAAGCATCTCACTACGACTAAAAATTACGGAATTAAATGTAAGAGGCGGTTAATGCTAGAGAGAACACATAGTAGTGGTGCTGGAATTTAATTAATTAAATAGACATGCCTTAGATACCTAAAAAATACAAAAAATCTCACATGACTAAGAATCCTGAATGGAGCAAGTAATATTTCTCTACCTCCACATGATTTCCCTAGTAAGTACTCCCTCCGAATGGAAGTCATCTATTTTGGAACGGAGGGAGTAAATGGCAGCTTCGAGTATATTTCAAAATAGCCAAATCGCCATAGACTAATTATGTAACTAACCGCTCAATTATCTATTAAGTCAAACATCAAGGAGATAAAGGAACCATGTTTAACTACTCTAAATGTGTAGAAGTATTGGTGAATGGTACCATCGTCATTTATTGCCACTATACAACCTCTCACTATTTTCATAATCTAGTCACACAATTTTCACCAATAAATCTAATATCTTGCGTCATGTGATATTGAAAGGCCATTTCACTTTTCATATGCCTTTCAAATCATTTCTTAGTAAAATTCCATCCATTTTCGATGATGCACAACATGAATTGCTTCATGTAACAAAACAATACTTAAATGATATATCTATCCTTTATAAAATTAATTTTTGAGAAACCACTTTAGTTATAAAAAATACCAATATATATGAAAAAGAACAAAAAATGTCATTCCCACCAAATACATGATAAAATTTAATTAGTAATCCCTCGGGTCCAGACTTTGTCTTGTGTTTCTTTTCAAATACAAATTTTTAAGTAATCTCCTAAGTGAATCAAGAATTTATCTAACATGTGTTGTCATCATTTGTTAATCGAACCGAAACATGGTACGTCGTAACGCGCTAGAAAAAATGAATAAGTGCCGTTGACTACACGACATACTCTTATTTGATACCTTATATCCATACTCCCAAATCATTTATTTGTATATGCCTAACAAACACCACCTTAAACTCTCTAAAAATCTAAGAGGTTTAAGTACTAAATAAAATTTAGATATATGTGCAAAGATATTTAAGAATATAAATAGACATCCCAGAGACACTATTAGAGATATGTCATTTCATTCTAATTTACTTCCACCCACATGGACTAAGATTCTTGTTAATAAGTCTAAAGTTTTTCAAAAAGGGAGCAGCTATAACGTTCTTATCTAATTAACATAAAGTTGATTTAAATGTGTTTGCAATTACAAAAAATAAGTAAAAATAACCTAGTTATGATTGTATATTACTATATTTTCCGAATGAGTTATAAATAAGTAAAAATGTTTAGTATAAATTACTAAACACAATTATTCCTAGATCATCAGTTAGTCTTAGAAACAAACAACCGAAGTTGTCCACTAAGTTGTAATAGTAGTGGTAGACGTATGGAAACAATCGATGACCAAATTCTTAATTTGAAAGATGTATTGACTTAAGTACGAAATGAATATATCTATATTTCCGCCAGGATATGCTTTTTCTCTTTTTCTCTCATAATCATGCATTCTCGCTTGGTAGATCAATATATTCTCATGTCTTTATGATTTCTTGTACATGGTCATTCGTATGCTAATATTTTGGTCTAGTTATATGTCATTGGCCTATTGCCTTAATAAAATGATGAAGTATTAACAATTGGCAAGATTAATGGTGGTGCTACTATCAGATATTCTCTAACTTTTGCATCTACTCTTGTTTTCCATGAGAAGAGACGTAAATATTGGTAGGTAATTTCGTTGTATAACCCTAGCTTTGGGCATAGCCTACTAACACCAGGCTTCTTCCACAGTTTGTAAAGCACTTTCTCTAGCACCTACCTATCCCGTGACCCTGCAGCCGAACGCACGGCGCAACAGCTTGCTATCTGATCAGAATTGCGGTGCAAACAGCAAGTACCAAGCATTGCTATGCTTCTGTACTATGCATTGCTTGTTATGTGTGCTTCAGCTTGCTATCTGATTTTAAGATTTGTGCGCACAAATGATCATTATACTGCCATAACAGCATGCTAGTCCCTTATGTTTTCTTGGGCCCATCTTCATGATTGATTACGTCCGCCCTTCCAAATTTTTGTTCTCCTATTTGTTTCCATTTGGTTGGGAGTGTTTTCCAACTTGTTTAGGATATCTCATACCATCGGAATTCTACCCTGATACCATATAATCCAGCGTCAACAATTTTTATTTTGTTTTATTGTTGGTGCATTACTCCCAAACCCCAAGTGGTATTCCCATGAACTACTCTGGTAGCACTTGGTATTCAGTAGGAGTTTCATTACTTCATGCTATAATTAGATGTTGTGAAGAGTCTATGAGAATTGATTTGTGTAAATGTTGTTTGATGGGAGAGATGTATAGTGCTTACCTAATTTTTTTTTGGAGAACTCCACAACCACTTGTCTATATTCACTGTCTAATTTAAATTAGCCACAATAAAGTTTGTCAGAATCACAAACCTGTGATGCGAGAGAGAGTGAGTTAGCTGATAACGCTCGCGTCCCTCGCGTCGTCTCCTCAGGGCGACCGAGGGGCGAAACCCTAGCCGCCCCGCGCCGCCACCTCCCCCGCCCACCTCCCTCCCCTCGTCGCCCCCTGAGGCGGCTGCCGGACATGGCCGTGCAGCGCGGTGATGGGGGCGGCGGGGATCTGCGCCATCGGCTCCCCATCGAGCAGTTTGGAGGTAAAACTGCTCGCTCGGGGTTCCCTCACCGGCGGCGGCGTCCCGTCGGCACGCGCCTGCCCTGCAGGCGTCCGCCCTCCTTGCGCCCCTCCGGCACGGCTACGGTGGCCCGGCTGCGCCCCTCCGCCAAAACCCACCCTCCTGCTCCGTCGCCGAAGGATTCCGTCGGGCTTGCCCCGCGGTGGACGGTGCCGGCGCGGGCTCTCTCCCGTGCGCACGGCGGCCCCTCTCTCGGCGGCGGCTCCCGTGGCGGCGCGGCCTCCCCCGGCTGCGCGGCTTCCTCTTCTTGTTCCTGTGGCGGTGGACCCCTAGCAGCGCGGAGGTCCACGGATTGGTGCATCATGGTGATGCGCCTCTCCCCTGATGGTGTGGCCGCAAGGTGCGGTGGCTCCTGGTGAAGACCTGCCGTGGCTTTCCGTAAGGTTCACTTCCCCGGCCCGTTTTTGGAGCTCTCCCCCGTCCCTGGTGCATGAGGCCTCGTCCTCGGCGGATCCTTCGACGGGTGGATGGTGGTGTGGTGCTTGGAATTGGGGGAAACCGTTGGCCGGTGGCGGCCACGACGTCGACGACGCTCCGGCGCCGAATCCCTCCTCGGAGGCTTCGTTGAAGTTCCAGCCCCATCACCCACCCCCGGCCGGGTGAAAACCCAGTCTCGGCATGGGCAGCGGAGGCGTTGCGACGTCGCTTACCTCCATGGAGGCGCTGCCCGAAGATAGCAGGGGTGGTTCGTGAGCTTCGTGGTGGCTGGGGTAGGCTGATGTTGGTGCTGCGGTTGTTGGTGTTGGTGCGGCCAGTTTGGGGGCCGACGGTGGTGTGTTTTTCTCCCCTCGGCTGGCCTTCATGGGGTCTTGGTCCCGTGATGTGCTTGCCCAAGAGCCTCCCATGGTCACCGTCGGGGTATGGAGAGCTTCGGGCTCTTGGTGGCGTCTCGGCTCTTCTTTGTTCAATGACGACTCAACTGATGCCTCCTTCCTGCTAATCGTCTCGACCTCCGTGGCGGAGCTCCCTTTCTAGGTCTTCGTGCCAGGTGCTAGGCTTGACACTCGCCGATGATGATGGTGGTGCTCCTGAGTTGTGCCTGGGGGACGAGTCGCACGCCGGTGTGGTGCGCTAGGCAGTTTGCCGAGTCTTGGCATTGTGATCCCCGACTACACCTCTCACCTCTTGTGTCTCTCATGGTGGCTCTTGCTATTCTTTTCTAGTTGTCTTTTTTCTTGTATTTTCATTGTTTTCTCTCCCTTGTATACCCCTGTAATCTCTCCATCCGTTTGTAAGAACATGGCCCGCCAGGCTCTTTTCGATGAATGCAACAAGCAGTGGGGAATTTATTCCCCCCTGTCAATCTCGAAAAACAAACAAACCTGTGATGCCTCATCCTACGATTTTGGGTCGTACCATAAGGGTTTCGATCGTATTTTGTTCAAGCTTATCACAACCTTTACCAAAATTACTGATTACACTCTTCATCTAAAGGAGCGGGCGAAGTTACAAGCTAGAGGGGCAGATCAAGTTACAAACTTTCTCTTATGCTATTTACAATCCTATACCTAGTTACACTATTGCCCTCACGGGCAAAGTTTGTATTTTACTTTATGAATATCTTGAGAATATTGCGTTAAGTGTTCAACCTCGTGATGTGGCAAGTGAGCCGCCTGCTGAGGTGATTCGTTGGTCCGCCGAAGCGCGAGCTTGATGCCTTGTCGCCACGTCGAGTCGATGACCATGCGTCGATCCTCCCGTCTGCGCGTAGTTGATTTTCCGTATCTCTATGCTTCTCATTGGCACGGTGCGTTGCGTCGATACATCCCGTCGGGATATGGTTGGGAGGTTCACACATCGCATCGGTGTGGAGTTGACGCTTCATGCGTTGACGCTCCTCGCCAGCATGGAGTTGCGACTTGACGCTTCGCGTCCGCATCGAGTTGGTGCTCTGTGCGTCGACTCTTCACTTCGGCATGGATATGCGAGGTTGACGCCTCGTGTCTGCATGGTGTGGACGACTCGGGCATCGACAATTCCTATCGGTGTGGAGTTTTTCCACTGAGTATGGAGAGATGTTGTATTCAGGTAGCGCGGGACCCCCTCTCCAACAGTGGTATTACTATCGCTCCACTTTCTTGAATACATTTCCTGCATTCTCGAGGATGTTGGCGTGTCGTCTTCTTCATGTAGGCATCGTTTTTTGACAGACCATTTGCGTGTCGCTGAAGACAGTGGATGATGTCGATGTTTGCTGCTAAGGGTTGTTGACCGCTTTGACCTAGATGTTAAGATCATAACCTTTATTTTATTTTTTGTAATGATTGATCGCATGCATCCTTAATGTTTTTGACTAGCTATTTATATTGTATTATTGTAGAGACCGGATGTATATGGTATTAGCTTGATATCATTATATTGCCCTTGTAAAATATAAACTTGATCATTATTTTTTAGCTTGTCGTAAAATATAGATGTCAATTAAAAATGTACGCATGTGGATCGCTTGTAGATGTGTTTGCTAGATGGATACCCCGCACGTTGCATTGGCCTTGGAGAAGTGGGCCAAGCCCGAACGCTAGCCTAGATACACAACATGCCTTACACTGCACACAACATGCGTAAGGACCAAGACGTCGTTGATATGCATCTTATTCTTTTCCTTACATCTTTTGCCCGAAACTACCCGATAATCGCACGCACCGTGCTGCCGTGCATTAGTAAGGACCAAGACGTCGTTTCTAATCTTCATTTAGCAAGCTGCAGACGGAAGCCTGCACGTGCAAATTACTAACTTAGAAGCTACTCACAGCGCCGTATGTTTACCCCTGTACTGTACGTGCCGATGCAGGTAGCAACCTCGCGTCAAACGGTGGACGGGAGTGATATATATAGCAGTACAACACCCTTTTTTTTTTTGCGAAACACAGTACAACACAGACGCTCACATACACGTGCACACACTCACCCCTATGAACGTACACACGCACATCCTACCCTTATGAGCACCTCTGAAAGACTGAGCCGGCAGTCGGGTCTTGAGATTGACGAAGTCACCACAGCCACAGGCGCCTCGCTGTCGACGGGACGGGAACGTCGCCTCCCACTGAAAAATATTCCGCCTAAATGAGAAACACCAATGTCAAATCCAGGATTTAACTTTGGTGGGCTGGGGGTACAACCACCCTCCTAACCATCTTGTCACAGACAAGTTCTCTACAACACCCTATTTTTCTGAAAAGAAAAGCTACGGCAACATATATCTGAACATAAAAGGAACCATGAGGAAACGAGGAACAAATAAGACGCACCCTATTTGTTGAGAGATGCATGTTTCTGAAACTGAGAGCTAAATGCAAGTGAGGAAGCCTAGAAAAAAAATGCAAGCACGGAGGAGGGAATTACTTTTCTGGTTATTTTTTTTAAACAAGACAAAAGCTTTGCCTTTATATATTAATTAAAAGAAGGTGTCTGGTTTATTAATGAAAAAACCGGACGAAAACCATCAATGAACATTAACACCATAGCACCACACAAACGCATAGAGCACGCAGGCAACAACCAGAAGCAACCCGACCGCTAACAAACTCGCCCAACCTATCACAACCACGAACAAACAACACGACTAGTTCAAATGGGCTCAACCTTTCCTTGCAACGCCAAGCTTCTTACCCGTCTTCCTGAGAGACTTCTCCACCTTCATGATTTGAGCATCTGAAGCCATCCCCGTCAAGACGCGAACAATCTCCTTCCCATATCCAGGGCGAGCCGCCTCCAAATCGAAAAGCAAGTCACAAACTTCTTTGCCCAACAGAACCTTCGAGCTAGGCGCCAACACACGAGTCTCAGTAACCTGGTCACTCAAAGAAGAGGAAGTGACGGAGTAATCAAACATCCACTATCCACATAAGCAGACAACTGGCAGGGCTCAGACGGGTGTGGTGATGGCGCAGCGATGGCTGATTCTCCACATGGCTCCTGTAGCTCAGGCATCTCGGTGATGACAACACTCTCAAGGACGTACGGCGACGCAAGCACAACATGAGGAGAAAAATCTCCAAAGCATTCAGTCCCCTCGTCGGCGGAGCCAACCTGAAGTCAGACGGCAAAGACACGACTGACGCAAACTGAAGCTTGGCCAGAGTGTCGCGAAGCTCAGTGCGAAGCATCTCAACTTTTTGTAGGAGCTCCATGCGCATCAGGGCAAACTCAGACTCCAATGAAGAACCCAAAAAGTGCTGGCATTTAAATCCTTGCAACATCCAGAAAGACACACACTCTCTCTGACATGTCGCTGCATAAACTCAAAAAAAGGTTCTGGTTAATGAGTTCTGAAGAAACGAGGAACAGATAAGACACACTCTCTCTGCATAAACTCAAAACAAAATTAAGCAGTTCAGAATTTTAAATCACGGCACAGTTGCTGTACCGCTTGCGGAACAAATCCACATTAGTACCTAAAGCAGACTTTCAATCCAACCAAAAAGTACGTCCCCAACGCCCGCTCGTTCATCGACCATATAATCCCGGATCCAGACGTTGTATTTTGTTTCAAAAAAAACTCGAGTATATCGCTCTTATTTTGACAGACACGACCTCCGGTTCAGATGCTCGCACGCGCGGGCTCCGTCAAGAAGATGGCGAGCAAGTTCGAAGACTCGGAGAGCAGCCACATGTCAAGACGCAGGTACCGAGCAACTTAATTTTGCAATGTTGCATTACCTGAAGTTAATCTCTGCCTTCACTTCAGGTCCATGTCTGACCCACCGAATCGGCCAGCTTCTCGCGTGCCCCCACGCCTAAGAACAGCTGCTGCCGCGGCGGTGGCCGGCGGCTCGGAGGCGAGCGGCGCGCGCCACCGTGCTCTCGGCGCTGGCCGAGGTACGGCGCCGCGCAGCCCATTGCACGAGGCAAGCATGTTCTCCTGAAATGAACACTGCGTGTATGTTCATACGGTTAAAACATGACAGTGTGACACTCGTTGCAACTCTGCGTGGTGGTGAAAATTTGCAGAAGAAACCGGCAGGTGCAGGGTCGCGTGTCGCGGAGCTGGAGGCGAAGCTAGGCAAGGCGCATGACCAGCTTACGGAGATGCGGGAGCAGCTCGCGGCGGCAGAAAAGGCCAGGAAGGACGCGCGCGCCGCGTTCGTCGAGGCCAAGACGCGATTTGCCGCGAAGCAGAGAGACGTCGCCACTTCGCCGCCGGCAGAAGACGGCCACGACAGCGTGCCCGCAGAGCAGAATCAACGGGCCGAAGACGACGACGCTGGCAACGACGAGTCGGATAACAAGCGGGACCAGGTGGACGAACAGGTCCAGAAGACTAGTGATGATGGCGATGATGTGAACAACAATGTTGCAGACGGTGAAGGCAAGAGGGGAAACCCGGAGGCCGACGAGCTGAGGAGTAAGCTGGAGGCGAAGGACAGGGAGGTCTACGAGGTGAGGGCGAAGCTGATGGTGAGGGACATGGAGGTTGACGCGCTGAAGGTGGAGCTGACGGCGAAGGACACCGCAGTCGGAGTGCTGACGGTGAAGCTGGTTGCAAATGACGCGGTGATCGATGCTCTCAGAGTCGACAACGCGGACCTCGTGACGACTGCTTCCGAGGCCGCCGAGGCCGCAAGGGAGACCGAGCGCGCGCGGATGGAGAGCGCGGTGCGGGAGGCCCGGCTAGCAGAGCGGCTGGCGGCATCGGAGCGTGCACGCGAGGCGCTGGAGGCTGAAGCGCGGCGCTCGCGCATCCAGAACGACCAGTGGCGCAAGGCTGCCGAGGAGGCTGCCGCAGTGCTCGGCGGCGCTGGTCACCACGTTGGCACACCGGACGACAAGGAAATGCGGCGCCACGGCTCGGTCGGCGGCAGCAGCTGGAAGATTGACAATCAGGACGCGGACGGCGAGGGCTCAGGTGAGAAGCGGAAATCCGGCGGCATCGTTCGGTTGCTCGCTGACCTGTGGAAGAAGAAGGCGCCGAAGTGATCGGAACGTGCCGGGCGCGATCGACCGTACCGCTCGGTCGTGGAAATTCGCTGATCTGCTCGACCGAGACCGATCGATCGGGTCCCTCTCCTGTAACTAGATAACCTGAATGTGTTTACCGCTCGGCTAAATTTACTGCTTAACTTGTTTCATTAACATAAGTTCGAAAAAAGATTACAACTCTGCTGTATTTGTCGTCTCTTACTGCGCGGCTATTACCACTGTGCCAAAAATTATGCGAGATAGAATGAGCATTTCGGGGTGCTGTGGTGGTGTCGAATTCCAGAGCATTTCTACTGTTAAACAACAGCCTTTTGTGATTTCTGAAGGGTACTGTGTTTAGGGCCGTAGTTGCAGAAGAAGCCACTAACATTTGTGAAGCGCGGCCCAATTTTTAGCATCTAGTAAAACATGTCTTATTTTGGTCCACACATATTTAACATGTTTTAGTGCAAGATTCATGTGTGGGTTAAAAATGTTAAAACATGTTACATTTAGAAACAGAGGGAGTAGGTCTAGCCACTGGGTTTATTAACGGATCACTACACTACGTGTGGCCTACCGAAACGCAGCTAGCATGCTGGTTGCTGACGTGATACGAGCTTGCTTACCGTGTGTTAGGCTGCCATAGTGGGGAGTAACTCATTAGTAATATGTATTTGTTACTAATCTATATTACTACCATCATAGTGTGAAATAATATCAAGAGAGTAATATAGATAGTCTCATTTATTAGCTTGTATACTCATCTTGTTTTGGGAAGCGCTATGTGATGCTAACTAGCTACTCCTATGTTACTCCATTTGTTTCTCCCTCGTTAATTAGCATATTTTTTTACTTAGGTGATATCTATGTTAGCACCTTAGTTATTCCCACTGCGGACAGCCTTACTTTTGTTAGAAAGGAGCTCGAGTTGAGTGGGATCTAGTCCAAGGATCCAAAGAACGATGTTGCACCTAATTTGATCAGGCGGCCACCCCGAGAGTCATGTTGTGTATACATATATGCTCTTCTCGGTGTTTATCATGAAATGACACTATGACGCGTTTCAACACTCATAAATAACCACTTGATTCTATGATAGACTTGCTAGATTATAATCATTGATACTTTTGGTGAATAAGTAAACAATGATGACTAGATGGGGGACTCTTCTTTGACACCTTATATCCATCCTCTAGAATTTTCTGTTTACATATGTCTAATACTCACTCCTTAAATCGAAAACTCCAAAACGATTAAGGACTCAATAAGAATTAGATCTCTCTAATTTGAAGATATTTTAGAATATAAAATAGACGTGCGAGAGACACTAGTAGAGGCATGACATTTTATTTTATTTTCCACCTACACGGAGTAAGAACTTGTTTTTAATAAGCATAAAGTTTTTTAAAAAGGAAGCAACAATAATGTTCATAGCTAATTAAAATTGAAAAATACTATAGATGTGTCATGTACGCACATTAGTCAAACAAAATCATTCTACATAACTGAGGGATGTCATCATTAGAGAAGATTAAGAGAAATGGTAGTGATGTGAGATTAAAAAAATTATTTTCCATCACAACAATTCACAACCCAAAAATTAACCAAAAAACTCAACCTGAAGATGTGAACCATTTTTTCGAAACTGGTTTTGTAAAAATAAGCTTGTGTTTGACTAGGAAGACATCCTAAAATGGCTTTATATGGTTTGAATCAGTGACTGACGAGATGGTGTGTAGGTACCCTCTGTGTAGCAAATACACTCTTTAAATTCATACCCAAATTTTGTATCAAATACTTAGCAGAGATAATTTGTAGTTTATTTTTCTAAGTGTCATAAAAACACACTTGTTATGATTGTACAGTCACCGAGTGAGTTGTAAAAAGTAAAAAAGTTCAGTACAAATTAGTTAAACATAAATAGTGTGTATCAATCGTTGGATATAGGAACAAACAACCAAAACTACTAACAAATGTAGTCAAAGTAATGACGACATGCTTAATAATGCAGTGGAATAAATACTTAATGAAACAATCAAGGAGTTAATTGTTAGTTTGACAATTGTCATTGACTTTATGACGAAATAAGTATATCTATATTTTATACAATTAGTATAATAAAAATGGATATAGTTTTGCTCATTTTCATACATAAGTAATCATGTATGCTCGCTTGCTGGACCAAATTTTTCTCATGTCGTGATAACTTCTTGTGCGTGCCATCGTATGTTAATATTCTTTTCCAATTATGTAATGGTCTATTGCCTTAATAATATGATGAATCATTAGCAGACGGAGAGAATAATTTTGATTCTACTATAGTTGATTCGAGTGTTCGTGTGTACATGAGATGCCTTCGTGCTTCCAAGTCTTACAAGCATGTCCGGTGGGTAGGCAACGATGCAAACTGTAAAAAATGCTATCTTTTCATGGTGTAAGAATCCAAATAATCTGTCACCTAAGATATCATGCATGAACCAGAGTCAACACTAAAGAAAGGAAGAGGCAAAATTCATCCTAATTCAATGGTCAAAGAGGTGGTTTCTTTGTTATACAAGGAAATGCAAAATCTTTATTTTGGTTTTCAGATATTTCTAATAATTTGTTTGTTGGTCGTGATTGTTCTCGTGCCTTTGATCATGTAATTTCATTAGTTAATCTTTGAAGTATATCTTTACGAAAGGTCATCTCGGCTCTGCGTTCTAGTGATCCTTTTATTTTATTTTTAAATCAAAAAATATATTTCAATTTTTTAGAAAAATACGAAAAAATATGTGTGTATTCCATGATGCATCATAGAAGCATGCACTGCAAAGCTCTTTGTATTATGGATTACATAAAATAAAAAGTCTTGTCTATTTTAGATATTTGAAAGTGTATATAATCAAATACACACATTTGTCATTTTGTAATATTTCAAATAGGGATTTTGCATGTTTGTTGGATATATTATTGACAACATGCAAGATTTTTTTTGATTTTTTAAAAACTTATTATTTTTAGAAAAAATAAATAAAGAGATCACAGGAGCCCGCAGCTAGAAATATGCACTCATAACTTAAGGAATACTTACGTACTAACTCAAGGTTCGTGGCTTATCACCATAGGAATCATCTGCATCCAACATGTATGGAGGTGCACTAAGACCAGCCACGCTGTGGCCTCAAAGTTGTTCGCACGGGACACTGAACTACATCGCCACAGTGCAGAGCATCGGTTCAGGCAGTCTGACACGAGAAGCGGCTCAACAAGTTGATTTTCACTTTTCTACATGAAATTGTGGGACCTGATGCCCTGATGGCAGTTTTGTGAGGGGAAACCAGGAATTCATGCATGCAATTGATCAAAATAGCTGGTGGGTCTTTACTACCGATTCCATACAGTGCAGCAATTCTAAGCCGATTAATAGCATTTTACGTTATGCTTGGAACTGACGCAACTATGTAGCTGGTCTAAGCCCAAAAGTGCATGAACAACACCACAGAAAAGACACAATGTTTTTGTGTGCCCCCCCCCCAACCACACACACAGTACAGAAAGGGGTAAAAACAAGGCACCCAATATTTTTTCACTACTACATGTTCATCAAGATTTCACTATATATGTTGGATGACAAAAAAAAATCAGATTTGGGACACAAGAGGTAGGAATTGGAAAACTCACACAAAGGATAGTGCATACACAGCTTGAAGGAGACAATATGGTGGATCCAAACCTCACAACCTTGGAGAAGACTTCTTTCGCTAGATGATCAGCTTATTTCCTTCAACTTCAGCACCTTCTTTTCTTCATTGATTTTTATTTTATTTTCCAATGGAAGCTAATTTCATCACTTGTGTTGATGGTTGATGGACTAGCAGCTAAACATCACCTTCCCTCATATGCACCTTGGCTCACAACCATAAGTGGTGGACTCTTGGAATATTTGGTCTGTTTACAAGCCTTCCAAATGTTCATCTCCTCACGTCCACATGAGGATAATATCGTGTATATAAAATCAATTTGTTTGCTAAAAAACCAAAATAGTCTGCTATTACACAATGCAAAGCTCGAAGGTGGTGCAGTTAGCACTGCATCCTCCTCAATTTTCCATGACTAGGTTTTGCATCCCTTTGACATAAAATTGTACGCAATAATTCATGAGAATTTATAGCAAACTTCTTATGTTTCAAATTATTATGTGTTTAGCTTTGGTCAAAGTAAAATTGTAATCACCATTGTCAAGAAAACTAGTGTGCTGTTACAACAAGGTATTGGTGGTCCTTGTGTAACTGTATGATGTTAGATGCAAGTTAAAGTGGAGCAGCACCTAAAAGGCCCCACATGCATACGCCCAATCACAGGCGCACAAACATGGCTATAAGTGGAAGCAACAAAAGAAAGCAAGACAGGAAGCAGAGCACAACAGCGGACAAACACAACACTCCCATAAATAGAGCAGCACACTTGTGAGCGTAATAACCACACCTGTTGGAAAGATTCCGACACACATCAATTTCACCGGATGTCAAAACGAAGGCACACATTCACTACTCAAGCCAGTGGAGTGGAGAGTAGCCAATCCGAGCTCGCTCAATCTCTAGTGCTAGTGGTACTGTACATTTGACCAAACCGATCGGCAAGATCGAGGAATCGGCTTCGTCTCCGTCGCGCCGTGCCCACCGCGACAGACGGACAGACAGACATACAGGCCCATCCATCCATCGAGCTCGACCCCAGCTAGCCAGCCAGCTAGCCAGGTCACTCATGGCCGATGGAGCAATCAGTAGCGGCCTTGTGTACGTCGACACGAAGAAAGCCAGGCAGAGCTACCTCGGTCGGTGTAGTACGTGGCCTCCTAGTATATGGTATCTCGTTGGGACCGTCGTCTACCGATCAGGACCGGTGGTGGTGGTGGCCGGCGGCGGTGACAGGTGTCTTCTCGAACGGGGCCAGGCGGTTGTCGCCGAGGCGAGAGCGGTAGGCCGCCTTCTTGTACTCTCCCCATGTGAATTCCCTGTAGAGTGGCACCCCCGCCAGCAGCTGCGGCAGCGGTGCAATCCTCTGCGCCAGCGGTGGCCCGCCGAAGTAGATCATCGACACGCGCGACTTGAGCCCGCTGCCGGCCACCACCCTGTGCCGCACACTCTTCAGCCTCCCATTCGTCAGAACCTGCAAGAGATCATCTGGTTAATCTAGCTGTCCTCGTGGATCGTGTTTGATGATCCCATCGGCGCGCGCAGCATGAATGTACCTGGAGCGAGTCGCCGACGTTGACGAAGAAGGCGTCGCGGTTGGGCGGGACGGACACCCAGCGCCCGTCGTGGAGCGCGACCTGGAGCCCGGCGGTGCCGTTGGAGTGCAGGATGGAGACGAGCTGCGGGTCGGTGTGCTCGCCGAACCCCGTGACGCCGCAGCTGGGCGGGAGGCCCTGCAGCAGCGGGCAGGGCGGGTAGTGGTTGAGCCGGAACACCTGGTCACTCGCGTCGTCGCCGGTCACCATGTCCGCCAGCGCGGCCCGCGGCGTGACGCCCAGCCCCTCCGCCACCATCTCCAGCACCGTCCTCGCCAGCGCGCGCATCGCGACCACGTACTCGTTGATGGCGTCCCTCAGCGCGGCGGCACGGAAGGAGGAGGAGGAGGCCTTGGAGAGCGCGTCGCGGTCGATGGCGAGGAGGAGGTACTCGACCCACCCCATGTCGCCATTGCGGCCGATGCGCTTGCTGCCGTACCCGAACGGGTCGGCGCCGGCGGCAGGGGCCGACTCGTCCTTGACGGCCTGCGATGACGCGAAGAACCGGACGGCCTCGGCCTCCAGCCGGTCGACCACGCCCGCGGCCACGCCGTGGTTGACGACGCTGAAGAAGCCAAAGCGCTCGCAGGCGCGCACCACGTCCGACGCCGCCTCGGGCCCGGACAGGTCCACGGCCGGGACGCCCGCGAACGTCTCCCACGGCTCCGGGGTCCGCACCAGCGAGATCTGCTCGAGCGCCGCCGGCTTCGCGAGCACCACCATGGCCAAGAAACAGAGCAGATAACCGATCAGTGATCCGAAACAAAGCAGACGTGCAGGCCACAGGTAGCCGTGTATCTATCTATCTATCTATGACCACAGTGGCAGACGACTGCTGATGAGAGCTCGAGCTGTGATGGAGCACGAGTTGGGAGTGGAGTTCATGGCGCTTATTTATAGGGGAGGCGGAGAAGGCGCCGCTGGAGCTGCGAGTTGAGAGACGCCGGGGGGCCTACGAGTGTGTAGTACGCGTGGGAATTGCGGGATGCGGAAACGAATGGGAGGGAATGGACAACGTTGGTAGGAGCTGTTCATGCCGCGTCGTGTTGGAGCACGCATGGATCAACTGAACTATCTCGCCCCGCTTTTTCGTATTGAGTGAGCCCGGGGTTGCCGCGAACTGAATTCGAGGTGTGGGCGACGTGTACCCATGTCATCCGCCGGTGAGCTGGGGTCCGAGAATGAGGAGGTGATAGGCCGTGCACTGTTGTGGGCGATGCTAAGCTGCTCAATCATGCATGCATGGGTTTCCAATACGTATTACTCTTTCCGTTTCTAAATGTATTAATTTTAAGATTCAAATACGGACTATATACGGAATAAAATGATAGAATCTACCCACTGAAATGCGTCTATATACATCCGATGCTAAAAAAAACTAAAACATCTTATATTATGAAACGGAGGGAGTACCTAGGTGGGCTATTTATGGAGGACTTGATGGTATTTTGGCCAGCTTATGGGGGTGACCGAAATCAACTCTAGATATGTGATGGATTAATGTTTTATGATTCTATTTTGGCTTTGTATATTTTATTGATTTAAATATTTTTATCAGTTCATTCAATGCATCTTGTTACAGATGTGAGGACATGTTTAATCATTTGGAGAAATGATGGTTTAGAACCCCTCTTGAAATATGTCAATTTGCGCAAAAAATAATATCATAATGATGAAATGGTAACAAAAGGAGGGAAATAAAAAATACACTGTCTCGCTATAGATTATTTTTTATAGTGTGAAGACTTTATGTGTTGCTATAAAGTTTATTACTACTAATTTCGACCATTGTTTAATGAGCTATTTTAAGAGCTTTCTGCAAATGGTGGTGACTAGCTGGAACAAACCAACACATAAGAGCAATAGTGCTGCTAATCTGAACCTGAAATTTAAGCGGTTGAGATATGATATTAAATACTGGAGTAAATCAATATCAAAGCTTAAAATTTGCATAGAAAACTCCAACATGGCCCTACTGGAAATTGATAAATTGGAAGCTAGAAGATCCCTTTCTATCCCTGAGAAAAATTCCAGGAAAATATTAAAGAGGCAAGTGTTGAGTCTGTTGGATTATCAGAAACAGTACTGGGGAAAAAGATGCACTATACGTTGGACTAAGTTTGAGGATGAAAATACCAAGTTCTTCCAGTCCATGGCTACTTCTAGATACAGGAAAAACTCTATCCACGAACTAGTTTGTCCTGATGGGTCTGAGGTCGTGTCGCATGCTGCAAAAGAAGAGGTTATCTTTAAGGCCTACAAGGAGAGGTTGGGTGTCTCTTGTGATCCTCAGATGCTTCTTGATCTTGAGGAGTTGATTCAACCGATAGAAGGACTGGAGGAGCTCACAATTCCTTTTACTAAAGCTGAGATAGATGAGATAGTGAGAACTATGCCACCTGACAAGGCACCCGGGCCTGATGGCTTCACTGGAATATTTCTAAAGTCTGCTTGGGAAATTATTAAGGAGGACATATATAGGTTATGCTTTGAGTTCTTTGAAGGCACACTTAAGATGGAGAGTATTAACATGGGGCATATTACCCTGATTCCGAAAATACCATCTGCGGCACACATAAATGATTTCAGACCTATTACTTTGCTGAATTGTTGCCTCAAAATCATTACCAAGCTCCCAGCTAACAGACTACAAAATGAGATCCTTAAGATAGTGCATAAAAATCAGCATGTCTTTCTTAAGGGTAGAAGCATACAAGATTGTTTAGCCTGGGCTTTTGAATTCATACACCAATGTGAGCAGTCTGGTCAGAAAATCATGCTGCTGAAACTAGATTTCGCTAAAGCCTTCGATATTATTGACCATGGAGCTATGCTCAAAATCATGAAGCAGATGGGGTTTGACGATAAGTGGTTGAGCTGGATCACTACTATCTTTGGATCGGCCAAATCTGCAGTTCTGTTAAATGGGGTGCTGGGGCGACAATTCTTTTGCAGGAGAGGGGTCAGGCAAGGAGACCCATTGTCACCACTTATTTTTGTTCTCGCTGCTGACTTGCTTCAATCGGCCATTAATAAAGCTTTAAGAGAAAACATCTTGAGAGCTCCATTCACCCCTGATTATGGCATGGATTTTCCAATAATACAATATGCAGATGATACTTTGATTATTCTGCAAGCTAGGGATGATCAAGTGCAAATTATGAAGGAAATTCTAACTAAATATGCTGAATCCACTGGACTCCTCATTAATTTCCACAAATCGTCAATGGTGCCTATCAATATTGGAGAAGGAGAGGCTGATTTGTTGGCTAATTCGATTGGCTGCAATAGGGCAAAGATGCCTTTCACATATCTTGGTCTGCCGCTAGGAACTACTAAACCCACTGTTCAGGAACTAATGCCCCTGGTGGATAGAATTGAGAGGAAAATGTCAGCAAACTTTATGATGATGGCATACAGTGGCAGAGTGACTGTTATTAACTCACTCTTGACACCCATAGCTATGTTCACTATGTGCTCGATCCAATTGCCTCCCAAAATACTGGAACATATTGAGAAAATCAGGAGACACTGTCTGGGATAAAAAGTCAGATGATGGCATAAAGTGTAACTCACTGATTTCTTGGGAGAATGTATGTAAGCCAAAAAAGCATGGTGGAGGTGGCATGCTCAATTTAAAGATCCAGAACCAAGCTTTGTTTATGAAGTTTCTACATAAATTCTATAACAAGGCTGATATTCCATGGGTGCACTTGCTATGGAATTCTTGCTACACTGGCCGAATCCCTCATGCAATGAACCCTTGTGGATCCTTTTGGTGGAGGGATATCCTAAAACTTACGCCTCTATATAGAGGGATATCTATTTGCAGTGTCTCGGAAGGTTCTTCTGTGCTCTTTTGGAAGGACAAATGGCAACATTCAGTGCTCAGCGAGCAGGCTCCGAGAGCTTTTTCATATGCTATCAATGAAGATATCTTGGTGGCAGAATTTTTGGGGTCTCAGAATTTGTCAAATACCTTCCATTTGCCGTTGTCAGTGCAGGCAATGCAAGAGGTCAGACAGCTACACCAACAATTGGCAGATGTTGAACTCTCAGCTGGACAACCTGACGAATGGAGCTATGAATGGAGGAACTCTAAGTTCTCGGCCAAGCTATACTATGATTTCTGCTTCAAGAACTTCAGGCCTCATCCATCTTTTGTCTGGATCTGGAAAGCTAAAAACACATTCAAACTGAAAATTTTCTGCTGGCTGTTGTTGTCCGACAGAGTTAATACCAGAGACATGCTGAGGAGGAGGAAAATGCAGATCAATTCTGGCTACAACTGTGCCTTATGTGTAAACCCTCCTGATGAAACTCTACAACACTTGTTCTTTCGATGCCCCTTTAGTAAAGCCTGCTGGGACATACTTGATATTCATTGGAGTGGTAATGGGATCATTTGGAAATGATTGCCCAGGCCAAAAATGCTTGGACCAAAAAGAAGTTCATGGAGGTATTCATCATTGCGACATGGTCCATTTGGAAGGAAAGAAATGCTCTGATCTTCGAAGGGATTGCTCCTAGCACCACCTCCTGGAAGTCAAGATTTTGCTCTGACTTCATACTCTTGGTTCATCGGACCAAACCTAGTTTACATACTTTCATTAACAGCTTTGTACATTCTATCTGAAAAACATTCCCCTGGCTTGCTATAGCCGATGTAAAAATGTAACGGCGTGGTTGGGTTTAATATAGAGGCAGTAGGAGCCTTTCCTACTGTCATAAAAGTTTCATTGTTTAATGAACTATTTTAAGAGTTTCTTCCAAAAAAATGTTGTCTTAACTAAGGAGATTTATTTTCTATGAATTGTTTTTATATTGGTGGAAGCTAAAGGGGGAGGAAGCGCAATCTTTTAAAGAGAAGGTTATTAAGGAGGGCCCTTGGGAGGAAGGAGGCGATGCAAACAGTATGTGGATGAAGATTGCGACTTGCATTTGTAAGATGGCTTTATAGGAGTTTGGAGTGACTAGGGTAAGTAGAAACGATGCTAAGAATACCTGGTGGTGGAACATTGAGGTCCAGAAGGCTATTAAGGAGAAGAAGGACTGTTTCGGACACTTATATCTGGACAGGAGCGCAACCAACATGTTGAAGTACAAGGGGACAAAGAAGGCTGCAAAGCGAGCGGTGAGCGAGGCAAGGGGTCGGGCGTATGAGGACCTCTACCAGCGTCTAAGCACGAAGGAAGGTGAAAGAGACATCTATAAGATGACCAAGATCAGGGAGAGGAAGATGAGGGATATCAACCAAGTCAAATGCATAAAGGACGGAGCAGATCAACTCCTCGTGAAAGACGAAGAGATCAAGCATAAATGGCGAGAGTACTTCGACAACCTGTTCAATGGAGAATGGGAGCTCTACCATTGAGCTAGACGACTCCTCGGATGATAACAGCAGACGCTCTGTGCGGCGTATCCAGGAGGCTGAGGTTAGGGAGGCTTTGAAGAGGATGATAGGAGGCAAGGCAATGGGCCCTGATTTATCCCCATTGAGGTGTGGAGAGGCCTTGGAGACATAGCGATAGTATGGCTGACTAAGCTTTTCAACCTCATTTTTCGAAAAACAAGATGCCCGAAGAATGGAGGCGGAGTACAGAATAAGGGGGATCTCCAAAGTTGCACTAATTACCGTGGAATCAAGTTGATGAGCCACACAATGAAGCTATGTGAGAGATTCATTGAGCACCGCTTAATAAGATTGACAAACGTGACCAAAAATCAATTTGGTTTCATGCCTGGGAGTCTACCATGGAAGCCATCTTCTTGGTACGACAACTTATGGAGAGATACAATGAGCAAAAGAAGGACCTTCATATGGTGTTCATTGACTTGGAGAAGGCATATGATAAGATACCACGGAATGTCATGTGGTGGACCTTGGAGAAACACAAAGTCCCAACAAAATTACCCTCATTAAGGATATGTATGATAATGTTGTGACAAGTGTTCGAACAAGTGATGGTGACACCGATGACTTTCCAATTAAAATAGGACTGCACCAGGGGTCAGCTTTGAGCCCTTATCTTTTTACTTTGGTGATGGATGAGGTCACAAGGGATATACAAAGGAGATATCCGATGATGTATGCTCTTTGCGGATGATGTGGTGCTAGTCGACTATAGCCGGGCGGGGGTTAATAGAAAGTTAGAGCTGTGGAGGGGGACTCTAGAATCGAAATGATTTAGTACGGGACTACTAGGGTGGCCCAATCTTTACGGATTGACGAACGAGTGGACGAACTCACGCAAGAACACGAAGAACACGAGGAAGAACACCAAGAACACAAGAACACACACGATACAAGAACCGTTTCCCTTACCGGTCGGTCCAACCGGCCCAATAGAATCCACACGAAGGTGGGAGATCGGCAAGTAGATACAAGAAGGGATCTTGGATGGTTGTTTCTCCAACGGTCAACCGAACCGATCCAATAAAGTCACCCGAGGATGAAAGATTGGCAAGTAGTCAAACTACAAGTAGAGGTCTTGAATCCACGAAGGGATCTTCTCCACTAGGGGAGAAACCATCCCCACAAGGGGAGGAAGGAGACCTTTGAGAAGAAGGAGTCTAGCTCTACTCTAATCTCAAAACATAGTCTATCTAGATCTGGAGGGGGTAGGTGCCTATATATAGGTTTGACCCAAAGGGGTAGGTGGAGAGAAATACAAGGGAATATTCCCTGCTGGTTCCCGCAGCAGCGGTAGTACCGCTGTGTGACCGGCGGTAGTACCGCTGGTGCGGGCCTGAAGCTTCTGCGCTCCGCAGCGGCGGTAGTACCGCTGGGACGGCGGTAGTACCGCTCTTGGCTCCCGAAGTCCTTTTAAGCGGCAGTGGCGGCGGCAGTACCGGTGGTGCGGGCATCTTGGCTTGACGTGGCGGTAGTACCGGCCTGACGGCGGTAGTACCGCTGGGGCGCGCCCGAGGTCCTTTTATGCGGAACTTGTGGCGGTAGTACCGGTGGGGCGCGCTGGGCGTTGGACTGGGGCCGTAGCGGTAGTACCGCTGGTGGACCGACGGTAGTACCGCTGCCTCCTGGGACTTCTTCCTTCTCCTCTTCCAAGCGTACACCTTGGATGATCTTGAGTCTTGGGCTTCCTTGGCATCTCCCCGAATGTCCGTACTCGTCAAGTAATACCTAGCATAGCAAAGGGGTAGATGCTCAAGTAGTATATCATCCAAAGGGGCACGAAATGGGATCTCGTAGAGGAAAGAGTTCACCTTTGAGCTCAATGACGACTTGACATATGTTGGGTTGCTTGACATGGTGATGGTCCTAGGTTGCACTACATCACGAAAGATTATAGACTTAGTAGAACTAAAACTGAGTACATGAGGTGCAGTTTCAGTACTACTAGGCACGAGGAGGGAAATGTTAGCCTTGATGGACAGGTGGTACCTGAGAAAGTCACCTTCCGATATTTTGGGTCTATGCTCCAGAAGGATGGTGATATCGATGAAGATGTGAGTCATCGAATCAAAACTGGTTGGATGAAGTGGCGCCAAGCTTCTCGCGTCCTCTGTGACAGGAGAGTGCCACAAAAGCTAAAAGGCAGGTTCTATAGGACGGCGATTCGACCGGCAATGTTGTATGGCGCAAAGTGTTGGCCAACCAAGAGGCGACATATCCAACAGTTAGGTGTAGCAGAGATGCACATGTTGAGATGGATATCTGGCCGCACTAGAAAGGACTGGGTCCGGAATGATGACATACGGGAGAGAGTTGGGGTAGCTCCAATTGAAGAGAAGCTTGCCCAATATCGTCTAAGATGGTTTGGGCATATACAACACAGTCCTCCGGAAACACCAGTGCATAGCGGACGGATAAAACGTGATGAGAATGTTAAGAGGGGTCGTGATAGACCAAACTTGACATGGGAGGAGTCAGTTAAGAGAGATCTGAAGGATTGGAATATCAAAAAAGAACTAGCCATGGACAGGGGTGCATGGAAGCTAGCTATCCATGTGCCAGAACTATGAGTTAGTTTCGAGATCTTGTGGGTTTCACCTCTAGCCTACCCCAACTTGTTTCAGAATGAAAGGCTTTGTTGTTGATTTTTTTTTATTGGTGCCTACTTCCCTTAGTATTACTCAGTTTCACCCCACGTTTTTGTTCTCCTTACTAATTCCCCACTTCGGTCCACCCGAGCATTGCCAATGCGCAAACGGAGTGTTTCCGTCGAGTCAGCCTCTTTGGCTTTTCATGGAATAAGGTTTGACACATGTGGAACGAACTTAAAACTTACAAGTGGGACCGGCTATAATATTACATGCACCCTTATGTGCATCCATGCCGCTCGTCATCCTGGAATTAGTGCGCCTTCAATGGCACTGCCCTGCCAACAAAAAGCTACATCGTCGCCTACGTTACTTATAGCCGCAGAACGAGCAGGGAATGAGAGGTGCATAGACGCACATTAATCTATTCTTCATTTGAAGAGTTGGCCCTGACCGCTTATCTGCTCTACCGCCTTCTCGTCTCTTGTCTAGTCTTCCGTCACACGCTTAGTCTGGCGATTCTAATCAATACCTCCCTTGTCTATGGGAAGAAGACAAAGACAAAGAAACGGAAAAGAAATGAAAACAACAAAATAAAGAAAAATAAATTGTAACCCAATGGCAGGTGAGCCTCATGGGGCAGATGTTTTTAGAGGTGGGTTTTACATTATCTGATATGGGAAAACAACTCTTGTACAAGAAAAACAAATTTAGAGTATACTAAAAACAGTGTTACAATACTAGTTTTTTGGAGATCTGCTAGAGTTGCTCATAGCCAGGTATTAGGTTAACCTTTTTGGACGAGATGGATGTTTTGAGTGCTGAGTTTTATTAGCAGATCTTGAATGCATGTTTTTACGTGGGAACAGTCAAATTGGACGTCAGTGGATTGTGTGCATCTCGAAGTGCGGTGAGACTTGACCAAAGTGGCCCTCTATTCAAAGATCAACTGAAATTAACCCTAGTTTAAAAACCTAACTGAATCTGACCATTTCATTTTTCTCAACGCAACCATTCTGGGGTTGAACTCAGCTAGGTCAACGCCATGCACCATGGCGCCCGTGCATATGCAACTATGTAAGCTTACCAAGCTCTCATGTATTGTCTGATCAAGAGAGCTAGTTCTCATGCTTTTTCTGGTTACAAGCTAGCTTGCCTGCCAAATGCAAATCTGAGCAAGATAAGCGGGTACATAAATCAAGAAACTAGATGAAAGGGGCTCTTTTCCATTATCTAAGGAAAATCGGTTGTCATTGAGTAAGATACTAGTTGAATTTGGCGTGGCGCCACGCCACGCTCTTGGTCATTAATTTTATACTCAATCCAAACAGCCCTCTAGTAGAATTTGCATGATCATACAACCCGGAAAAATAGATACAATTGAGCAAGTAGCACAGAAGGAATAATTGAGCATTGTGGATGACTACCCCTGATGTAGTACAAATTGTAAAATTCAAGTGAGAACAGCTTGTAAGCTGGGTGAAGAAAATTACTTGGTGACAAATAAACAACCATACATGTTGTCCCAACTTATTCTATACTCAATCGAAACCACCCCTATCCAAGCAAACCCTTAGTGGCCTCTGCATGCTCATACATCCCTGTTACGTTTACAGGATTTAGGGGCACAATGCGTAATCAATCAAGATATCACTAACATGTGCATTTTCGTTTGAAAGAGAATATTGGATCTTGTAATTATAATTTTCATTCTTTCGCATTTCCTAAAAACTCATTAAACCTGACTGTATGATGGCGAAGACGATGACCCCAATTCAATCCCGGCAAATGTTCCTCTCATCCAGGCAATAAGAGCATCACTTGCACCTGCCGAATAACTAAATAAAACAACTCAGTATCATTCCACCAAAGAAAACATGGTAGGACAGAAAATTTTGCAGCGGAAGGATCCTAGGCAGGGCACCTTGTTGATGGACATGGAACAAAGAAAATTCCTTAGGACATATACAACAACCTAGCTGGATTATACTTTTGAATCGAGTACAAATACTCCATTTGTTTTCCTGTACAAATAAAACTAAATATCAGCTAATTAAAGTGAGGCCCTCTTTTTTTCCAACTGGATGCATCAACCAAACAAATAGAATCCAGGAAAATATGTGTAAAAATTATTTAGGTAAACAACAGATGCACATATACATAATAACCTTGAGTTTTATAAGATTATAACGTCGAGAAGAACCACGGGCTATAATCCAATGTGAAAAACTTACCAAGCGATGCAATAGAAGCACACAACTCAAATGGTAGACCTAAGTTTACATTTGAGGCCATTTGGAAACCACTGAGCGGAACATTGACTGGAACTGTATCGAATTATCTGAAAAACAAAGCGTAATGAAATAACTTTGAATGTACATATATAAGTTTCTGCACAGAATAATCACACAAAAACATTTAGCTGATGGAAATCTGAATATGAATAGACCTATCCTTGAGAAGTAACTTTGATGTGGCTTACGTGAATATAGGAAAATAACCTCGTGAAACTCTGACCTGTCTCTGCCTAAAATGATCGCAAGAACAGTATTTAGCTTGAAGAAAACATGAAACATGCCTACCATAGTCCACAGAAAAGATGCAATTAATCGTAATCTGTAATGGGAATTTGAAAGCATCTTTCACCTAGTAATAAAGGATATACAGTGGAGCAAATATTTGGTGTGTGGAACAATTGGTGAGAAGCCAAAGGACATGATGCAGCAGGCACACCCGATTGGATAGAAGAAAATAAATCTTAAAATGAAGTAGCAACTGTAAACACATAAAGAATGAAGGTGCAGCCAATAAAAAGACCTTTGGTTACTTCTCGTTGAAGGAGGCTGTGCGGGTCTAGCTTTGTTTTAAGTCGACAGTTTTATTAATTTGACCATTGCTGTTTCCAGTAAGATAACATAAGACAATTTTTCATGGTCATACAAAGGTGGGAAAACATTAAATCCGAAAGGGCAAACAGTAAAATCAGAATGCATCTTATGATAGCTAGTGGGAATGATAGCATCTGTTCATAAGAGGTAGAATGCTACCTACTATATAGAAAGAAAATGGTAGGTAACATATAAAATCCATGTGAAGTACAAAGCTGCATTAACAATAAAATAAACTAGCTGGCTGGCCCGCGCATTTGCGCGGCTAGATTCACCAAGTAACTTTATATTATTTCTTTCTCGGATGTTTATTCCTTTTTTTAATTGTTATTTGATTCAACCAACGTTATAATTAAGAGAACTTATATGATATATGGGTCTATATCCACCAAGTAAACTTATATTATTCCTTTGTCGCATGTTTGTTCCTTATATAATTGTCTATTTAGTTATCCGTCCCTAGAATAGAACTAATATACAATTAATTGAACCAAATAGTTTTTTATAAGGGAAAATCAGTCGGTGAGTTTTTTTTCCAAACTGTCATAATTGTATCATTGATTACATAAGTGAAAATAAAGCTTTGTGTGTCTGCTTTCATCAATAAATTTTTACTTTTACAGGGACATCTCCTCGAGATTCCGAAGGATGTGGATCTTCTACTCAGAGCTCTAGCAATCCTCAGAGCATTAAATAGTATAATTGTTCCATGCATATGTGTTGTGAGAGGTACCCGAACATTCATGCATTTTAAGTAACCTACATCCCAACACTTTTCTCTCGAAGAATTGGTTAATCTCTCCCAATAAATATAACCAACTCTATCCGCATATTTGAAAAGCGGGAACATCTTATAATTCCACAATTTCACATCTTAATATTATTGGGACATCAAATCAATTAAAATGAAAAATGTACAACAAAACCATGCATTTTGAGTAATAGTTAATAACTTTTTGAATATCATGCTGCGAAGTGAGCTTTAGTGCCACAAAAAAAAAAACTATATAATTACACTATCCATGAAGGATTGATGACCATAGACGTGAAGGATTTAGCTAAACAATGACCTGCAGGCTGCAGCTGAGAAGTAGAGCTGGGAGCAAGCACAATAATGCAACCTTCTCCCTACAAAATTAACTCTTGTTTTTTAAACACTGAAGAGCATGAGGCCTAAGTGAGAACACGAAAAAGAGATGTATATGATTCCTGTAATGCGCAGCCAATCCTATGTAAATAGAATACAAAGTAATTGACTAATTAAGATAAAACATGAACATATATATCAACATACTGTAGAAACCAAGAAGAAAGAACACCACCTCAATTCTTAATTAACTTTCCATTCTACTAATGTATATTTTGCACCAGCCTCTCCAGCAGAACGAAAATTCATGTCAATTGCAGCTCCTGAAATCTGAAAGTAAATAGTAACAAAATTCTTCTCAAGTACCTCATCTTGCTGGTCATGGCGGCACGGCCGATTGATGTGTCGACGGTGCCCTGTTATTGCCGGCTGGCTAGTGGTCTCGACATCCAGGATCGGCAGCGAAAACAGTGCACCATCCAGGTCCGGCGTGGCCTCGATGCTCATGCCTGGCCTGGCTGCATTTCACATGTCTTGCTCTTCAATGGGCTGCATTATATTTGTTCCCAACCGTCCTCTACATGCATGTGCATGCACGAAAATACATATCACGTATAGTACTCTTCTCATCCCTCAACTTCATGCTCACATTAGTCGCATATCGTTACTTCTCATTGCACAAAGTTCTCTCCCTCAAATAAATACTTCTTCTGAATTATTGGGCTCCATATAATTTGTTCAACGTCATGGATTAACCGCCGGTGCATAAATTCTTATATCTAAATCCGCCTTGCATCTCTGATAAAATAGAGAAATCACATTAGTCACATATCGTTACTTCTCATTGCACAAAGTTATCTCCCTCAAATAAATACTACTTCTGAATTATTGGGCTCCACATAATTTTTTCAAGGTCATGGATTGACGGCAGGTGCATAAAATACTTATATCTAAATACGCCTTGCATCTCTGATACAATAGAGAAATAGCTTTGGTGGGATTTCATCGGTCACGTATCAAAGAAAATATGAGTAGAACTTAAGAACAGAAAGCCATGCAATCAACTCCTACAGGGATCTGAAAGGCGATTCATAGATGAAGTAATAAGTAAGTAAGTCATGGATTAGACTTCCAACATTAAGAAAGGAATTCACTCTGACCAAAAAAAAAAAAAAATCAATGTACTCACCAAATCTAGAAGCCATGCTAATTCAGAATCAAAGGACCGGGTTCAGGAACAATCGATTAGAAATATCTGAAAAATAATGTATTACAAAAGCTCCTTCAATGCAACCTTTTCAAGGTCAAAGGGAGCACACGGATCTGAAACAGGAACATAAATTACTTGCCTAAGATTAGAATACTGGAAAGCAGAGTAAAGGGCGATTTTAATCCATGGCTACGCTGGAAGTATGTGAATCAATTGGTTTCAGATCAAGAGATCAGAGGTGCACTTGCCTGCCGAGATCACGTAATGCAACCTGGACGGGCTGCTATGAGGTAATGCAACCTGCAGTGCTGGACGGGCTGCTCCCTGGATGCTGATGGATCAACCGATTATGCTCCTGCCCGACTATATCCGGCAGCAAAGTGTTCTAGAAAGAAGAATTGATTGATGTACGATGCCTTCAATCAGCCCATCCCGGTTCGTGAGCTATGCCTTATGTGAGCACGGTCTCACCGCTATAACACAGACGATGCCGCCATGTCGTGTATCGATCTGATCTGATCGTCATTATGGCTGGCAACATTGATCGATCTGATTATCATCATGACGCAAGTTAATCCACAACCCTGCCATGGACGCGATCGACACTGATTAGGGAACAGAGAAGCTGGTATCGTACAGATGCCGATTACGCATCGCCGGCGGCGGCGGAAGAAGCCACCAAAATAGGCAGTCACCACGCATTGGCGTGCGAGGGCACAAACCCCTAGTAAATAGGCTCTTCTAGCTCTGTCGGTAGATACATTGATTAATCTGGACTATTTATTGGGTCTGTTTCTTTCCTTTTGCGATTTAAATAGGGTCTCTATTTGACGTGGGGGAGATGGACATCGTATATGCGAGTATGGAAATTGACCCCGGCCGGATGTTACGAAAATTAAATCTTGGCCGTTGTTTGTGAATTGATTATGTCTAGCTAATCTTCACCGTTGGTTGTCTTGTGTTTTAATTATATAATAGATATGCATATTTATTTCCATGTCCAACCTGATCCACTATGAGCAACACATGTTTGCCTCAGGGAAAATTATGAACACATATAGTAAAAAAAAATATCTGCAGCTAAATTAGGCAGTATACAACATGTGGAATTAAGGTGGAAGAACCTAAAAAAGAGTGGTTATTTGGTAATGATATCCCGGTTCCTTAATTTTTCCATTTAGTTATAGGTAACCTAATTCAAATTACTTTGTTTTAAATTTTCATCAGGTTACAAATAATCAAATTTCCCACTAATTGAACGTCATCTGCATTCTGGATTTATGGGTCGAGCATACTTATCATTTACTATCAGCTAGAAGTGAAATACACATGCTGAATTTCAATGCAGTGAAACAAAAAGTTGATACTACGCATGGGAAAACAAAATTAATGTGCATGCTTGTCACATTACCTTGTCTGTTGTTTGGGTTGCAACTAATAATCAGATAGATTAGTCGTCACAACATATTAGAGCACGCTTCAACAATTGTTGCACAGAACAATCCTTAGTAGCAGGTAGGAGGCATTTGTTGCAATTCATCAACATCGTCCAAGCTCGTCCGACAGTTACCGGAAGAAATTGAGACGAAGGAGAAGGGGAATCGGAGGAGCAGCTTACTGGGATTATGCCGACGTAGACGAACATGCTCGATGAAGAATGACCGCGAAGAATTTCTGCGGGGAAGCGGCCGAGCGGCCGGCCGGGCAGCCGCCGTGCGTGGTCGTGGCCTAGCCGCCGCGCAGCGGGACACGGCGAAGGCGACGCCGCGTCGGGCAGCCAGAGGAGGGCCCATGCGACGGCGGGCGGCCGGAGGAGGGCCAGGGCGGCGAAGGTGGGCGGGGTAGCGGTCGGGCGGCCGAAGGAGGGCCCCGGCGGCGACGGCGGGCGCTGCGGCGCCCAGGGAGCGCGGCCGGGGCGGCGGCCTGGGGGCGGTCCGGCGGCGGCCAGAGGGCGCTCCGGCGGCGGTGTGGGTGTGAAGGCGCGAGGCTGGAGGCGGCGACGAGGGCGGGGACTGCGCCGCCTCCTCTTCTAGGCGTCGCCTCGTCCGCTACGGCGAGAAATCCTAGTTCGGGTTGGGGTCGCGCGCGGCCGCAGCCGGAGAGGGAAGGCGAATCGCCGGGGTAGGGAGGCAGAGGAGTGCGTGGCGTGTTGTTTGCGCCACAGCACGTCGGCGGAGGTGGCTGGACCTCGCCGTAATCAAGAGGCGATGGCGGCGACTTCCGGATGCGCGCGGAAGAGAGAGGAAAGAGATGAAGTTGTGGATGTTTTTGCAAAAAAAGTCCCTCGGTTTTCTGCGAATTACAAATAGGCCCTTCCGAGCGGTACTGTTCAACACTGTAGCTACTGTAGCATCTGCAGTAACTGGATCGCTGAGAGCTCGAGAAATCGCTCAGCTTTCATATATAGTAGCATGGGCACTAGGATTCGGGCCAGTTTTCTTAATATATGCTTTGTTCGTTCCATAATATAAGCCTTTTAGATATAAGTTAAGATGGGCTACATACGGAGGGAAATGAATGAACCTACGCTGTGTGTAAATACGTCTAAATATGCACGAATCAAGAAAAGTCTAAAAAGGGTTATATTTAATAACGGAGGTAGTATCTTTTAATTTGCATAAGACAACACGGAGGGTCTTGCAATCCACGTTGGTATTCTCTGTGCTGCCGACTAATTCCTGCACAGATGATGGCTCAATATGATTGACAAGTAACGGTGGACTTGATAAGAGAAAAATGCAGCTACGACTGAACATCACCGGGTGGAGAATGATTTGTGGAAAACGACCTTCTTTCCGCAATCCAAAGAAGAAGTAAAGGGAAAGAGCAACGAAGAAGAAGAACCGAAACTAAAGGTAAGAACAAGAAAACGACGGCTTCCAAGATTGTCGACTTGTACAGAGTGAAAAAAAAACACAAATCTTACCAAAGCTTAGCACGAAATGAACCAATACGAAAAATAATTTTGAAATAAACCTTTTCCTCAACGCCATGCACGCTTAGGACCTGAACTGCTCAACGCCCTGAGTCAGCGCTGAAACTTTCAATTCAAGGATGGTCAGATTTGTGTTTTGGGCAGAGTGACTTAGAGTCTCCGTCAGTTGGACTGGCGAGAGCCGTTTTTTTTTTTCAAGGACAGGCAACAAAATGTTGCTGTCATCACATTAAGAATGGGAGAGAGTTTTTACAACATAAGTTACACACGGCCATGCCGTCCGCCCAGAAAACTGACTACTCCTCGCCATAGCCTGCTCTCTTACTACCTAGCACCCACAGCGCGAGCTCCGCACACACTTTGCTAACTAGATTATTCAAATTTGTTGCCGATCCTTCGAAAACCCTGGCATTTTTCTCCAGCCAAAGAACTCTCATCCCTGCAATGATCAGTGTAGCTGTGTCTTTCCTCTGCTTCTTCCAGCCAAAGAGCCGTTTGTCGAAAAGGACGTCAATACCTCGTCGTCCCGTGCGCGTGACGACCGCCGCAACTTGCACCGGATGTCGTCGATCCCTCACTGTCGCCGCCCAGCTTCAACTTTTCATGCCGACAAAACGCGGACACGCCGCTGCCGGCTGCTCTGCCGTGCCTCTGTATGATCCTGTATCACCGTCTCGTCGAAGAAGAAGGAGTCATGGCGTGAAGGGAAATGCATGGCGATCGATCGTCCAAGTTACTACTGTCTCGATCGAGCCCGGAGCCAAAGCCCACGCTGCTGTTTCGATCGGACGGTATCTCGGCGTGCGTGCAGCGTGGCTCCATGGTCCTGTGAGCATCATCAACTGCCAGCCAGCTTCACTACGTGCACACATGTGATATTTGCGAGCGGACACCGGACCACTGTGCGACATACGCAGGTGGCCTCACGTGTTCCGCCGGCGACGTGGACGCCGGCTCCCGTCGGCAGGTGTCGAGTCCGTGCATGCATGGGCGGAGCCTGCTCTCGATCGGCCATGGATCCTGCAGAAGAAGAGGGAGATCGCATCAGTGCCGTGTAATAACTGCCACGTACGACTGTACAAGTACCATTTAGTTGCCAAGAGGTGTTGGAGATCACGTGAGCAAACACCCCGTAGCATTGCATGCGAATGATCCGATGTTGTGAAAATGAGGCCCCGTTTGAGATATCCGTATTTTTCAGATATTTCAAGAATAATATGGTTTCCCAGAAATCTATATCCCGCCGAAGATGTGGTCGACGGCTTAGGTTGAGGGTGCCTGGTGAACTTTAGCCTGACGTGGCACCCGGATGCCGAGGCGGAGGCCCCGGATGGCGGTCTTCTTCTTAACGACGAGTTAGGAGGTGGCCCTGACACTACAACAAAGTTATCACGTAGATACGTTTTCTATGTGACGCATTTGTTTTCGTCCTTAGGATATTACGTCAACTCTACGTAGGGACGTTTATTGAGATGAGCCCGAGAGCGTCTCAAAGTTTGTATTTAGAAGCCAACAAAATAAATCAATTTACTAATTTATACTCCCTCCGTCCAAAAATAAGTGTCTCAAGTTTGCCAAAAAACTTGAGACACTTATTTTTGAACGGAGGGAGTAGATAAGTAGAGACGAATTATGCGACGTTTTGGAAGACGTCTCTTAGAAACAACATGAGAGGTAGTACTACTTCCCACACAATTTTTTTTAAAGTCCGTGTAAAAATAATCCAGGCCTAGCAGGCCCATTAGTGTAACTATACTACTATTAAAAGAGCAAACTTGATCGGATACATTAAATTTCAACCGTTCGATATCATATCAACGACTCAGATTGTTCCGCCGATGTTGAGCAGCTCAACACAAATCTTTTTTACCGTTTTACCCTCCCACCAAATCACATAATACTACTAAACTACCACCGTACCGGTTAAATTATTTTCTTCTCAACACCGTCGCCTGCCACCACCCATAATATCAGAAAGCGACTTGTTATTGAGACGCCGCGTGAAGACCGAGCCAGCGCCTGAAGAGCACCATGCTCTGGCGCCCGAGCGTAAGGCCACTGCCGCAGCCCCGTGGCCAGCGCGCGTTCGAGGATCTCTTCCCGAGCCCAGCTGTCGTCGACGCCGCCCTAAAGGGCGTCGGCCTCTCCGCCTCCAGGGAGGCGTGGAAGTTCGAGACCACACACTCGAAGCTGGTGGCCATGACGAGACGCACTGATGAGCTACTGAAAAGAATACGAGACCCACTGCCGCCGCCCCGTGGCCAGCGCACGTTCCAGGAACTATTTCCGAGCCGCGAGTGCCAGGAGGTGCTCCGGGAGATGTACCACGATATGTTGGAACCGATCCGAGAGGCGCTCGAAGAGACAAGCATCTGGCGCTGAGGAAGATACAACGCAGGCTGGAGATGCTGGAGCAGGTGGCCGTGAAGATGGCGATGGATCGGCGAGATCGCGGCCGCGTCAAGGGCGGGATGCAAAAGCTCGCCATGGACCGGGTGCTGATTCTTCCGAAGGTGAAGCAGAGGGTGAAGCAGAGCAGAGCTTCAGGTTCACAGAGTTAGTAAGGCAGATTAGTCAACTTGCTCGTCATGCGTTTGTTGAAATGCTTGAAGGAGAATAGGAGATAGATAGTAATTTCTTAGGGAAACTGCTTATGACATGAATTCTTTAACCCGTCGTTTAAACCTGGAGACTCCCGGTCAGTTATCTAACCAGTGTTCTGAGGAATGCAGGGATCGTAATGCAGAATTTTTTATGGTCACTAACTCATCCATCAATCTATCTCCATGTGTTGTGTTGCCGAAGCCACACTCACAAGTACTTCCTCAAGTTCCGGAAGCTCGGCCTCCTGACTCCCGCGCAGTACCCAAGACGCACGCTCACCACGCTGCCATCAGAGAGCTTGCCAGTCAGAATCGGCACGGTTGCGACGACAATGTTGCAGGTCACTCGCAGCAGTGTCTAGCCAATGTCGTTGAGAGTGCCATCGGCTGGAACTCTCCGGGTGTCCTACCTGCCTCCAGTGGCAAGTGACTCTGTCTTTTGACAATCTCCAGTGCCAAGTGCTATGAACTTTTCAACGTTGTGCAACTTCATTTTTGTATTAACTTTATTTGGTTTGTGGTTGTGGCGTAAAAAAGACATTGTGCTCTGAATGTTCTTCACACATGAAGAACAATGGTATTGGCAGGCACTTCTTCAGCCTGGATGAACCATGGAGGCGTTTAACCAAGATGAGATACGAGTACCATTCTTGAACAGTTTGTTTTTGGTCAAGGTGTTCTCAACATCAATTCTGTTGTTCAATGCAATCCATAACTTTGATCTTTTAAAAATTCCTATAGGTATGTGCCGTTAGACTTTGCATCTTCATAAATGTTTGTAACATCTCATATAACAGCAGTTTTGGATTTTCTATATATTTTTGGAGTTATGCATGCTAACAATTTTGCTATATCAAATGAAAACTCGCTTGTATACCATTCAGTAAAGTTAATGCTCGGTGAAAGTATCCAAGATGTACTGGTTGTTTACTACTGAATCATCCCACTTGGAGAACGAGCCAGTGGCTCAGTGGTAGCATACGGCGGTGGCCAGCCTACCCATCGCGAGTTCGATCCCTGGGATCAACTCGCGGTGTCTCACGGGGTTTTTAGCGGCCAGGCACTGGTTGTTCCCAATAAATTCTACTGCCTCACGTCTATGTGCCACAGGCGAGATCGACGTGCCCGTCGGTCACCGAAGCACTGGTCTTCGGCCAAGTCTCTCAGGACGTAGTTCTGGGTTATAGAGTGTAGATCTAGTTTAGACACATAGGTGGGGTGTGCGTGTGTGTGGTGTGCGTGTGGTGTGTGTTTCCTGTGTGTCCGAACAGGTACTACAGCTTGTAATCCCAGAGAGGCAATCAAAAAAAAAAAAAAAATCCCACTTGTTCTATTCTTTTCCTCTATTTCTTTGGCCGAAACATCGGCAATATATCTTTGTTCATGTGGTGCGTGTAGATGCATAGCCACGCTCAAAAGTACTTCCTTAAGGTCTAGAAGCTCCGCCTCGCCGCCGGACTCTGAAACAAGTAATTTGAGAGCTTATATATGTGCATGAGATGAGTTGATGTTGATCTGGTATCTCCAGAGAAATGTCTGGAATTAATGTATTTTTTATTTTATTTTTTGGCCCAGCAAGGGAGAATTTTATGGGTGTTCATCAACATGACTGGTTGATTGCTGGATGTTGGTGATGGATTTAATATCAATATAACGAGACGTGCATGGCACGTGCAAATTTACTAGTTCTATATAAAGGAGAGACTCTAACCCAAACTCCAGTCACACCGCCTCACGCCCTCAGATCGTACTTGTGAAAATCTCTCATTCTGTCGAGGGTTTTAGTATCCATTCCCTTCGTCAAGCGCAGATCTAGGTAAAACGTATGCTTGCACACCCCAAATAATTGATCTATGTAACCTGTCATTAGCCCATCCGTGTCTAGCTAATTGCATCAGCTTTTGCAGGTTGCCCGATTCCAACTTCACAGCCTAGCTCGCTCTCATCCGGATCCCACACAAGGCGGCGGACATCGCGTGCGTTCTCCTCCAGCCAACGCAGCGGTGGGTAGGGCTGGACCTGAAGCTCGAGGCTTGGCTCGGGCTCGACTCGGCTCGAAGGTGGTGCAAGCCAAGCCTAGACCTTCCAAACAAGGCTCGAGGCTCGACAAGCCGGCTCGGTGAAGCTCGTAAGCCGGCTCGAAGGCTCGATGAAATAAAAAATTGGCATGACTTTTGCCAAATATGTAACAACTGACAATTATAATCAACAATAGATAGTGTAAATAGTTTCACAAAGTATCAACTAAGCATAACAGAAATAAAAGTTCAACCACAAACACGTGCATAGTTCAACAATAGTCTCATACATCACAAAGTTCAACCACAAACAACCACAAACACGTGCATAGTTCAACAACAACAAGTAGAACACAAAGTCTTAACAATTTAACATCAAGTTCAACCACAAAAGGACCATTGCGCCACCAGCCCATCATTTCATCTCCTTGTCGTCTCTTGTCACTTGCAAGATCAATCTGAAGTGTATAGAAACGAAATTTCATCAATATAAAAATTTCCAGCAAGTAAATCAAGTAAATAAGCATCATTGACATTATTTTGATTCAGTATTTTGGCTGTATAAAAAGTTCCAGCAAGCAAATATAGCAAATAAGACTCATTTACACTTGTTTGCTTCAGTTTTTGTTGTATAAAAAGTTACAGCAAGTATATATAAGAAATAAGCACCATTTACACTAGTTTGCACCAAGTTTTTTTGCTGTATAGAAAGGTCCAGCAAGCAGATACATCAAAAAATCAGAATTGACAATCTTTTGCTTCAGTTTTTTGGCTGTAAATAACGTTCCAGCAAGCAAAATAAGAACTTACCAGTTGCTCCCCACCACACTTTTTGGAAACGAAATGGTCTCCACATCATCATCATCATCTGGCTCCTACAAGAGAGACAAAAAAGTACATGAGCATAAGAAAGGTAATAAGGTAATAAAAAATTATAGCACATACCACATTCATTGAAACTTTGACATCATTTTGAGAACCTTTTATCCAGCTAGAAGCACACACCAATGCCTCAACCATGGCTGGCTTTAGAGAACTCCTATAGTCATCAAGAACTCGACCCCCGGTGCTAAAAGTTGATTCCGAAGACACGGAAGTGGCTGGTATACTCAAGAAATTATTTGCCATCTTTGCTATCACTAGGTATCTATGTGCATTCAGCTTCCACCATAATAGCACATCAAAGCTTTTGTTTAGCAAGCTCTCATTCTCCTCATCAAGATACTTGCCAAGCTCATTCTTTGATGTCTCCATAATAGCACATATAGGAAAGTGTTTGGTTGGATGTCCACAAATCAGTAGTTAAAGCAATGGTGTCCACACCTTTAAGAACTTTCTTAAGGCTCTCTCTCTCTCAGATTCAAACACATTCCTTTCTAATCGTTTTCCTACCAATAAACTCATAACGAGGATTCAAATATTTCATCACTATGTTGAACCATGTGTGCTCTACCATCCTAAATGGATAATCATGGCATATAATTATCTTAGCAATTAACTTCCTAGCCTGCTCTTGACTAAACTCCCTAGAAGATTGCAAAACAGGAATTGTAGAATCACATGCACTAGATGGCTGAAAATTGAGAAGGGTTTGACTTGCCGCAGCTGCCATTGCAATCTTGTAGTCAGGACATGCATTGCGGTAGTGTCTCAAGAGATGTGAAGTGGCTCCCCCTTGCTCCTTTTTGTAGGAGAAGAACTTCTTGCAATAATTGCATTGTGCCATAATCAGACCAGCATCCGTGGGGGATGGCTTAGGAACCTTCTCAAAGTGATCCCATACCTTTGAACCAGACTTGCTGCTTGACTGAACAACAACCTTCGGACCAACCTTCATTCCCTTTTGCCGCTTCTTCTTTCTTCCGGAAACCCCATCATCATCGGATATAACAATGTGACCATCTCTTGGGTATGGGCAGCTCAATATGACCATCAAATAAATCATTCTCGTCCATGTCATCGTTCTTGTCATAAGAATTCTCTTCCTCATCGTCATCGGAGAGATTTCTCGGCTGCACCTGCACATAAGAGCAAGGCACAAGGGGCATGGTCATTCAATCACACTAAACAAACAACAAGTATTACCGTAGTTGCATCAATTTCAGAAGGGAAAACCAACTTACCTTTCTGTTGGAGAAGCTCCTGCTTCCCGCTGCGACGAATCCACTGCTTCTTCATTGCGTATAGTCGAAGAGATGCCGAGTAAACCAGCTGTTTTGGACTTCATTGCGTTATGGTACGCAGCCCTCTTTTTCTGCGATGTTGCCTTTGAAGCAGCACTACCAGGTTGCATCGTCGGAAGGCCTTGAGAAAGAGAGCACGATTTGAGCAACAAATCACAAGAAAACTGTTACATAACCAGAAGACAATTCCCATCTGCCTACCCCTATGGGCTATGGAACAGAAAGCCAGAAGTAGCTTAATAAAACTGAAAACAGAACTTTGCAGGTTCAGCCAATCTAAGCTCTTGAAGTATTCCTGGATATACTCCAGCTACACAGTAAAAACTTCCGGACCTAGTTACCAAGTCGAACCGAGTCCTGAAGCCACCATTCCCACGACTCCCAATGGAGGTTCAAGCTGAGCTACTACCAAACAAGCGTGGCAACTAAGATCCTAGAACAGCCGCCACGGCGAGCACTGGATTAGCCGCCCCCACGCACCCTCCCAAAATCCCCGCCGTCGCCTCAGCTCACCACAGAGACAAGAGCCGGGCGTCCCACCGCCGCCAAACCTCAACGCCGCTACCCCCAAATAATCGTGGCACGACCCGAATTTCCAACAAGTCGGTGGCCCTCTCCACCCAAGCCTCCTGAGGAAGCAGCTCGATGACGAGGTGAACGCATAATTTTTTTCACCTTTTTGCGACGGCCAGGGAGTAGGGGCCGGCCGGCGGCCGCCACTGGAGGCGGATGGGGCCAGCTATTGACTCGCGTAGCTGCGGTTGCGAGCTCACTCCGCTCGTCTCCCCGGCAGGAGTTACCTTTGTCCTCCTCGATAACGGATAATGAGCGCGCAATCGCGGTGGATGGCCGTGCGGCGTGCGCCGGTGAGCGTCCAGGCGTCCTTGATTCAAGCGAGCTACGGGAGGAGGCGAAGAGCCATGGGCGGCGGTGGGAGCGGCCGGCGGCGGACGGCGGTGGTAGAGGCCGGCGGCGGTGGTGGCGGCCGGCGGCGGGGTAACCCTAGCGAGCGCGATGGGGAAGGACCGAAGGAGAGAGGCAGAGAGCAGAGCACGGGCAACACGATGCGTCTCGAACTCTCGATGGGGTCAACTCTGATCTTTGATCGATTCATTTGTAAAAAAAAAATGCTGCGGCTCGCGAGCCGGCTCGGCTCGGCCTCGAGCCTGACGAGCCGAGCCACACGCCTACTTTCTGCTAAATTTTTAGGGGCAAGCCGAGCCGGGCTCGGCTCGAGTTTTCCCAAGCCTGACCGAGCTGAGCCTTGAGCCGGCTCGGCTCGGCTCGATTCCAGCCCTAGCGGTGGGCCGGTGCATGCCTTCGTGACGGGTGAGGCGAGCTCCTCGAGGTCGGGGACATGCCATCGGTGGCAGTGAAAACGGTTGCACGCTCATGCATTCGCCGGATCCAGAGGCGACAGCCATAGATAGAGTAGTCGACGGATCCATCAGCGACGGCCGTTCTTCCCCGTCTCCTCGACGTTCTTCCCCCTGGTCAGAAACGGCCATGGTATCCGCGGGATCGGGGCGCACAAGTTAGATCGTGGAGTCGCAGCTAGAATCGGCGGAGCCAGTGGCGGCCGTTCAGTTTTTCGTTTTCTGAAACCGATGTTGCACTTTTTTTTTCCCACCCGTGTGTGCTATACTTCAATGTAATGTGTATGTTGACGTCACTTTGTACTCCCTCGTCTCACACCACAAGGTCCCCAGCAAACCGTTTCTTATAGTTAGCTGTGCAAAACATGATCGTGTACAAAATTTGTGAGTATAAATGAATTGTACTTATGGATGTCTCTGAGATGTTTTGTCAAATGACGCACATACATTATTGTGAATACGTATACCTGCATAATGTGTATTATGCATACTAGCAAAATGCCCGTGCGTTGCAACGGGTGTTTAATTTTTTCTGCCCTCACACATTTCTCACTTATAAACATAAATGTGGATTTTTCGGAGAGAATTTTAAATACAGTCACCAATAAAAGATGACAAGACTGGAGATTACACTACGGGACTGGCTCAAAACGCCGACGGCCGGATCGTACGCGGCGTACAAGCCGAGCTAGGGCAGCCGCGCTACCGGCCGTCGGCTTATGAATCCCCATCGGCGTATGTATGAATCCCCGTCGGCGTATGTATGAATCCCCGTCGGCGTACAAACGCCGCCGTGACGGAAGACTCAAACCGTTATTCGACGCGCTGATACGCCGACGGCTGCCTATCTATTGCCGTCGGCGTATACTTTTTTCTATTTTCAATTGAATATGAAATAATTCATATCTTTAAATCCGTAAATCGAAATTTAACAAATTAAATGTCTAAATCGATTAGAAAAATGAGAGGAATCCAAATATGACATCCATAAAATCTTTTTCACCATGCACATGACATTTTGTAACATATGTTTGGTACTTGCTTCATTAAAAAGTCAATTTTGACACTTAAAAAATGGAAAATAATATTTACGAAAATATTTTGGAATTTTTGTTTTGGCAACAATGTTTTCCATACCAAGACACTCCTATGTGTCAAGTATGATCACATTATCACAAACTATGGCATGGGGATGGCCATAACTTGGTCATTTGACGCGAAAGCTATACATGTCTATAGATGATAGACCTTTTTGTGAAGCATTTTTTGAAATATTTGTCAAAACTCAAGTTTATCATTTTTTAGCAACTAGTACACATAAAAGGACTCCATGTTAAAGGAATTCATTTTTTGAGTATTTTCTCAATTTCTTTTATTTTTGTGAAAAAACTGCCAAAATGACCGTCGTGCCTATTCATTGAAAGGGGTCACATTTTTCAAAACTATCGATATTTCTGTGATAAAGTCACTACTTTTGTACCTAGAAATGATTTTTGTAAAAAAAAATAGACCAAACTATCACACACTTGTAGTTCAATTTCAATTACTTTTCAAAAATCGGCATAAAGTCATTTAAATAGGAATAATTAGGTAAAAATCGAGAAAATTCCTAATACTTGGGTATTATCCATAAAATATGTAGTACCCTTAGTGACAATAATATGGGTGCCTTTTGCAACATATTTTGGTATTTCCTCCATAACAAAAGTCATTTTTGGCACTTAAAAATGGAAAATGATATTTATAAAAAAATTTGACATAGACATTTTATTTTTCAAATTTTGATTAACGGAATTAAAGATATGAATTATTCCATATTAAATGTAAAGAGAAAATAAAAGTAAAATTAATTTTATTTTCATTTATTCAAAATATACTATTTTATATTCATTGTTACTTATTCAAATGATTTTTTAAAATTTAAACAATGAAAAAGTGTAACATCCTAACTCAGGGGTTAATATGATTGATATGATATAAGTATCAGTAAGTTCTCATTTCTCATTTGGAAGCTAATATTGAGGGAACTCAAAGGTTAAGCGTGCTTGTGCTGGAGCAATTTGAGGATGGGTGACCGAACAGGAACTTTGACCAGCGTAATTACTTTGACCTGTGATTAAATGTGTAATTAGAGATTTAGTATGTAGTTGAGTTAGAAATTTCGAAATAGAAAAAAAAAAGTTTAAAAGAATTCAAAAAAATTTGCATTGGCGTATGAGGGCTGACGGAACGGCTCGGATGCCGTCTTGTGGGGCCCACCACAGCGTACGCCGACGGCGGATTGGAGACGTATCCATATGCCGACGGCATACGTGCATATGCCGACGGCGCCCGGCCGTCGGCGTCTTGTGTAGTGTTAAGGAATAACAAGTATTGTTTTAATATTTGGTCAGTACACATATAGAACTGCGCCATAGCCTGTCCTAGAACAAACTATGGACTCAAACGACGCTTTCGCCAGACGCCATCTCCGGATTGAAACTTGGTCATATTGTCACCCTTCTCAACAGAAACAATCAGTCCATTTCTGAACCCAACCGAACAAGGTTGTTTCAGACTTCCTACAGTTCCCAAACCAACGTAATTCATGAAGTGTGGTCTAATCTTCCATGTAGCAGGTAGCAAATTCAGCAAACTTGGCAGCTACGTGAACAATACTACAGCGTTGGTTCAATTGGATTGGATTGGATTCCAGTCCGGCCGTGCACTTGTTTTCCTCCACCGCTGGAATATGCACTTCATCCGTCTCTTCATACAGAGAAGAGAAGGGAATGCAAATTCAGATACGGCGCCCACCAGGTAGCTAGCATGCCGTATAGGAGAGGATACACAGAGAGATGAGATAGGAGAGGGCGGCGGGGTGAGTGGAGGTGGCGCCGTCGTACTTGCGTTAAAAAGGCCGGATAATTGGGTAAACCACGGCTCATAACTGCAGAGAGATGAGGGGGCGTCGGGCTGGAGGACTCGGGTGGATAATGTCAGAAACATGTGCGGCTTGACCGATCTGATCAGGATCCGGAGAAGGCCGAGAAGTGGGCCGATGGTCGATGTTTTTTCCTGATTTGGTTTTTTCTGATAGCTACGGTACCGGTTTTCTTTTACGGAATCTATGCGCGGTTTTTTTAACGATCGTAGGCGTCCAGGTTTTATTACCGATCGCAACGAAGCGACGTACGCGTACCATGTTGTTAAGACAGATTATATAGTAGAGATTTGGTATAAACTCATGTAACACAGCTATATTGTACATACAAAGAAAGCATCTTTAACCAATCTTACGTGTTTATATTAGTAGAGACGTTACAGATGTGCGTATCGACTAAAACGTCTTTATATGTGTAGACATGCTTTTGAGCGTCTCTACGCAGCGTCCCTACACTATTTTGACACACTTAACAAAACGTCTCTATATGACTTGAGACGGTGGATACGAAGACGCTTGAATGACGCTTTACAAAAGCGGCTCTATACGCCTGTAGGGATGAAATATCACGTCTCTAGGTCCAGATCCAGCGTCTCTATGTGCCTATCATGTTGCAGTGTGAGGGAGGTGGATCTAGGGTCCCGACGTTCAGTTTCGTCCTTGGCATCAGATCGTCGGGCGCGTGGGGCTGACGGTCTGCGTGCGGGGTGGCGGTGGCGGTCCGGCCGGTCCCCGACTAGCGGGTGAGTGGTTTGCGACTCCGCGAAAGCCCTGTCCTGGCAGATGGCCTGGACCGACAGCGGCGACGCGTCCTTCTCTGAGGCTTCGATCCTCTGACCGGGTTTCTCCGGGGAAAACCCACACGGGATCGGGCGAGGGCGGCACGCTTGTCTCGCTTGCCTCTTGGGGTCTCGCCTTGGATGTTCCGCCGGCTGGAGGGATCAGTGAAGTGCATTGGTGGTTGGCGGCGGCGAGATGCGGGGCTACATCGGCTTTAACAGACAGGCGGATGTGACTTCGGGTTTGGTGTGCTTCGGGTGAAAACCCTGTATCGACCTTGTTGATGTCGGTGATGGCGGCGCTCTCGGTCGTCGCTCCCCTCCTTGGAGGCATCGTTGTGGAGTCCCTCACCTCTCGAGTTGGTGTCTGCTCGTCCGGTCGGTGTTGTGCTTTTTCGTTATCGGCTAGGCGGTGTGTGGCCTTGGGGCCGACGTGGATGTCGGAGCAGCGGCTCCGGATGTTCGCCTCCACCGTGTTGTGTCGAGGTGTTTGATGACGGTCTTGGTCGTTCGGGTGACTTGGTCATCGACTCGTGTTGGAGCATGGCCTTGGGGACGGCGTGGATGTCAGAACGGCGGCTCCGGATGCGTTTTGGTGTCGGGCCTTGTCGTCGACCCGTGTGGGGCGCGGCCTCGGGGCCGAGGTGGTGTGTTTTGTGTTTTATCGGTTTTCGGCCAGATTCCCTTATAAATTGGCCAATTATTTTCTTCTATATCAATGAAGAGGCAAATATTTTGACTCGTTTCAAAAAAAAATGTAAGACTGGTTGTGCGCCCAAAGGGTTTTCTTTAAAACATTTTGGCCTAATTGGGCCCATATCTTCGTCAGCGTCTCGTGCTCTCCCACTACGGGAATCCCACAAGACGCCGACGGCCGGCAACCGTCGGCGTAGACCAGAAGGCCGTCGGCGTATGTGTACCCGTCGGCGTACGTGGTGGTGGGACTCACAAGACGACATCCCACCGTTCCGTTTGCTCCCCATACGCCGACGGCATTGCCGTCGGCGTACGTGGTGGTGGGACTCACAAGACGACATCCCACCGTTCCGTTTGCTCCCCATACGCCGACGGCATTGCCGTCGGCCTCTGCATGCAATTTTTTTGAATTTTTTAAAACTTTTTAAAATTTCTAACTTTTTTTTTCTATTTCGAAATTTCTAACTCAGCCACATACTTAACCTCTAATTACACACTTAATCATAGGTCAAAATACTTACGCTGGTCAAAGTTCCCATTCGGTCACCCATCTTCAAATTGCTCCAGCCCAAGCACGCTTATAACTTTTGAGTTCCTTCCAGATTAGCTTCCAAATGAGAAATGAGAACTTGCTTATATTTGTATCATATCAATCATATTAACCCCTGAGTTATGATGTTACACTTTTTCATTTTTTAAATTTTAAAAATTCATTTGAATAAGTAACAATGATTATGTAATAGTATATTTTGAATAAATGACAATAAATTTAATTTTACTTCATTTTTCCTTTTAACATTTAATATGGAATAATTCATATCTTTAAATCCGTTAATCGAAATTTGACAAATAAAATGTCTAACTCAAATAGAAAAATGAGAGAAATTCAAATATGACATCCATATCATCCTTTGCATTGCATAAACATCGATAGTTTTAGAAAATTGACCTCTTTCGATGAATAGTCATGTTGGCCATTTTGACCGTTTTTGAAAAAAAATCAAATAAAGTGACAAACCCTCAAAAAAAAGGTATCCTCTGGCATGGAGTTCTTTTATGTGTACTAGTTGCTATTAAAAATGATAAACTTGATTTTTGACAAATTATTCAAAAAAATGCTTCACAAAAAGGTCTATCATCTATAGACATATATAGGTTTCGCGCCAAATGACCAAGTTATGGCCATTCCCGTGCCATAGTTTATGATAATATGTCCATATTTTAAACATAGGTGTGTCTTGGTATGGCAAACATTGTTGCCAAAAACAATTTTCAAATTATTTTTATAAATATCATTTTCCATTTTTAAGTGCCAAAGTTGACTTTTTTTATGAAGGAAATACCAAACATATGTTGCAAAAAGGAACCCATCTTATTGTCACAAAGGGTACTACATATTTGATGGATAATCTCCACGTATTAGGAATTTTCTCGATTTCTATCAAATTTTGCCTATTTAAATGAGTTTATGCCGATTTTCCAAAAGTAATTGAAATTTGAACTACAAGAGTGTGATAGTTTGGTCTAATTTTTTTACAAAAATTATTTTTAGGTACACAAGTAGTGACTTTATCACAGAAATATCAATAGTTTTGAAAAATGTGACCCCTTTCAATGAATAGGCACGACGGTCATTTTGACCTTTTTTCACAAAAATAAAAGAAATTGAGAAAATACTCATAAAATGAAATCCTTTGGCATGGAGTCCTTTTATGTGTACTAGTTGCTATTAAAAATGATAAACTTGATTTTTGACAAACTGTTCAAAAAAATGCTTCACAAAAAGGTATATCATCAATAGACATGTATAGGTTTCGCGCCAAATGACCAAGTTATGGCCATCCCCGTGCCATAGTTTGTGATAATGTGTCCATACTTGACACATAGGTGTGTCTTGGTATGGAAAACATTGTTGGCAAAAATAATTTCCAAAATATTTTCATAAATATCATTTTCTATATTTTAAGTGTCAAAAATGACTTTTTAATTAAGCAAGTACCAAAAATATGTTACAAAATGTCATATGCATGGTGAAAAAGATTATATGGATGTCATATTTGGATTCCTCTAATTTTTCTAATCAATTTAGACATTTTATTTATTAAATTTTGATTTCCAGATTTAAAGATATGAATTATTTCATATTAAATGGAAAATAGAAAAAAAGTAGACGCCGACGGGGTTGGTACGCCGACGGCCGCGTTCGTGGGCTATCCTAGCTCGCCTTCTATGCCGACGGCCCCGACATTTGGCCGTCGGCGTCTTGTGAGATTCCCGTAGTGTCCCAACTCTTCTAGCCTGTATTGGGCATTAGTAATCCTTCACAAGCTGGATGTGGATGTTTCCTATTACTAGATGATTCCCCGCGCGTTGCTGCGGGAATTTTATAGAACATGATGTCGGGACATGTTATGTATTCACATACTAATGATATCTTAAGAAACTATACGATGGACGAACTAAACATTATTTAACATAATTTTAGAAAACCAGCATGTATGAAATGGCACATACATTAACGTAAATTTTTGTGACAGTAATTACAACAAAGAGCATGGCAAATACCCACGAATGTATTATATCAGACATGTAAAAATGTGATATTTTGCGTGTAATAGTACTTCGTGAAATATGTGTTGCGCAGTAAAATTTCTAAAATACTGACATGCTGATTGTTGTGGACAACAAATAGATGAGTTAGTGGAGAGAACCTTGACAAATATTTCCTAGTAAGAAAAACTTATGCATTGAAAATTAGAAGAAAAAAAAGTATTTAGAACCGTGCATGCTTTACCTTGCCAGGCTCAAGTATTCAACTTATGCTAAAGATAATCATTTTTTTCACAATTTGCATTTACCACATAAACACCCTAACTCTCTACCACCATATGTCAGACACAAAGGGCAGCGATGATTGCGTGAGTTCCTATGAAAATCAACAGTATAATGGATGATTTCTGTGTATATCATGAACACTCGGGTGTAGAAGTATACCAACCTGACCTGCATAGATAAAAGATCTGAATCCTATCCTATTCTACTATATATGAAAGTTGGTGGGATTCCCCCCAGATTCGCCCTCCACGTCACCCCTTAAACACGCGCCGTCCGATCAAGCCAACCGACGGTCCAGATCGCGACAAGAATCGTGCGGGACTGTAGCTACACTGTAGCAGGGACTTTCTACCAATCAGAGCCCGCGCACGATTTTTGGCGCAGCCGAATTTACAAAAAAGAACCCACAATTTCCGGAAACAAACCCGCAGTCCAAGTTTTACTACTGCGAGGGACCTATTCGCGAATCCACGAAACTACACGGACATTCCTGCAAAAACATCCGCAGAATCCCCCTCCTCCTTCCTCTCTCCCGTGCGGCGACGAGGTTGCCGCCGCCGCCGACGTGCTCCGTCGCCCCTCCACTCCTCCTCCGACGAGTCGAAGCGCACAGGGAACACCGCCACCGTCTCCTCTACCTCCTCCGCCATTCACGCGAGTCGAGACGGCCGAAATCGCCGTCGCCGTCGCGTCTTCCCCAAATCCGGCCGCCGCCTCCCCGTGCTCTGCTCCGTCCGCCTCCATGCTCGCCGTCCGCCGCCGCGAGTTTGGTCTCCGCGGGCAGCTCCGGCGACCATATGGGCCGAAGCGCCGCCCGACCGGCTCCCCGCGTCTCCCTCCAGCGGATCCGCGCGCTCCCAGCCCCGCGGGTGTGCTGGGGCGAGCGGGGCGTCCTCGCCCGAGCTCGGTGGAGCTAGCCATGGCCGCCGCCGGATGACGTCATCCGATGATGTCATCGCGGCCCCATCTGTCCTATTTTTTTTTTGTAAATAATTTTAAATAATAAAGCTCTGACGTGCGGGTCCTGACTGTCAGGGATTTAATAATTTCTGTAAATTCCAGAAAAATGAATAAAATTTGTAAAATTCATATCTTCAAATCCGTAATTTAGAAAATTCAAATAATACATCAAAATTTGCAGAAAAATGAAACCTTTACAACTAATGCATCTCCATGCATAATTAAACAACTTTGAACAATGTTTATACAGAAGAACTAAATGAACCTTTTATGTCAAGTATGGAGTTTATAGAAATGACATCTGTTAGTCATTCCAACTCCATTTAAATTGATTTTCATGTTCTAAGATGCATTTCAATACCATTAATTGATCATATCATCCATATTGACTGCAGTGCATCGACGTCGTATGTTGATTGCTCTTTTCCTTTGTGCAGGTTTTTCTGAATATATTATTCGAGTCTTTCCCAAATATATTTTACGTTGAACCTGTCAAATATTATTTCGATTCAAAACTTCATCAGAACAACAATTTCTCACAAAAACGCGACGGTATTTCTTTTTCTAACGACAATTTAATTCAATAGTCATTTAACTAACACATTTCCATGCATGCTTAAACAAGTTTAAAAAATATGGGGCTTGCGTGGAAAAACATTTCAAATTGCTGAATATTCGGAAATACTCGAAACAACAAATTCTAATTCAGTATAGATATATTCTTTCAGGTTTTTCTGAATGTATTGGTCGAGCCTTTCCCAAAAATATTTTACGTTGAACCTTATTTCGATTTAAAACTTAATCAAGCCAACAATTTCTCACAAGGACATGACGGTATTTCTTCTAACAACAAATTCCAAATTTGAATATTCCAAAATTTCGAACACATTTCAAATTTGAGCATTTAATAGACGCAATTTTTTTTTCAAATATGACAAACATATCAACATGAACACAAAACGAACGTTGGATATTTATGACGTGCGATCAAACCCCAAATTTAAATAATTTAAAATTTCGAATGCCTTTAAAATCTAAGCATTTAATAAACGTAAACATATTTGAAATAAGAATAACTTCCCAATTTTAACAATTTTTTAAACTTGAACAATTTATAAGAGTAATTTTTTAAAATTCCAACAGATTTAAATCCCCAAAACTTTTGAATGTGGCCATTTTCAAATTTGAATTCTCTACACCGTGGCATTTACAAATATGACAACAAAAAAAGCATGAACACGAAAAAATACGCTGACTACTTATAGCATGCGATCAAAATTCAAATTTAAAACTTTCGAATGCCTTTCAAAACTGAGCATTCAATGAACCTAAAAATAATTAAAAAACGAACAACTTCCCAAATTTAGCAATTTTTGAAATTTGAACAACTCACACCTGCAAAAAAATTTCAAAAAATTTCAACATATTTAAATCTAAACAGCTTTTGAACGTGGACATTCCCAAATTTGAATTTTGCCACACGGGGCGCGGCATCTGTCGCGCTAAGTTACCTAGTTAGCACTGAAAGCCAGTTGCACGTGGAATTGAAGTAATATGAGTAAGCTAGACATCAATAATAAATCATACATGTAGCACTGAAAGCGACTTACACTTGGAATTGAAGTAATATGAGTAAGCTAAACATCAATAATAATCAGTCATGCGCTGAATGCATTAGGCTGTTAGCACGTAATATAACACATGAGCAAGTATACCTTTCAAAAAAAAGATGAAAAATACCGCATCACCATAGACAAATTGATTCTCTATTGCATAATTAATTGGAGTATACCAGTCGAAACTGAGACAACAAAGTACAAAAGTATACCATTCATAATTATTTTTTAGCAAATATACATTTATCTTATTATTAAAATACTTATTATAGATAGCAAATATGAAAAATGTAACATTTTATTACATAATGAGATTTTATTACTCAAAGTATCAAGATGATAGAAATTAGTGTCTTACACCCGGCCTCTGAATAACAAAGATGCACATAGCCTCAAATGAAAATCCAACTAAAACATTAAAGCATAAGATGCGAAATACAAAGGTAAAAAAGAACTCATATTCCGCCTATGGAGTTGGGACCAATCTGGAGATCCACCCATGCGGGATTGAAAGTATCCCTCACTGTATCCTCCAACTGTGCATACATCTCCATAAACAAGTCCCGAAACTCCACACGTTGTAGAGACGACCATGAATGAAGCATGTGTGTAGCCCGATATACGACATGCGTAAGAGAATCATTTTATCATTAAAATATTTATCATTTCTACATAGACAAAGCGGCCATATTGCGGCAAACGCTCCCACCCTAAGAAGTACTCTAAACTTGTGACCAATACCATGAATCCAATTACCAGAAACGTTAGCTATGCTCCGTGGCGGACACAAGTTAGGTGCAGCTTCGATGGGTGACCATATAGAACGTGCGAAATTGTACTCGCAGAATAAGTGCGTAATTGTTTCATACTCGTCACAAAAAACACAATATGTACTTTTATGCCAGTTACTCTTGAGCAGATTATCCTTCGTAAGGATAACCCCTTTACGAAGGTACCACGCATTGTTTTCAATTTAGTGGTATCTTCATTTTCCATTTTTTCACTATCATCAACTAGCACAGATGGATGAACCAAAGCTCTGTACATGGAATCCACTGAAAATTTACCATTCTCATATAATTTCAACGAAATTCATCAGTTCCTTGTGACAGTTGGACCATTGCCAATCACCCTAAAAAGGTATTCCATGCCACAAGCAAAGGAGCAACTAAATCTCGCCTGAATGTCTATTAGTGGGCTATGCTAAATGTGGGATTTTTAAAAACAATATAACTATTAACAATTATTAGCTACCAGGATCCATTGATCCCTTTATTTAAAAAATTCAAAATCACAAGTTTTTAGAAGTTTGAAAATAATCTTGTATGTTCTCAATGATCTATCCCACAAGTGTGTAAAATCTTAATTTCAAATACTTTTTACTTTGTGCTACATAAATATGACAAATGTATATATTTTTTCATTTTCGTGTAGCCCATATATAAAAAATTCACATTGTGATTTTGCATTCCTGTAAGATATATCATCGACTACATCCAGTATTTTTTCATTTTTTTTTGAAATATATAAATATTTATTTTGTTCAAATCAAAGTAGCACTGGGACTTTCATAAATGTGGCAGAAATTCACTTTGGCACCCAGGTGCATATGCACCCGGTATTTTAAAAGCATATTTCAAAATGTCGAAAAAATCTGAAATAAAATTTCACGGATACATCTTTACATTCTATGTGTTCACAAAGTCGTTTTACCGAAAACCGATATTTTTCATGCTCTGTGTAAAAAGACAAAAAATGTCCTATGAAAAGCCTTATTTTAGCACCAAAAAATTGTCTTTTTATACAAGCCACAAAAAGTGTCGGTTTTTCGTGAAACGACTTTGTGAACACATAGCATGTCAAGATCTTTGCGTGAACATTTTTAGATTTTTTTGACATTTGAAAATATGTTTAAAATGAATTTTAAATAAAGGGTGCATATGCTCCCGGGAGCCAAAACACCACTCACAGAAATGTGGCCCATATATTAGCCTTTTAGCCGGTCGGGTCCTAATTCATACACAGAACAAGCTAACATTGAACGTGGTTTCGATTAGAGGAATCCTTTCGTTTCTTTTCCCCTCTCCTTCTGCTACAGTAGATCGAGAGGCGACTGAGAGGGCGTTTTCGATCCTTCCCCCGTTTCCCCGGCGCCGCCGTGGGTTCCCCTTCCCCTCTCTGCCAGCTGCGGCGGCGGAGGGGTGGGGGAACCCCGGATCTGTGCGTACGGGATGTAAATAGGGTGTGGGCGTGCGTCGCCGGCGGCGTTGCTTGCGAGGGGGCGGCGACGAAGCTTTCGGCGTTTTGGTCTTCCCAGGTCCGGTCCCCTCTCGCCTCTGCCCTGGGCAGCGGTGATGGACCTGTGGGAGTCCCCCTGCGCGTTCGTCACGGCGGCGGTGGCGTGCGTGTGCTGTGGGGTTTCCATCCTCGGGCCTGCTTGTCGACGCGCCGCCGTTTCCTCCTTCGTCAGTGTGGGGCTGCTGAGGTTTGGAGGCTGGTGGGGGTGGAGCTGCTGCGGAGGAAGGTTTGAGGTCGGAGATGGTGGGATCTGGTCTTTCCTGGCCAGATCAGGAGCGGATCGAGCTCGGCGCGCGTCGCCGGCCGATGATCCTTTGCGTCCCAGATCCAGTCCCTCGGGGCTGGTGGTTACTGCGGTCCATCTACGCCTCTTGGCTAGGGGTTCTTCCAGCTCCAAGGGTCGTCGCTGAGGCTGGTGGTGTCCGGCTTCGACGACGAGAGGTTGACGAAGACGGTGTTCCTCTGGAGTTTCTCTACCTGTATCCACTTTTTCTGTATTTGTATTTGTACGCGTCCCGTTGTTGTATCCTTACTACTGTTTAATTAATACAAGTATATTATCAAAAAAAAAAAAAAAAACAAGCTAACATTGAATTGCACCAAAGTGGTCTCGATTCAGATCAAACATTGAACAAGTTAACTTTGACGAACCGCCGGCACGTGGCAGCAGGTACCTCCTTGTCCTTTCTCGCGTGCGCAGCTGTGCCACATGGCGGAGCATGTCACCGCTCCACCGTTTCGCTACCGTACGTGTCTGCCTCCGCCGCTCCGAGAACGACGAAGCCAGGCGGCGCAGTTTCGCTAGCCGGACCTGTCGATCAGGTGAGCTCTCTGTCGTGTCGACCTGTGCATCAGCCATCTCTGTCTGTACACACACTAGCCAAGGTCACGCCTCAAGTTGACATTGCGTTCTTGCAGCTCAGAAGCCATAGCGTACGCGCTGCTGTCTTCCATGGCTTCTCTTCAGCTCGATTCCACGATATTCCTCTGTCTCCTCTTCGTGGTTTCTTACTTCGCCGTCGTCGTCAGAGGCTCAAGGTCAGGCCGCAAGGGCGGCGTCCCTGCGCTGCCGCCTTCACCTCCGGCGCTGCCCATCATCGGCAACCTGCACCAGCTGGGCAGCGGACACCCACACCGGACGCTGCAGGCCCTGGCCGAGAACTACGGTCCGCTCATCTTCCTACGCCTAGGCTCCGTGCCGGCAATCGTGGTATCCTCGGCGTCTTTGGCAGAGGCCGTGCTCAGGACCCAGGACCACGTCTTCTGTACCCGGCCGCAGCAGCACACGGCCCGCGGCACGTTCTACGGCTGCCGGGACATCGCCTTCAGCCCCTACGGCGAGCGGTGGCGCCAGATCCGCCGAATCGCCGTCGTGCACCTGCTCAGCGTGAGGAGGGTCGACTCCTTCCGCGCACTACGGATGGAGGAGGTCGCAGGCTTCGTGCAGCGGATCCGCGACGGCGCCACCAGTGGCGCCGGGGAGGACCGAGGAGGAGTGGTCAACGTGAGCGAGCTCATCGTCAGCCTAACCAACACCGTGATCTCGAAAGCAGCGTTCGGGAACAAGCTCGGCGGCCTGGAGCCGGCGATGGTCCGTGACATGATGAAGGAGCTCACTGATCTGCTCGGTACGATGGCGGTAGGTGACGTGTTCCCGCGACTCCGGTGGGTAGACTGGGTGACGGGGCTAGACTCAAGGGTGCATAGGACGGCGGCTAAGCTCGACCGTATCGTCGAGAGGACGCTCGCGGAGCACGTGGAGAACGGAGGAAACGATGGGGAGGCTTATGACCTCCTCGACGATTTGCTCTCAATCTCCAAGGATGGTGACCACGGGTTTAAGCTGGATCGTCTTGACGTCAAGGCACTCATTCTGGTAAGTTTTTAATAACAGTTCTGATATTGCTAAGAAATAACCATTTCTAAGTCGCGGCGGGATCGAGAACTGTCCCGTCAGACTTCATGACCGTGCACGTCCAAAAGAGATAAGAAACTATTGATCCGATGGCTATCAGTAGTTCTCAATTGACTCACACCCAGGAATTGGTAGATAGCGCCACAACCACTAGCAGCAAGCCAAGAACCAGCCAGCACAGCTTTCTTAACTTCTTATTTGTACTGCAGGACATGTTCATAGCAGGCACTGACACAATCTACAAGACGATCGAAATGACAATGGCCGAGCTTGTTAAGAACCCAAGAGAAATGGCGAAGGTGCAATCGGAGGTTAGACAAGTTACTGCCGGTAAACATAGAGGAGTCCTTGAGGAGGAGCTGGAGAAGATGAGCCTCCTTCGGGCAGCCATTAAAGAAGCGCTGCGATTACACCCGCCGGTGCCACTCCTCGTCCCACGAGAAACGATCCAGGACACCAGGCTCCATGGCTATGACATCCCGGCCAAGACCCGGGTCATGGTGAACGTGTGGGCGATCGGGAGGGACAACGAGTCTTGGGAGAACGCTGAGGAGTTCAGGCCGGAGAGATTCCTGGGCATGCCGGCCATAGACTACAGCAGCAAGGACACCCGGTTCATACCGTTTGGCGCGGGCAGGAGGGGCTGCCCCGGTGTCGCCTTTGGAACACGCCTCGCGGAGCTCACCCTGGCCAACATGATGTGCCATTTTAACTGGGAGCTTCTGGTCGGCCAGGATCCGGAGTCGTTTGAGGTTCTCGAGTCCAGCGGGTTGTCGCCTGGTCTCAAGTCCCCATTGATCTTGCCGTGAAACCTCTGTAAATAAGCAAGGTTTTAGACGTTCCCTCGTTTTCTTTATCTCTGTGGAATTAATGTAACCAGACAGACCATCGATTTGTCTGGGCAGGCAGCTGGTTGAACCCCCGACCCCCGTGTTGCCTCCCTTGGGCGGCTCGGGGGAACACTAACCCTACCGCGCCGCCGCCCCTCTCGCCAGCCCTCCCGCCGCGCTGCCGCCGAGGAAACCACTGGCAAAGCCCGCACGGTGGACGGGTGGCTGCGGGGCTCCTTTCTCTCGCGCGACGTCGCCCCCGACGGCGGAATCTCGAGGTGGGGAGGCTCTGCCCCGGCACGGCGGCCGGCACGCATCTCCGGCGGCCCTCACCTCTTCCCTTCTCGCTGCAGCGCCTCCTGGCTGCGGTCTTCGCCACCCACCGGTCCGGCGGCACCGGCTCTGCTTGGCGTGTGTGGGGAGGGGTGGCAGCTCCCCCTCCCGTTGATGGATTTGGGCGCGGTGGAGGCGGCGTGATGCTGCCGACGTGCTGACGGGGCACTGGTTCTGGTTCGCGCCCGTTCGGCCTGCTGGCGACCGGCTGTGAGGAAGGTGGCTCCTGTGCGATGTGCGCCGGTGTCGTGCAGGATGTGTTGGTCCAGTGGGTAGCGGGTCGGCGGTGCCGCGGTCTCTCTCCCCGCCTTGGTTCGGCTGCGTGGGGTTGAGAAGTTCGGGTGCTCCGGGCGAAAGCTCGATGACGTGGCGTCTGTGGACGCCGTTCTCCCTCTTGAGGGGTCATCATGGAGCTCCTCGCTCTCCTCAGCCTCGTATCTCATCTTCGGGTGAAGACTTAGATCCTGTGGTGCAGATCAAACGACGGCGTCGATCCTCGTTGCTTCCCCTACTGAGGGCGTCGTCTTGAAGATGGTGATTTCTGCGTGCTTGCCCGTGGGCTGGATTTACACAACATCGTGATTGGCATCGTCCAATTGGCGATGTCTTGGGTGCCATGGTCGCGTTGCGAGTTGTGTGGCAACGATGACAGTGGTGAGCGGAGCCGAGTCGCGGCATGTCCTTCGTCACCGACAGTCTGTGCTACGTCCCACTGTGAAGTTGTGAAGTCGGAGCTGCGTGTCGCGGGGCGGCAGGCTGGCAACGATACCACTTTTTCTATAATGGCCTCGCGGATTCCATGGGTGCAAGGTGTGCAACTTTCTCCGGTGAAGCTCTTCGTCGAAGTCGGAGCTGCCTCTTCCTCGACGCTTTGCGTCGACCGTTTGGCATAGGCCGACATGGTTTTCGGCGTCGACTGCGGCGAGGGCTTCGTTGGTGGTCGTCGAAGGTGAAGTCGGAATCATTTGCTCGGGCTCGGGGAGGAGTGACGACGATGACGCTCGGTGACGACCTCGATGATGTTTTTCTCCTCGGCGGCATGTGTGTTTCATGTAGGTAGCCAGGTCGGCCGGGTCTGCGCAATGTGGTGTTCCATGACTACATTGGTGCACATGTAACGTTTTCGGCCGGTTCCCCGCTAATGAACCGGTCAATTCCCTCTTACTTTTATAATAAAATGAGGCAATGTTGTCATTTTGTTCAAAAAATGTAACCAGACCGGCCTGTTCGTTATAGCACCTGGCACTACTACAAATAGAGTGTTTCCACACAAACTAACGATCCCCTTCTGACACGGTTTTGCCAACCGTGAGCACCATCAGGGGGTAGGCGATGCAGGTGTATATCGCATACGGAAACAGAAAACCGTGGAGATCGCATTTTTACATTGTACAGGACTACATAAACAAATCGCGCTTTTTTCTTTTTTCAAAATCGGGGAATTATCCCGGCCTCTGCATCAAAGAGAACGAGGACAGAAACAAAATGTGTGAGATCCGAAAAGACCGTGTGCTATCTAAATAAGGAAAAAAACACTGGCTATCTAAATAAGGAAAAAAACTGGCGACTAGTGGCGGGATCACCAATGGGAGAAGGGAGAGATCGAGTAGATCCGTCGGAATCCTCGCCGAGGGTGGGGACGATGTTGTCGACGACATGATTGGGTTCAAAGGGAGACGAAGACGTCCATGCGAGGGGCGAGGATCTCGATGCCGTAGTTGAAGCCCGCACAGAAAGAAGATGTCATGGGAGTGAAGAGCTGGAGCAAAGGATCGATGAGCTTGATCTGGTCCTGTAGCGGATCGAGGATGGGATCGTCGGAGGAGGGTGGGGAACATGTGATGACGGTACCTTCGGCGGAGATAGTAGAGCGGTGTGACAATTATATTGGGGCTTAGATATCGGCTGGGCCACTAAGGCGAATCAGTTGCACGCACAGGTTGATTTTCTTACTTGTTTCACAGAAAAAAGTTTTTTACAGATAAGTATAAAATACTAGCAAACTGCCCGTGCGTTGCAACGGGAGATGAAGAATCGGTGTTGCGGAGGCAATGAAATTAAGTTCTCGTTGACGTGTATTTCGGTCTATTTCACACGTGCATGCTAACTTAGAGCACGAGTGACATTCTAATGCAGTCTCTCTTGGTTGTATTGTCTCCTTTCGACTTATCCCTGCAAAATAGAATGTGTGTCTTCCTACTACCTTCTCCACTCTGTTATTCTGAAAGTCTATTAGTGCATTTTCCTAATGGTGTTGCAGCCTACAGCTAGATGATTTTTAAAAAAGGGGACAATCAGGCACAGACAGAACAACCGTATCTTTAACAATCCATCTCGAAGAGATCAACAACCACATCGCTCTTCTGGCTTTTCGTGACTCGAGTCTTGATCAGTTCATCGTCGAAATATATGGAAGAAATAAAGAATTATGAAGCGCACATGACGAATTACGACTCACCTGTTCCAGTTATATAGTGACATGCCAAATGCAGAACTTCATGGCCAAGGTTAGGAGCAAAGGTACATCAACAGCTAGTGGTGAAATTCGTATGACCATGTCCTTAATTACATTGAAAAACATAATCAGTTTGCTAAAACAAATTGGGGAAAAACTGAGTCAAAGACTATTTGCAGCTCTGCAATAAATTAGGTTCAGTAGGCCTCACCAAGATTCAGTAGAAGCAGCAACTGTGAGGTCCAATCACACCCGATTTAGTTAAATGCTAAGCTTAATCATCTAACACGCCACAGCTTTCCAAACATGGTCGTCGGCCGAGCCCAGGCAGCTGCCCGGGATGTTCAGAGCAAGCGTTCCGCCTGGCAAGTTCAGAACGTTGCTTGAAGGTCATATGGAAGATTCACTGTAGCGCGTAGGCGATGGGGCAAACGACCCACCGGCTCAGGCCAGCTCCGCCGTGGCACCCATGGCCAGAGGGAGCCAGTTGGTAGGATGGAGGGAGATCGTGGAGGAGAGGCGACAGGTTCGCTATGGGATACGAAAGCGGCGCGTCGGAGGAGCCAGTTGCTGCTCCGCGCGACCGGGCCGATGGCTGGGTAGCCGGAGAGGCGAGCTGGTCCAAGCCATCTGAGAGGGAGCGGGGGGATCCGCTCCGTGGTCCACCTCACGCAGCCCCGCTCTTTCTCCGGCGTGTACGCCGACTCGGCGCTCCCACGTCCTCCACAACCTCCCTCCTCCCCGTTGACCAGCGCGTCCTAGGTGTTCCTCCGATGAACTGGTAGGCGCCGTCGCTCGGGACCTCACGCGGCACCGCCTTCCCGGCCGGCAACGAGGAATAAAATAGGGATTCTTATCCGTTCGGTGATTTTGCAATTCAGTCCTAGAAGGTGGACTGCGGGTTAATTACACAGAAAATTGAGGGCCAAAGTGCAAATTGCGCGACGTACCACCACCGCGGTCGTTTTTCAATATTATATAGTAAAGATAAGTTGTTAATGACATCAAGAATTTTGTTTAACACACAATACATGTTAAAATTTGTGTGGGAATTTGGCCATTTTTTGCAATTTTTAGGAGCAACTATCAAAGACTTTTAGTTCAAATTGGATTTACTTTGCCATAAAACCATTTAAATGGTCGAAAGTAGAAAATTTGATAATTCATACTATTTGGGAATTATCTATTAAATGATCTATTTTGTGTGAAAATTGGGGTGTGCGATTTTGCACTGTATTGTTTATGTTTTCTTTAGAAAAAAAATCATTTTTGACACTTTAAAATGAGAAGTTTTTTCTTAAAAAAGTTGAAAACTTACTTTTTTTGCGAAACACAGTATAAACACAGACACTCACATACGCATGCACACACTCACACCTATGAACACACGCACGCACACCCTACCCATATGAGCACCTCCGAAATACTGAGCCGACGGGTCAGAGTCTTGAGATTAACGAAGTCACCACAGGCGCCTCGCTGTCGACGGGAACGTCGCCTCCCACTGAAGAATATTCTACCTAAATGAGAAACACCAGTGTCAAACCTGAGGTTTGAACTCTGGTGGGCTGGGGGTCAGCCCGGGCGTTCGGTCTGTTCGGTTTGCTTGGTCCGGTCTTTTCGGTCATCCAAAATTACGGTAATCTAGAAACGCTACCCGAATTACCTTCGGTCCAGTCTTTCTTTATTCGGTCTTCAGTCTTTCGGTCCGGTCTTCGGTCATGACCAAATAGACGTAGCAGCACAAGTTTATAAAATTTGGGGGCACAAAACGATGATCGTTTGAGGCATTTATTAAACTGGAAGCAAGTATACAACACAATTGGCAGAACACAATCGGATGCACAACTACACTCGTACGAAATGGAAGCATAAGCATATAGTATTAAATTCGAAGGTACATGCGTACAGCCGGATAGTAGAAGGAGAGAATCGAACGGAGATGTGGTGGCAGCGAATCGGAGACGGAGATGTGCCGGGAGATGCGCTGGCGGCTTGGCGGTGGCGGGCACGGAGATGTGCCGGCAGCACGAGTCGGAGATGCGCCGGCGGCCGAGTCGAGGCGAGGTTGACCGTCCCTGCTCTCTGGCGCGGCGGCGAGTCGGCCGGCGACTGGTGGAGATGTCGTGGGGGCGCGGCGCCCGTCCCTTCTCCGTTGCGCGTGGAGGCGAGCTACAGCTAGGTCACGAATTGAGCTGAGCTGGCCGCGATGGGGACTTGGGACTGGGATATACTTAGATTTTTGCTCGCAGGAGAGCTTTCTTCGGTCGTTCCAATCAGTTCGGTCTACCAGCAGCGAAGGACCGAACAGCCCGTAGTTATTTCGGTCAGCGCGCACCCAGGACTGAAGAGATGACCGAAGACCGAATTACCCGGTATTTCGGTTTCGGTCCCGGTCTTTTCGGTTTCGGTCTTCGGTTTCGATTTTTTATGCCCAGGCTGAGCTGGGGGTATAAACACCTTCATAACCATCTTGCCACCGGCATTTTCTCAGTTGAAAACTTACTTTGGCACTATTATTTGTCATGCCAAGATAACTTATGTGCAAAATATGGACACAATCCATTGACTGAGTCCTGGACAAGCAACAGTGTCGAAGTTAGTTTCTTACTGCTTTAGGAGGCTCTTTTTTGCAGTCCATCCAGGACACAATCTATTGTGGAACAATAGTGCCAAGATACGCTGCTAACTGATGAGATGAGGAACAGACTCCTATTCCATTTAACATAGTTCATGCTTACATAGGTTCCGCAGTGAGGATAAACGCGGACTTTAAACCAGGTAATAACCCACCTGACTCGGTGACCTCAAATGACTCTGGGTCCTGTCCATGAGGGAGCTTCCACTCGAAATGGTACATCATGTTGGCTATAGTGAACTCGGCGAGGCGCGTTCCAAATGCGATGCCAGGGCAACCCCTCCTCCCTGCGCCAAACGGTATGAAGCGGGGATCCTGGCCATTGTAGTCGACCGCCTTGTGCAGGAACCTATCAGGCCGAACTCCTCGGCGTTCTCCCACGACTCATCGTCCCTTCCAATCGCCCACGCGTTGATCATGACACGGGTCCCGGCCGGATGTGGTAGCCGTGGAGCAGGGTGTCCTGGATAGACTCGCGGGGAACAAGGAGCGGCACCGGTGGGTGTAGCGGTGTAGCCGCAGCGCTTCTTTCATGGCCGCCTTTAGGTGACTCATTTTTTCCACATCCTCTTCCATGACTCCTCCTTGTGCACCGGCAACCTGTCTAACCTCTGCCTGCACCTTTTCCATTTCTCCTGGGTTCTTAACGAGCTCGGCCATCGTCCATTCAATCGCCTTAGAAGTCGTGTCTGTTCCTGCTATGAACATGTCCTGCAAAAGGAAATCCTGTCAAAACCATGCTAGTGGTGACTGAGTGAAGTGCCCGCGGGTATATCTAGTTGATCGACTGAATTACCATGATGAGCGCCTTGACACCAGTCCGGTCCAGCTTAAACCCCTGATCACCATGCCTGACGATCAAGAGCAAGTCATCCAGCAGGTCACGAGCCTCGTCGTCGTTTCCTCTTGTTCTCTCGTGCTCCCCGAGCGCCCTCTCGAGAATGCTGTCGAGCTTAGCTGCCGTCCTCTTCATCTGGCGTCGAGCCCCGTGGCCCAGTCCACCCACCGGAGTCGAGGAAACACGTCGCCCACGGAGATGGTACCGAGCAGGTCGCTGAGCTCCTCCATCAAGTCGCCTAGCCTCCCTGGCTCGACTCCGCCAGCTTGTTCCCGAAAGCCGCCCTGGAGATGACGGTGTTGGTGAGGCTGATGATGAGCTCTGTCACCCTGACTCCGGCCTCCCGGCCGCTCCACTCGCGTATCCGTTCCACAATGACGCGACTGCCTCCTCCCGGAGGCCGCGGAAGGAGTCCACGCGCTTGACGCTGAGGAGGTGCACGACGGCGATACGTCGGACCTGCCGCCAGCGCTCGCCGTAGGGGCTGAAGGCGACGCTCCGGCAGTCGTAGAGCGTGCCCAGGGCCGTGTACGGCTGCGGGCGGCTGCAGAAGACGTGGTCCTGGGTCTTGAGCACGGCCTCTGCCATGGACGCCGAGGACCACGATGGCCGGCACGGAACCGCGGCGGAGGAGGAAGAGCGGGCCGTGGCGCCGCGCCAGAGCCTGCAGCTTCCGGTGGTGGTAGCCCTGGCCGAGCTGGTGCAGGTTACCGATGATGGGAGCGCTCGAGGCGATGGCGGCGAGGTGCGACGACGCCGTCCTTGCGGCCTGACCAGAAGCTTCTACGACGACCAAGCAGGAAACCACGAAGACGAGACTGAGACTAGCGTGGAGTCGAGCTGAAGAAAAGCCATAGGGTACTGTAATGGTGCAAGCTACTCCGATGGCAACACACAGACTGCTTTGGATCCAGTTTGCGCTATAGTGGAGCAGAAGGATGAAGTTTACGGATGAGGAAGAAAGAGGGGAAAGAGAGAAGCGACACGCAAATGATCTTCGATGCCTTTCCCCACCTTGCCATACTTGCCTAGCTTTAGCACGTGATAAAGTGATGCACGAGCACGGCCACACGGAAAATGATTGGCAGATTGACGGGGTAATAATATCCCGTTGATTTTTTCTTTCAGAAACCTGATGTGTCTCGCTGGGGAAATCAAAAAAATCTGATCATAGCAACATCGCGGTTCCGATCGCTGCGATGCCGATGCGAGAACCAACCGTTCACTTCAGCCGAGAACGAGGGACGTTTTTTCTTATTTTCCACCTTCTTTCTTTTTCTCGGTTTCTATTTGTTCATTATTATTTTTGTTTAATTTTATTTTTCGTTTTCTTATTTTTAATTATGATTTTTTCTGTAGTTATTTTTAGTTTTATTTTTTCGGTACTTTCTCTTAATGGAAAATACATGAATATTTTTCTTACATGCATGAGCATTTCTTTTCAAATACATGAATAGTTTTTCGATAGATAGACATTTGTTCTTCGATACATGAATATTATCTCAAAAACATATTATAATTTCTTTTGATAAACATGAACCTTTTTCAATTATATGCCAAATATTGCTTTTGATTCTTCAATATTTATTAAAATAAAAATTAATAGATTTACTAATAGAATAAAGGATTACGCATGACACGATTTACTTTTGTAATTTTGCAGAACATATTCCCAGTGTCATGGTCACTTTATTTATGATATATGAACGCTTATAAAAACTAGTAAAACTGAAACTGGCAAAAAACAAATTAGAAAAGTAATAAAGGTAAAAAAAAGCATAGAAAATAAGTAAAAACGTCACGACAAAAAAGGGACTGTTGTTTTAGATGTTTCATTTATCTCACTTGTAAGGTAGTAATGGGATATGTTCGAGTATTACAATTTTTATTTCTTATGAAGATTTTTTGTTCGAATTGCATGAAATATTTTTGTTTTCACTATGATGAAATTATTAGGTAGGGATTAGCATTTCTACAAAGAGGGAAGCACGCCATTAGCCATTGAACTCTTAATCGATGAGTAACTTGGTCATTAAAAGTCTCAGAATGTGCAAAATGGTCACTCAACATTATTTTATGAGTATACAGGTTCATTTAGTGTTCGGGGATTTAATTTTTGCTGGTGCGGCGTGAATATTTTATGGTAACCCCCTGGACTTTTAACATGAGGATTAAATTGAAAAAGAAAAAAAAATCTGCGCAACCATGTTCCACTAACATGTGGGTTCCACACATCAGGTTGATCTTCAACCTGACTTGTCATTATCCATTCTATCATCTTGTAGAATATGAACATGCTTATGTATTATTATTTCTGCTCATTCCGGAAGCTAAGGGTGTCATGAGCCATTTTATCTCTCGTGTAACCTCCAGACAAAGAAAGAATTAACATATGCTCCTCTATTTCGCGATGCATTCAAATTTTCTAAAGTTTGACCCAGTATACAGAAAATATCAACATTAACAATATTACATGCATACTATATGAAAGGTATTTCACGGTGGTTCTAATAATATAGATTTCATATATGGGATTAATCAACACCAACTTCAAAACAGTCCATACTGCTTATAGAGGTTTTACGCAAAGGATCAAGGCGGACTTAAGGCCAAGTGACAACCCACTACACTCGATCACCTCAAACGACTCTGGTCCTGCCCTTCCGGCAGCTCCAAATCGAAATTGTACATCATGTTAGCTAGCGTGAGCTCCACGAGGCGTGTCGCAAAGGTGACACCAGGACATCCCCTCCTCCCCGCACCAAACGGTATGAACCTGGTCTCCTTGCCGCTGTAGTCAACGGCCCTGCCTCAGAACCTGACTGGACAGAACTCCTCGGCATTCTCCCATGACTCACTATCCCTTCCGATCGCCTGCTTATTGGTTAAATGGCGTCACGCCGAAGTCCATGGCCCCTCTCGTTTATTGCCTCCAAGCGAAAGAACAGATGTGTCCGGGACGCTCTGGCTGACCACCAGTGGGTGGCTGACATCTCTGTTGGCACCTTCACTTTGGAACACATTCCCAATTCATCACCTCGTGGGAGCTCCTCGAGGACGTGGCTATCACTATGAACGTTCCAGACAAAATCGTCTGGACCCTCACGGGAAACAGAGTCTACACCGCTGGGTCTGCATACAAAGCTTAATTTGCGGGAGCCATTAATTCACTGCTATTTCTCTCCCATTGTGTCGAAACCTTGGGCCCCGCCAAAATGCACCTTATTCGCCTGGCTTATAGTGCAAAATTGGTCGTGTACATCTGATCGCCTTGCCATAACGGTTGGCCTCACCAACCGGTCGGTCAGCTATGCAAATGTCAACCGGAAACTGCCAGCCACATCCTTTTCGAGTGTCGCATCTCCAAGCGAATCTGGCAGGCTGCGGCCTCATGGCTGTCATGTCCCACCCTCCCGACTTGCGTGGAGCCGGATGTGGCACGGTGTTTTAATATTGGCAGGTGGCTTCTCGGGCACCCACTGCATTCCCCATGGGGCTAAAAACCGCCATCACGCTGATCACGTGGAGATATGGAAGGAAAGAAATGAGCGTGCTTTCAACAACAAATCTGTGATGCAATCCACCCTGATGCAGAAGATAAAGGATGAGAGCAAGAACTGGATCCTCGCTGGTGCGAAGCAATTGGCCGAAATTACAACTTAAAATGTAGCCTTTTTTCGATTTGGCCTTGGCCGCTATATGTTTTCTCCTTCTATATCAATATAAAGGCAAAGCTTTTTTTGTTTCAAAAAATAAATATTTCAACTACATATCATTGCTTGAAAATAGACTGTCCAGATTCAGTGTTATGCTTGCATTTACTGTTGGTCTATGACGGAATTATGCATCTAAATTATGTACTCCTGCCAATTTGATCTTGTTCTTTGGTGATTTGTTTCTAATTGCTAACTGTGTCTAGCCATAATGACAAGACGAATGATTAACTCTTTGGTGTATTTGTTTTTCTCGTGAAATTTCCCAATAAAAGAAATATCCTAGACTTGGCAAAGCCAAGAGAAAGTAGCAAATATGGCTGGTACCTAAGTTATGGAGGTTGAGGATGTTGTGTTGTCGCATGTCACCACGCAGACACCGGGGATGCGAGACACCTTTTTTCATTTGGTGGTGGGGCGAACATGTTCCAGAAAATCTCACAAGACAACATGATTTTTATCCAGGTTCAGCCCGCTCGGAAACGTAAAACCCTACGTTCTGCTAGATTGTATATATCAGTGGGTGTTTTGAACGGTTTCAATGATGAACTCTCCATGTTGGGGACGGGCCTAACAAAGAGAGAACGTGAATGCAGCTAGCTTGCTATGATCTCGATTGCTTACTTTTCTAGCTCTTCAACCTTCTAGGAATCTAACCTTGCTAAAAGTCTAACCCTTATCTACGTAGCCATGTGCCTCCTTTTATATGTGGAAGGGGTTACCACAGTAACTAATCAAAGCGTGTCACATGCGGCACAAGGCGTAGCGCGGGCCATGATACGTGGCTCAAAACGTGTCTTGACGTCCGGTTCGCCCGCTTGGATGGATGGGGAAAGCCGGCACGTAAACATGCCATGTGCTGCGTGGCACGTGCAACAGGACGCGGTGCACGTGGGGCACATCACATAGGACAGGCCATCATGACGGTTTGAGGCCTGCCTTGATGGGACAACGTCGTCCTATCACCTCACGGTGCACCGTCCACGGACCTGGCATGGGTGTGTGCCAGCGGACAGCCGCCAGGTGGCGCTGCGGACGCCACGCTTCCCTTCTTGGGATGAGCGCATGCGTCCCTGATGACGTTCTTGATCTTGGGGTGAGGTCGTTTGGCGGGGCCAAGCCGACACGTTGCCGGGTTTGGCCCGACAAGCTTCTCGAAGATGTCGTTGGAGAAGGAGTGCATGATGGACATAGCCTTGGAGTAGATGCCGGTGTCGAGGGGCACCTTCTTGAGTACTTTGAAGATGTAGATCTTGTACATCTTCGTGCTCTTATTCTTCGACTTCTGGTCCACATCGCAAATGTAGGTCTTGTATGTATCCACGCTCCTCTTCACGGGGAAGGTGGTTGTGGCCCACACTTCACGGGTCCGTGGGACCATCTATTCCACGGGGCCGACACCTGCATATTTCCTTGATAATACTTTAAGTTGGAACTCTTCAAATTTCTGCACTGCTTTTGTAGCCCACTAAGCAAGGCATACTTTATATTCTCCGTCTTCTCTGTCGCAACTCTCCTAGCCGGCACATGTCGAGTGCCATACTCCATCTGCATGAACTAGCAGAAGAAGAGGCGAGTGGTGGAAGTGGCGGTTAGGTGGAGGATGGACAAGGGCACTATGAGAAGGTTGCGGCCATGTGAAAGGGCATGGCGCCCCCATGTGTGGTTTTGTAATTAATGACAATCCCTATGGACTAATGGTTGCATTGAGTTGTACTTGTAGTGTTTGTCCATAGACCATGCTTGAACTCCATATGTTGGATTCAAGGTTGATGCATGAATATATTGATATAATGAAGTATATGGCATCAAGATCATCGAGGTGTATGGATATATACTTGATATGATCAAGAAGAAGACTATGTGATGACCAAGTTGTTATTCGAGGAGTTATCCAACGATTGGTCATATGTGAGTTGAACATATCGCAAGTATGTCTTGAAAAAAAGGATTATGTGATCATTCATGGTTATCTTCAAGACATCATCTATTGAAAAGAGAAGAAAATACAAGGTTGATCAAGATTTGTTCAACACACAAAGCTACAGGATGTACCAAGTGGGATCATGTATCTATGGTAAGAAATTGTCCATATAGCTTTGTGAACTAACCCATGATATGTGTGTGGCATTTATATGTATGGTTAGGTATCTTTCCATGGGCTTGCATCAAATGAAGATTTCATATAGCCCATGAAGGATGACATCAAGTGGTGATCGTCATCAAGCTTGAGTTGTGCAAGTTCAAGAGAAGTATCTCGAAGATATTATATGTTTGAAGCTTGCCACCCATTTGGAGATAATGGTCAAGTGAAGATGTGCCGATGAGAGGCTCTCCCATAGTGGAGTATGGGGGAGAAATATGTGGATCTTCACCAAGCAAAGCGCAATCAAGAAAGGTGGTCCACTTGAGAAGATCAAGATCACCATCATCTAGTCAAGTGGAATGCGCAAGGCAAAGTATGATCTTGATAGGGTTTCTATTTTACCGATCTCATGTTGTTAGTCGGGAGACCGGTTTTTGGATAGACACCGTACTATCAAGATGGGCTCTCGATTGAGCTTTAGCGTATCAGTTGGAGAGAGCTCAAACATGTGCATACTTAGCATCATCATCTTTCTTGGTTCTTATTTGACTTATCTCTTTATGGGGTTTTGGAGCTTGTTGTGACCTTCATAACAAGCTCAAGTTCACCGAAAACAGATTTCGTATGAAAAACTTGTTGCATTTTCGGTTTTGGAGTTTCTCCCGGTTCATCTTCTATAGAGAGGTTTCACCTTTCTACATTTGGTTTTATACTCCCTTGTTGGACTATGATGTTTTCCTGCATCATCTTGTCGTGCTCGTTGTGGTGATTCCAACGAGCCCATGGAACATCGAAAACGGAGTTCGGATACTCAAGTTATGCTCGTTTTAGTGTCGGTGTTTTTCTGCAGTTTTACTTGGTCGGTAGTACCGGAAATAACCTCCGGTACTACCGGCGAAACGCGTTTCGGTACTGGTTTTGAATGTTTCTAAGCGGTAGTACCGGCCAATAACCCCCGGTACTACCGGCCCTACGCGATTTCCTGGCCAACGGGCAGATTTTGACCCACCTATAAATAGGGGTCTTCTTCTCCAAAGAGACCCAACTCTTGAGCTCGAAAATTGCCCCCATTGTTGACCTTGTTGAGCTTTGCTATATCTCTATCCCTCCATGATTCTTGCCTCCAATTAGAGGGAAAAGAGAGAGGAGATCTAGATCTATCTTTCCACCAATCAATCTCTCCTCTAAGTGAGGGAAAGCTATTTGATCTAGATCTTGGAGGATTTGGTGTTCCTCTTTGTTCTTCCTCTCTTCTCCCCCCAATAGCATTAGTTGCTTTGGTGGGATTTGAGAGTGAAGGATTTTGAGACTTCTTGTGTTCTTGCCCATTGCATCGGTTGCATCGGTTTGAATTCTCCACGGTGATACGTGGAAATCGAAGTTGAGAAGCTTGTTACTCTTGGGTACTTGGGGTGCCCTAGAGCTTGTCCTCTTGGGTACTTGGAGTGCCCTAGACGGTCCTTGTTGATCTCGGAGTTTTGGTGGCTCGCGGGATAGTTGGGAGCCTCCAATTAAGTTGTAGAGTCGCGCCCAACCTTGTGATTCTTGTGGCTTTGGGAGCCGCGGAATTCGGTGAGAGCCTCCAATTAAGTTGTGGAGTGTGCTTCATCCTTGTACGGGTTCGGTGACCACCCTCAAGTGTCCCATAGTGGTTCGTGTCACTCCGCATTGGTGGAGGCACGAAAGAGATTACGGTGTGCCATTTGACGGCTATTCGGGGATCACTTTGTGACTCCGCACCGCTCTAACGGAGACTAGCTTCCATTGGGAAGTGAACTTCGGGATAAATCATCGTCTCCAAGTGCTCGGTAGTTCTATACCCGAGCTTCTTACTTATGCAATTTACTTTGTGATAGCCATCGAGTTTGAAGTAATATATCTTGCTATCACATAGTTGTATATCTTGTTTAACATAAGTTGTTGGTGCACATAGGTAAACCTAGCTTGTTTAGGTTTTGTGCTTGATAAATTAAACACTAGTTTTATTCCGCATTTATTCAAGACTAAACCGTAAAAATTTTAAATCGCCTATTAACCCCCCCCCCCCCCCCCCATGCGACATCCGTGTCCTTTCACCATGGCTGATCTGATTGAGCGGAAAGTGGTGAAGACAACGTAAGGCAATTGAAGGACGCACATGAAAAAGGGGAGAAAACCCTAAGAATGGCACTGAGAGGAAGCAAAGAGGGAGATACGCAATCCATCAAGATGTGATCATATGTGTTCATGAAGTCATCTATTTCTTATCATGTGGCAACGCACGGGCACTCTGCTAGTATCTGTTGAATGCTGAAAGGAGGAACTAACGCTTATTCCATTTAACATAGTTCATGCTTACATAGGTTTCACAGTGAGGACCAACGCAGACTTTAAACCAGGTGATAACCCACCTGACTCGGTGACCTCAAATGACTCCGGGTCCTGACCGTCAGGGAGCTTCCATTCGAAATGGTACATCATGTTTGCTAGAGTGAACTCGGCAAGACGCGTTCCAAAGGCGATGCCTGGGCATCCCCTCCTCCCTGCGCCAAAGGGTATGAAGCGGGGATCCTGGCCATTGTAGTCGACCGCGTTGTGCATGAACCTATCTGGCCGGAACTCCTCGGCGTTCTCCCATGACTCGTTGTTCCTTCCAATTGCCCACGCGTTGATCATGACACGGCTCCCTGCTGGGATGTGGTAGCCGTGGAGCTGAGTGTCCTGGATGGACTGGCGAGGAACGAGGAGCGGCGCTGGTGGGTGTAGCCGCAATGCTTCTTTCATGGCCGCCTTTAGGAGACTCATTTTTCCCAGATCTTCTTCCATGACTCCTCCTTGTGCATCGGCAACCTGTCTAACCTCTGCCTGCACCTTTTCCATTTCTGTTGGGTTCTTAACAAGCTCGGCCATTGACCATTGTATCATCTTAGAAGTCGTGTCTGTTCCTGCTATGAAAATGTCCTGCAACAAGAATATCGTGTCAAAACAATGCTAGTGGTGTGCTTCCCGGTATATATACCTCTTGATCTTGATTGATGGAATTACCGAGATGAGTGCCTTGACATCAGTTCGGTCCAGCTTAAACCCCTGATCACCATCCCTGACGATCAAGAGCAAGTCGTCCAGCAGGTCACGAGCCTCGTCATCGTTTCCTCGTGCTCTCTCGTGCTCCCCGAGCGCCGTCTCGAAGATGTTGTCAAGCTTAGCTGCCGTAATCTTTACCCTCGCGTGGAGCCCCGTCACCCAGTCCACCCACCGGAGTGGCGGAAACACGTCGCCCACAGCGATGGTACCGACCAGGTCGCTGAGCTCCTCCATCAGGTCGCGTAGCCTCCCCGGCTCCACTCCGCCAAGCTTGTTCCCGAACGCCGCCCTGGAGATGACGGTGTTGGTGATGTTGATGATGAGCTCGGTCACGTTGATCAGTCCGGCCTCCCGGCGGCTCCACTCGCGTATCCGTTCCACAAATGACGCGACTGCCTCCTCGCGGAGGGAGCGGAAGGAGTCGACGCGCTTGACGCTGAGGAGGTGCACCACGGCGATACGACGGATCTGACGCCAGCGCTCGCCGTAGGGGCTGAAGGCAACGTCCCGGCAGTCGTAGAGCATGCCCCGGGCCGTGTACTGCTGCGGGCGGCTGCAGAAGACGTGGTCCTGGGTCTTGAGCACGGCCTCTGCCATGGACGCCGAGGATACCACGATGGCCGGCACGGAGCCGAGGCGGAGCAGGAAAAGCGGGCCGTGGCGCCGCGCCAGAGCCTGCAGCTTCCGGTGGTGGTAGCCTTGGCCGAGCTGGTGCAGGTTACCGATGATGGGCAGCGCCGGAGGCGATGGCGGCAAGGTGTGGACGCCGTCCTTGCGGCCTCGCCAGAAGCTTGTAACGACGAAGCAGGAAATTACCACAAACACGAGAGTGAAAACTATCGTGGAGTCGAGCTGAAGAAAAGCCATAGGGTACATTGTGGTCTTGTGGATGCTATAAGACAGAACAGAGTACCTGCGCAAATTCCGCAGAACTCACGAACTAGTAGTGCTAAGTCCGTGGATCCGTCCATTTTGCCTAACTGTAGCATGTGATAAGCTCACGCATGAGCACGGCCGCACACGGAAAATGCTCGACAAATAGATGGAGTAATTAGTGTCACTCGCTGCGTGATGTCAATGTCTGTTGCAAAACAAGGATAGGTACTTGTGCGGCCATTGGTGGCACGGTGGCTGTCGGCTCCAGAGATTCTGTGCCACGATACAGTAACTGTTCGAACTACTCAACGGCCAACTACCCAGCACCTACCAAGCGTGTTAAATTGTCTGCACTTTGGCGTACACTGCAAGACGGGAAGAACCTTGGCAACGGTCATTCATGCCGTTATACAGCGTCGTTGCTCGTTCGCCGGCGCCTACAAATGGAGTGGCCTCGACATGCATTGCCACTGCATCTTCTTCAACCTCTGCTCGCCGAACATCTGACTGCCTAATCTGGCACTCGTTCGCAAGTTAGTTTCAGCTACCATTCTCAATCATCTGGGAACACAGGCCATCGATCGCTGCTGCACAACGTTTTATTTAATTTTAAATTATAGAATCAGTGTAATAACGAAACAAAATTTGAGTTCAACTCTCACACTTGCTCTGCTGCGCAATCATCAGTTTCTTCCATGAAAAAATTAACAATAACAAAAATAGTATATTTAATTTTAAATTATAGAATCGGTGTAATAACGAAACAATATTTTTAGAACCCAATAACTTTTGCATGTTTGAATCGCGAATAATCTATTATATACTAAAAGCAAAATGAGTGAGTTTTTCGAGGCACCATGTTAATCCACATAGGTTAGAAATATGTCATCCGTTAATTTTAATTGTGACGGTTGAGATTAAAAGATAGATAAGTTACGTACAACTTTAATTTGTACCCAAAAAAAGTCGATCTCAACACGTACCACGTCCTATTCCTCAAAAAAAAAATCATTAGATCTATAATTCACGATTTAAAGAGAAATTGGAAATCCGTAAGTCCGTGTCAAACACGCCAGCCGGCCGAACAACATATCTACTCACGTTTGATTCACGTACTCCCAAGTGTTCTAAAAAACTATCGAAGGTACGTACTAGCACAGTAGCACATGGTATGCAAAAAAAGGTCAGCTAGAGAGTACGTGTAGTATAAAATGTATTGCGTACAAAAATAACCAAAAGACTATAGTGTACGCTACTATTATTGCACAATTTCTATAATTATTACCGTGACCAGAATTTAAACTTTAAAAAGATATTGCATGTAAAAATAATCACAATACGGATGTATTGTATGCTACTATTATTGCAAATTTCTGAAATTCAAATTGCCTCACGAATTCATATGCCCCTGGTAGAATAATATAACCAAAAACTATAGTGTACGCTACTGTTACTGCACAATTTCAACAATTATTACTGTGACCCGAATTTACATTATAAAAAGATATTGCATGTGAAAATAATCAAAATATGGCTGTATTGTATACTACTATAATTGCAAATTTTCGGAAATTCAGATTGGCTCTCGAGTTCATAAGCTCCTGGTAGAATAATTCGTTAAACAAAATAGTAAAACATTTCGAAAAATTCTGCAAAAAATAGAAACGGAGATATACAAATGTTCTACATACTTTCCAAGTTTCGTGATTAAATGGCATATGGGATATTTTGTGCAAAAAGACAAATCAGTGGCCAAAATGAGATTTAAAAATTATGTTTTTAGAGCACTGACCTTTTATTTTTGTCAGAGCACCACATACGTCATTTCATCTCGAAATTCGGCACGTATTTACAAAACATGTATATGTTCTTCACCAATTTGTTTTAGAATTTTACGAAATATTTTACTATTTTTAAAATTGTTTTATTCGACTAGGAGCATAGGAGTTAGGGAGCCAAAATATACAATTATTATTGTGACCACAATGTTTACTTAGGATATGAGATCATTTTAAAGCACCAAGTTAGTCCACATTATTAATATTATTTGTATTGTTAGACTTGGACATTATGGTTAGATGCTAAGCTATATAGAAGGTTATATATGTCATATAGAGGGTTATCAGGTACACGCAGTTCATTATGTAGTTTGGTTCATTGCAGAAAAGGTTCCAAGTCAATTAAAGTAGTCAATTTATGTGTCAAGAGAAAATTAGCCACCAAAGTTCAAACCAATTAAAGTAGCCACTGATTGATATATGGCTCAGCTTTAACCAAGACTTGTGATGAATTAATCGAGCAAGTTTGTGTAATCTTAACGTCTTCTCAGTCCATTCTAGATTCAGGATTAATAATCTTTGTTCCGAATCACAAGAGCAAGATCCCGTGGATATCAAGGTTGATCCATAGTTATCCTATCTCCCCACACCTTAGCAGATGATCAACACAAGAGAAACCAACGAGGATATAACCAGTGGACTATTGACCCGATCGTACATCTTAATTTAATGAGGTAAAAGTTTTAAAGTTCCACACTGAAGTAAGAAAATTAAAATCGTTACTATTTCAATATTAGTAAAAGTGAATGCCATATTATCTATTTTGGTTTAAGAGCCCGGTCCGAATGGATACATGCTCAACACATACGTGAATTGTTAGATAAATCAATAGATTACAACACAAACAATCTGAATCATGAAGTTGTCACATATATCTATCTATTTGCATGGACTGTATAAATGTATTATACCTATAGCAGAAGTGAAGATCCATAAATCTATGAATTGATACTAGAGTAACTTTGGACACATCAACGATGATGCCCTCGCACTTAGTACCCTACCGGCACTGGTTGTCTTAACTGAAAAAGAGAGATTAGGTGCAAGAAGTACATAAAGGTGGCGGTTCATTGATTGGTTCTTAGGGATAGCACTGATGTGCTTTGGAAGTAACAATGCCAATATATTGAATTCTCATGAGAACAATTTCAATAATAAGGTAGTGGATCTATGGATTTTAGCTAAAAAAAATCAAAAGGATTTCATAGATTTTTTCTATCGAGATTGTTTGTTGCATATGATTGGAAATCTTAGTACCGATAATTTTCGGAAATATCTTTTCTCATGAGTCTACGTATTTTTCATGATGTAACCAAATACACTTTTGTGTGGCCTATGGTTTTTAGGCCTTTAACATTTAATTGTATTTTTTATCGCATTCTAGGTTTTTTGTTATTTTTTCGCTTTTTATATCACGAGAATCAAATATCGACCTAGACTGATTCTGCAAGGATCGATAATAACATGTTGGCTAGAGTTTTGTGGTGCAATTGAAGATTTTATTTGTGAGATGACTTCAAGTAAATTGGAAGTAAACTGGTGACCGGTTAAAATGTTGAAACTATAAACAATACAATTATTTTGTTTAACTTATGCATGTTTCATGGAACCAGGTGCCATCCAAGTCCATGTTGTAACTGTTACATGACAAAACAAACATGCGTTCGAGAGAGTAAAACATATATTAAAATAGCACTATACCTACTGTTAAACTAAACGTCCTTCGAGAATATGTGACATGGCATTTTTCAAATGTAAGAATACCTACTCTCTCAAAAAATTCGAAGATTCACCCATGTCATATTTTAAATTACCATTGTATCTTTTAAAGAATGATATGATTTAGATTTCCAGATCTTCCACATTATCTATGGAACACTAACTTATTTGATGAACACAATTAGGACGGTAAAGACGATGCCCTCGCATTTGCGAGGGCCACCCTGCTAGTTATTTAAATAGCATGAACATTTTTTCAAACTAGTGAACAAGTTTTTAGAATGCCAAGAAATTATTGTTTGAACCTCGTGAACATTTTTTTGGAACCATCATGAACATTTTTTGGAACCACGTGAACGTTTTTTGAATTCGTGAACCTTTTTTGAAACGGCTAAACATATTTATCTGTCCTGAACAATTTTTACCATTTTTTCAAAAACTAAATCGATATTTTTTAAATCGTGAACATGGTTTTTGAATCCCATGAAGGTATTATATTAAACCATGTGAATAGTTTTTACCACCGTGACCATTTTTCCAAACCCAGTCAACTTTTATTTTGAATCTGATGACTTTTTTCGAAACAGATACACACATTTTTGAATCATTTACATATTTTACACCTCGTGATCATTTTTTCAGACATGAAGGGATCACCCTTTTGTTTTTTAATCCCATGAAAGTATTTTTTTAACCACCTTGAATTTGATTAAACTTATTATGAATCTCGAATTCTTTTAGAACCCCATGAACATTATATTATAAACACTTGAACATTTTTCATACTTAAAATAATTGTTTACTATATGATTAAAAGTGAGTTACTCACCGGAAACTCCAAATGGAGGCCGAGCTACATGAAGCTCGGTTCTCCAGAAAAAATTGAATCCACATATTTTTGTTTCAAAAAATTCCAAAAAAAACTTAGGTGTAGATGATATCCAGATCTACTGCTGTGCAAAATGTTAAGGAAAAAATTTGTATTTTGACCTGGGCAAAAAGAAAAAATACGCAGAACTGGATCGATGAATAGTGCACAGTCAGAAAATTCGAAATTTCGCCAAATTTATCATTTTTGTGTAGCCCGGAATAATAAGAATATTTTCTTGAAACTTCGCACAGTTGTAGATCTCAACCTTATCTACATCTTTTTTTTTTGTGTGAAATTGTTTCAAACAAAAAAATGTAGATTGATTTTTTTTAATCGAGCTACATATAGCTCAGCCTCCAAAACACTACTCTCGTTACTCACCAATTACTTTTTATTTTTGGAACCCGTGAACATTTCATCAAACAGGTGTTGTGCATCACCGACGTTCTCTGACCGGCAAGCCTCTGCCAGCCTCCCCCGTCGCCAGTTCGGGCTCCACACTGGCCGACGAGCAACCGGTTTTCAGACCACATTCCGCGTCGGTACCGTGCCGATGTTCGCACAGGACGAGCTCATCGTCTTCAACCTATTGTACAACCTCCTCTAGGGCGAGGTCCTCATCTCCCGGATTTTTGTTCAGGTCGAAGAAATCTTCCACTGCGGTGGCTCCTAACCCTTCAACCCTACAACACATCAAATAGATTTACCGTTTAATCGCCATTGGCAACAAAAAAAACGGAACTCCAAAACATAAGATTTATGAGAAATCCTTGCATGACTAACCTTTGTATGGCTGCTAAATCCATATCGCAGGAAGAGGAGCCGGTGATAGATCCCATATGTTCTTCTTCCCTTTAGATTCAAGGTTCCAGATGAACTTCTCCCCTTTTGTGTTCTTCCGTGAAGAGGGTGCCTTTGTTTCTACTGGTAGTGTTCCACGCCCCGGAGGAGAGGTCAACTTAATGACAGTCGCACTTACGAGAGTTGTTATCATAGAACCACCATATTATCAGCTAAAATCTAGGAAACCACCACTTTACGTTTGAATCGCAAAATGCCACCACTATTTGGGAGATTTGTTGCAATGTGCGCTAAACTAGGATTGAAAACGAATTGACGACGAAATTGACAGCTGGGGCCCACCGAGCAGGCTTACGTGACACTGTTGACTTTTCAGACCAATAAAAATATAATAAAGAAATAAATAAAGGACGATGCTACGTCGTGGTCGACCACGATCTAGCTTATAGCAGGTCAGTCCCAACATGCTAGAAAAGGAAAGAAAACGGTTCGAAAAAGGAAAGAATTCCCACGCGCTCGACCCAGGACGAGCGGTACGCGTGGCCCATAAACGGCCAGGCGGCAGGCGCCCAGGCCCAAGACGCCTCTGTACATAGAAACCCTAGCTCATCCCCAAGAAATTAAGAGAGTTACATTCCTGCAAAAAGAAGCATCACCAAAAAAAACCTTCTGTCCTCCCTCCGACCCTCTTTCCCCAGGTTTCAACAACAAAACAACACGCCAAAACCTGATGTAGATCAAAAACTTTACATCATCCCAAACCATAGATGTCTCTCCAAAGGAAACACACAGATCATACTGACTGCAGGTCAAATCAGGAAGTAGATTTGCAGAAAAAGGATCTAAAAAGTTTCAGCAAGTAGAAAACTCGGGAAAAACAGATCTCCCCAAATCAAGGTCGGATCTTTTCCCCCCATCAGTTTCTTCAATGCTGCCATGAGCTCCTTCCCTCAAATCAACTGGTTGATGACACACAATTTACATCCCTGTAATCATGTAAATATAAAATCTTGTCAGAAACTGTGGTTTAAGCATTTCCTGGGATTTCCTTGCCAATTAGTACCATGAGGACTTGCTGCCCAAACTAGCAAGTTCTTACACCCCCCTGCTATTTCTATAACTGGTCTTACACCATGCTTGATCTGAACCTTACACAAACCTTCAGTTTAGATTATCCATGTACTTTTCTCAATTCAAAGTAAAATTTAGATGATCCAGATGCTATCATGCTACTGTAATTTTACATCAGTTGAAAAAACCCTGATCAGAAAACACAAATCACTAAGGTTTTTTACACCAGTCAATCAATTTCATCTACCATGCTTTTTACTCATGCTGTAAATTTACATCTGGATCGTCTGAACTGTAAAAATTTGCGTGTACAAATAGAAATCTCTTAAGCTTCAAATGTAACTACAGAAAATTGCAGTAGTTTTCACATGTGCCATGTTTATCACTTACAGTGGATGTAACCATATACCCGTGTGTTTTAGAAGTATATGCATGTAAGACAAGTACAGTAATGGTTTCTTACATGCTTATGACAGTACGAGACACCCGATTAGATGAAAATCTAGCAAAATAATCAAACTACAAGTATAATGTATTTTCATACTCCATATAATCAAACTTATAGTAGATGTAAACATACATCCAAGCGGTGTAGAATTATATCAATGAATAACAAAATACTAGGCTTGTGACAATATCAAACTCCGGCTAGACGAAAAATTACTCCCTCCGGTCCACAAAAAGTGTCGGTTGATTTGTCACGACATTTTTTGTGGATCGGAGGTAGTAGCAAATACCCAAACTGCCATCTCCTTTTCCATATTTTCTTACTGTCATATGCCCAAACTAACAATACCATCTTTTTTTCTTACTTAGTGGTTACTTCCCTTGCTATTTAAGATACGTAGCACACTTTAGGCTGCTAACATGGGGACAAGTCTTAGGGTGAGAATGTACAATTTAGTCTAGATTTGAAAAGTAGAATTGCAGAAACTAAGTAAACAAGCTATCTCGATGCAAAATATATGCATGTATAGCTTGCAGTAATAGTTTCTAACATGCTTGTGCCAGTACCCCCCCCCCCCCCCCCCCCCCCCCCCCCCCCCCCCCCCCCCCCCCCCCACCCACCCACACACATTAGACGAAAATCTAGCAATGTAACTGAACTGCAAGTACCATGTAATATTATTCTCGCAGCTACACATGGATAACATACAGCTATCTGATACCAACAAACAAAATCACTTGCCGCAACAATTACTTCTCTTACATTTTTGTTCCCAGCAGTTTTATTTGGATCCAAATTTGAACACAAAGCAAAAATTGCAGCTCCAGTTAAGAAAACTTACACTTTCACAAAGATGGAACTGTTGGACTGACAAGATCTTCTCGACCCTGCATTACAATGACATGAAAAAGAAAGTAAAAAGTTAGAGAATTATCTGTTGTAAGTAGTATAAAAAACAAGTTGATTATTTTGCCTGTTTGAGAAGAAATAAAATCAATTGAGGATGTGAAAATAGCATGTTTATTTTTTAAAATAGGAAGGCACGATGTTAAAAGAAAAATCGTTTCATTATAGTGGTGATGTAAAAATTCATGGGTCGCTACATCAGAATTGAAGCTTTTATACTAAACTAGATGGACATGAGGAAGAATCGAGCAGTAGAAAGTAATCACCAAAAAAATGCTGCTCTAACCCAGAGCAGTTACCATTTACATCTAGAAAAAGAGGGGGGAAATTGTGGAATAAACATCTATGCTGGAGCTCTTGGACAGCCAAAAAATAACATCTAGACAGTAGCTTTTTTTCATGTCTACCATGTTGGATATAACATGGCATGTAAGACGCCAGGTAAGACGCCATGTTGTCGATCATGTCGATCATGTAAGACGCCATGCAAAATTTAGTGGTACTTTTGCACTTATGCATGGAAGCATAAGGGGGTTTTGAATAAAAAAAGGAAAAAAAGTGAAAAAGGAACTAAACTGTAGAGTGCTAGTGCTCACAGTAGGTGCAGCTGCGTTCCTATTGTCGTTTTCAGCATCTTGAGTTTTCTGCTTCTGCTTCAGGAGTGGTTTTCTACCTTAGCAACCTCGGCTTGCCATGGACCTTCGTGGATGCAACTTCTGCCTTTATTTTTCTGTAGCTTTTAGGCTTTGTCATCTCTGCGGAAACTGTGATAATTACATGAAACATAAGTGGCTTGGGGCAGATGAAAAAAAAATCTCACACGCACAGATAACCCAGTGGCGAAATGATATTTGTGAACAGAAAAAACATTAACCTAAACACATCTTACATGCAGAGCTTTTTTGCTTCTCACATGTGAAGATACATCTCGTATTTTAAGGTGCGGGTATCTACACCCAATGGTAACATCACTGCTACAAAGACAAATTTATATCCTAATTTTTTTTGGGTGTTTACATCTGAAAAAAGGATTTAACAAGTTGTGTCTAAAAAAAAGTTATATCTACTAGAAATGGACTGAATCCAATGAAGACGTCACCGATTAGAGAGGGATCCCAATATTACTGATAAACTTTACACTCACATTCATGGATAAGCACCCATAATTTCTGGTTCTGTGTAATTAAAAAACTTACATCCAACAGCATGTTTATGGATTGGATATTAATATTCAGGTATTGTTTTAAAAAGAAGAATTACATCTACACATTATGATACATTCTAGGTATAAGCCCCCAAAGCTACATCTATCATCATGCTTGTGGGTAACATTTTCATATAAATTGAACACATACATATGATGCTGCACAAGATTTCGACATCACAGCTAGTAACACAAGAAACATCATTCACATACAGTAGCAAACTTGCAACCAGATCAATCATTGGAAAATAGGGATAGAGCACATCAAAACATGAAAAAAGAAAAGACCGTATGCAGTCGGGCTGGACGACGGATGTCGAGATGGGAGCTCGTCGGGCTCCGGGTTGCGGTCCCTCATGTCCAGGCCGTCTTATCCGTCGCAGTTCAGGTGGGAAACTGAGAGCCGAACCGAGCTGCGACTGTTGACCAGCTGTTCCTCCTCCTCCTCGACGCCCAAGGGCATGAACAAAACATAGCAACAATGGAGGGGGTGGGGGAGTGGGAGGAGGAGGGTGGACTGACCGAGGAGGTGGGTTGACCCTCATCGATGGTGATTCCACCAATAGATTGTAGGCGGCCGGTGCCCAGGGACGTCCAGGGTCCACGCGGTTGATGCCGCGGACGAGAAGCGAAGGCCACGGCCGGTGCATCGTCCGGCGAGTGCCAGCCGTCCGGAGCCGTAGCGTCCTGGAAGTGGGGACGGCAGGTGAGCCTCTAGGGCTTGGCGCGGGGAATCGGCGTCGGGGAGAGAATCGGTTGGGCGGGTGGTCGGTGAGCTCAGCTCCAGTGGGCGGTGATTCTGGGTCGGCCGATGAGCGCCGGCGATGCGGGGAGGAGCAGAAGCTGGAGGCAGAAAATGGGGGAGACATGGTCGGGAGAGAGACGCACGCGGTCCGTTCGATGGGAATCGGGCGGTAACGGGCGTGACCTCGCTGTAAGCCAGAACGAGGTCGGGCACGAAAAAGAAATTGCGATAAATAATTGGTCCGTTGCAAATAGCAGTCAACAGCTGTTGCAAATAGCAGTCAACATATTTCCTGTCGAGTACTAAGCCCGGCGGCAGCAACAAAGCATGACGATCTCAGACAGCAACACGATCCTCTGAGAGAAAGGCCCAAGAAAACTCTTCGTGAAACTCTGATCTTCGTGTGGATGTTGATCCAGTCAGATGGTCTCTCTCAGAACTGAATCTCGATTCTCCTCTGAAATCTGAACGATCCACTCAATGTCGCAATTACCAGCTGCCTCCGTGTCGCAAGTAATGGTGAGCGCGCCGTCCGCCTAGTCGAACTCGAACTCCTCCGCCGCCTTCTCCTGCAGCCGCCGGAACACAGGCATGCCCAGGTACGCCGTTGGCACCACGAAACGCTGGAGCTCTGTGCCGACGTACACCGCGTAGCACCGCACGTCCACAGGTTGTGTCGACGGCCCTGTCTCCACCAGCGGCGGCGGCGTCTTCATGTCGTCGTTGGCGGGGTCGACCTCAATGCATCGATGAGCCGTGGCGTCGGGCTCGCTGGCGTTGGATCTTCTCGCTGGTTGGGAGGACCGGAGGAGCAAAATACTCAGCAATTCAAGATGATTGAGTCTTCCTCGCCGGCCGGAGACCTGCAAAGTGCGGCACACAAAATACATAGACGCCTTCGCCTGGAGCACGCAGCCTACTGCCGCACCGAGCTTCCCGAACGACGACGCCCTCTCCTTGGCGTCTTCCTAGGCGCGAGGCCCTTCGAGGAGCTCCACTCCACCGGTCATGGAGCCTTCAGCTCGGACGACTACGGTGCCCTCGGGCTGCCACCACCGTGCCAGAACGATATGAGCCTCCTGCGCTACCACTCTACCAGAACGGCGCGACGCTTCCGGGCCACGGCGACACATCGTCCAACGCCTTCCTCGACTCGGTGGGTTTGCTTCCCGCCCTCACCGGCGCGCGCGACGGGTTCGCGTTCCCGAACATCGACGAGGAGCTCATGCAGGCTGCCGGCGCCTCAAACGCCGTCTTCTCCGGATACAGCACCACCACAGGCGGCAGCGGCAACATCTCCCCCGGCGAGTCCAACACGATACAGCTAACAAAGATGGGACCGCAGCAATAAATTCCACAGTCTGCATGTTGGCACATTGGCACAGTTCCTGTAGTCTGCATGACTGCATGTTGATTGGCACAGTTCCTGTAGCAGATGCCCGCGTATTCTCTCCCGGAAGTACTATTCTCCCATACAGCCAGCTTGTATTGACGAATAAACGACTCGGTGAATTGAATGGTATATCAAACTGCACCAGATCTCGACGCACTGACCAACGCTCACGATATCGAGTTCAGTGCTGCTCGGGAGCCACAAATCCGCGTCCCTCGGTCAGAAACTATGTAGCGAAGCTAAGACCTATTTAGCGTTTCTCCAAAGTCATAATTTTTGTAGAGAAATAAGCATACTATAAAATATCATACATTATATATCACATATATTTGACGTACACATATTCAGTAACTAAGATTTGCATCGATGATTCATGTATACATAAAATACAAGAAGAAGTAATAGGGTAGTCGGACGCCTTATGGAACTCATTTGCATTCCTCCTTTGACTACAACGGTTTAGCGGGTTAAATGACTCCAAATTTAACGCTATAGCGGCATTTAGCAGGCTATTAGCGTAATTTTCAATTTAGCTTTAAAAGTGGACAACTTTAGCGGTAGGGCTCTCGAAAAGCTATAGCGGAATTGTAGAGGGTTATTTATAACTATGCTCTGACTCGAAGCGATGCACAGAGCGAACCTTTGTTGCACGGTTCAAAGATATTTATCGTTATAATTTAAGGACCGCACAACGTGGCAACATAAATCCATCAACGAAAAATAGAAATTATATCCATATTGCAATCTTTTAGAATAACGCCGGGCACTCTGATTGAAGATATACCGAACTACCGCTATCAGCCGAGTGCACACAATCCGTCTAACCACGTTGATCATCTGGTAAAAGAAAGGACTATTTATAACCATCAAAAAGTGGGCAACTCGACCTACTTCAATCAGTCCATAAACATTTATATGTGTAATTGTTTGGAGTTTTCTTCCTATTTTAAGTATTATTAGTTGTGATTTTTCTGTTCATACTAGTAGAAGCGAAGGCTGTCCGAGGCCACTTTACCTCTCGTGTTGCCTTCAGACAAAGGAAAAAATGGCATTTACTCCCTCTATTGATCAATGCATTAAAATATTGTAATATTTGATCAAGTATATAAAAATATCAATATTTGCAATATCATATGCATACTATATATATGAAATATATTTCATAAAGGTTCTAATAATATTGATTTGATATAGGAAGAATTAATTACTATCTATTTCAAACAGTCCATCTCTCTTATAGAGGTTTTACGGCAACGATCAAGGGGGACTTAAGGCCAGCCGACAACCCACTAGACTCGATCACCTCAAACGACTCTAGGTCCTGCCCTTCCGGCAGCTCCCAGTCGAAATTGTACATCATGTTAGCTAGCGTGAGCTCCACGAGGCGCATCGCAAAGGTGGCGCCAGGACATCCTCTCCTCCCCGCACCGAACGGTATGAACCTGGTGTCCTTGCCGCTGTAGTCAACGGCCCTGCCTTGGTACCTCCCTGGACAGAACTCCTCGGCATTCTCCCATGACTCGCTATCCCTTCCGATCGCCCAAGTATTGATTATGACACGGGTCTTGGCCGGGATTTCATAGCCATGTAGTCGTGTGTCCTCGATCGTTTCACGTACGATGACGAACGGCATTAGCCGCAATGCTTCTTTAACGACGGCGTGTAGGAGGATCATCTTCTCTAGCTCCTCCTCAAGGACTCCTCCATGTGTACCAACACCAACCTGTCTCACCTCCGCTTGCACCTTGGCCATTTCTCTTGGATTCTTAAGAAGCTCAGCCATGGTCCATTCTATCGTCTTGTAGGTCGTGTCGATGCCTGCTATGAACATGTCCTGCAACACGTAGGAATATAGTTGCTTCTCATAGATGATACATAGTTGTGTTTCGAAAATATTTTGTTGGAAGGTGCCCATGTGTATGATATAGTCTCGAAAATTTCGCCACGAGGAACATAATAATAGTGCAATTTCCTTTAATAATTTTGAAAATTAGGTTGAAAGTAATGCATTTCTTTAATGTTCGAAGCACCACACTAATGTCCTTTGCATTGGCTCCATGTGATTTCGAGACAACAACTATGTGTGCTCTCGCGGACGGAAGAAGAGCTATCGGGTGTCTCTAGCTCTAGCAGCATGCCAGCATCCATGGTTATGTTTCTCATAAATGCCAAAGCTTGTTGTTATAGCTTATAGGAAACTTACCAAAATAAGAGCCTTGGCGTCAATCCGGTCCATCTTAAACCCTGATCTCCATCTTTGACGATCGAGAGCAAGTCGTCCAGCAGGTCACGAACCTCTTCGTCATCGCCGTCTACTTGGCTCATCTCGCGCTCTGTGAGTGCGGCTTCGAGAAAACGGTCGAGCTTAGCCGCCGTCTTCTTCACCTTTGCGTCGAGCCCCGTCGCCCAGTCCAACCACCGTAGTCGCGGGAACACGTCGCTCACGGCGAATGTTTCGAGCAGGTCTGTCAGCTCCTTCATCATGTCGCGGACCACCGCCGGCTCCACGCCACCGAGCTTGTTCCCAAACGCCGCTTTCAAGATCACGGTGTTGGCTAGACCGGCGACGAGCTCGGTCACGTTGACGACTCCTCTGCCGTCCTCCCCGGCGCCGCCGCATGCGGCACGGATCCGTTGCACGACGCCTGCGACCTCCTGCGCCCGTAGCGCGCGGAAGGAGTCGACCCGCCTCACGCTGAGGAGGTGCACGACGGCGACGCGCCGCGACTGGCGCCACCGCTCGCCGTAGGGGCTGAAGGCGATGTCCCGGCAACCGTAGAGCGTGCCGCGGGCCGTGTAGCTCTGTGCCCGGCTGCCGAAGACGTGGTCCTGGGTCTTGAGCACAGCCTCTGCCAAGGACGCCGAGGATACCACGACTGTCGGCACGGAGCCGAGGCGGAGGCGGAAGAGCGGGCCGTGGCGCCGCGAGAGCGCCTGCAGCCTCCGGTGGAGGTGGCCGCCGCCGAGCTGGTGCAGGTTGCCGATGATGGGCAGCGCCTGAGGCGACGGCGGGAGGCCGTCCTTGCGGCCTGACCAGAAGCTTCTGGCGACGACGAGGCAGGAAACCAGAAAGACGAGAGCGACGACTAGGGTAGAGTCGAGCTGAAGATCAGAAGCCATAGCGTACGTTGTGGTTGTGGATGCTGCGCAGCAGGAGTAGCTGTGGAACTGCCGCAGAACACTCATATTATCATATACCCGATCGATAGAGAAGGAAGGCTTCACAGGGGTTCGTTCTATACTCTGCAGTCTGCACTCATTGGTCGACGTGGTCGACCGTCATATCCATTCGCGGCCATGGGGTTGAGGCCAAATACGGGGTGGGCAGGCCAGCGGGAGAAGCACTGGCTCTGTCCAGTCCATCGCTCTCGTCGGAGGGGGAGACAGACCGAGGATGGAGACGCGTCGGGGACGGAGAAATAGCCGTCGGGACTCGGGAGCAGGCGACTAAGCGGGGACGAAGAGCCGGTGCAGGCTTAGACTATTCTGTCGTGGGAGAGAGAGGTTGGCGTCTGGTTCGAAGGAGGCCCATGCGTGCAATTGCGGCCAATGAATTCACGAACTTTTTATTCATCGGAATTGTTTTGTTTTGGTTGCTCACACCCACATATGCCATGTGTGGTTATTCATCAGAATTGTTAACTCGCATATACCTAAGAATTGACTTAGTGCCTAGTTGAGTCATACATTCTCGGATTTGCAACGCGACTCATGCACCTATGAAATGCACCAGACAATTAAATTTACTTCGTGATTCATACTAGTCACGAGTTACAACTGAGATTTGATTACATCATCTGAATGAGAATTTTGTTAATTCTAGATAATGATATCTCGTTATATATGCGGTGTTTTTTAGAGGAAATGCATTATATTGTCCTGCTTTAAGGAAAGCAGCCCAATTATGTGATGTGAATGTCGTGACACAATTGCAAGAAGGTAGATGGGTATTTCTGTGGCCACACGTGAACGAGACCGACTTGTCTCAACCAGTATATAATGTGTATGGTGGTGGTGCAATTCAGCAACAGCTCGTGATTTGACTATCCGTGGAAACCTTTCAATAAAAAGAACTTGTCTGTGGCAAGATGATTAGGTGGGTGGTTGTATCCCTACCCCACCAGAGTTCAAACCCTATGTTTGACGCTGGTGTTTCTCATTTAGGCGGAATTTTCTTCAGTGCGAGACGACGTTCCCGTCGACAGCGAGGCGCATGTGGTGACTTCGTCAATCTCAAGACCCAATCCGCCGGCTCAGTCTCTCGGAAGTGCTCATAGGGGTAGGGTGTGCGTTTGTGGGTTCATAGGAATGAGTGTATGCGCGTGTATGTGAGCGTCTGCATTGTACTGTGTTTCAAAAAAAAAAGGAAACCTTTCAAAAGGAACAATATGTATTTGGTGCGGCCATGTATTGCAGGTGTCACATATAACATAAAAAAGACGACAACGGCCTAGAATAATTGCAATCACTGAACCACAATAATGCGTATGGTGATGCAAATCAGTAATGACTCTTTGTTGAGCTATGGAAAATTAACAAAATTTGCCCGCGGGAAACCATGGAAATATGCAAATCAGTAATGACTCAGACCAAGCTGAACTGTTGAAAGCACGGTGGCCCAGCCACCATAAGCAAAGAATAGGCCACCGAGTGGTACGGATTCCTCGGACGGCATTCTGTCGTCGTCATCGTCCTTCCGTGCGCGGCTCTGCCACATCTCGGCAGAAATCACTAGTGCTTATGTGTAGTGGCTGTTACACAGAGAGATAGAGAATCACTTGTTAGTTGTTAGCATACCCTGGTTGTGTGGCCTGCTTGTTTCGGATGTGAACTAACCGTGCAAAAATATCTCACCAATCAATATAAACCATACGCATGCGGCCTCTGACGAGAGGTAACACGGTTCAGTAAAACTTCCTTTAGTCGTCGTCCTTGTCCTGCCGTGCGCGGCTCTACCTCTCATGATCCCACATATCACCACCACTCCTTCGTTTCGCTGACATCGATCGACGAAATGGCGCAGATTGGTCGTTCGGACATCGACAAGACGGCGTAGATTCTTCAGGCGTACCGCATACGTATCGATCACGCATCTTGTGTGGACTGTGGATATCCGTTTGCATCGCCTTATCTCTAGCTAACTCGGTCTCTAAATACCCAAGGGACGCGCGCCTTAAGCTATGTTCTTGGCGGCCGTTGCACTTCACACACATTCGCCGTGCAAGTTGCATTGCATAACGTGGGCTCTGCTACTGCTCATGGCATCTCTAGATCAGCTTGATCCAACACTAGCCCTGTTTCTCCTCTTCGTGGTTTCTTGCTTCGTCGTTGTCGCCAAAGTCTTCGGGTCAGGACGCATGGACGGCAACCGTAATAACGCGCCGCCGTCGCCTCCGGCGCTGCCCGTGATCGGCAACCTGCACCAGCTCGGAAGCGGCCACCTCCACCGGCGGCTGCAAGCACTGGCCCAGAGCTACGGCCCACTCTTCCTCCTCCGCCTCGGCTCCGTGCCCACCCTCGTGGTCTCCTCGGCCTCCATGGCCGAGGCCGTGCTCAGGACCCAGGACCACGTCTTCTGCAGCCGGCCGCAGCTGTACACGGCCCGTGGCACGCTCTACGGCTGCCGGGACATCGCCTTCAGCACCTACGGCGAGCGGTGGAGGCAGCTCCGCCGCATCGCCGTCGTGCACCTGCTCAGCGCCAAGCGTGTCGACTCCTTCCGCGCGCTCCGGGAGGAGGAGGTCGCGTCCTTCTTGGGACGGATCCGCGCGGCGGCGAGCGGCGTCCGGGTGGACGCGGGCGTCAACGTGACCGAGCTACTCGTGAGCCTCACCAACACCGTCATCTCGAGGACGGCGTTCGGAAACAAGCTTGGTGGCATGGAGCCGAGGATGGTCGAGGACATGATGAAGGAGGAAAATGAGCTGCTCGGTACGATCGCCGTCAGCGACGTGTTTCCGCGGCTCTGGTGGGTAGACTGGGCAACTGGGCTCGACGCGAGGGTGAAGAGGACGGCGGCTAAGCTCGACGGTGTTGTCGAGAGGACGCTCGCGGATCACGAGAGGAGTCGAGGAGGAAACGACGGTGAGGCTCGTGACCTCCTGGATGACTTAAGTCTCGATCCTCAAGGATGGTGATGCCGATGAGGGGTTTAAGCTGGACCGTATCGATGTCAAGGCTCTTATCTTGGTAAGTCATCACGAACATGGATACTCCTTGCATCGTCAGCTATAGTGTGTTAACACGATTTTCTTATTGCAGGACACATTCCTAGCAGGAACCGACACGACTTATAAGACGATAGAGTGGACGATGGCCGAACTTATCAAGAACCCAAGAGAAATGGAAAAGGTGCAAGCTGAGGTGAGACGGGTTGCAGGGGCGCGGGGAGGTGTCCATGAGGAGGAACTCGGAAAGATGGGCATGCTACAAGCCGCCATCAAAGAAGCACTCCGACTACACCCGCCGGTGCCACTCTTAACCCCACGCGAGACGATTCAAGACACTCAGCTGCACGGCTACGATATCCAGGCCAAGAGCCGGGTCATGATCAACGCTTGGGCAATTGGGAGGGATAATGACTCATGGGAGAACGCCGAGGAGTTCCAACCAGAGAGGTTCCTAGGCAGGGCCATCGACTACGGTGGCAAGGACCCTCGGTTCATACCATTTGGCACAGGAAGGAGAGGGTGCCCTGGCATAGCCTTTGCCACGCGCCTTGTGGAGCTCACACTAGCAAATATGATGTACCATTTCGACTGGGGGCTGCCGTACGGTAAGAACCCAGAGTCGTTTGAGGTCGTTGAGTCCAGTGGGTTCTCACCTGGACTAAAATCCCCATTGATCCTTACCGCGAAAAGTATGTAATCATGAATGGATAAATTTTATTGAATATGTGAGCGATATTTTGTCACGTTTAATTAAGATTGGATACAACGTAACAAATAATATAAGAAGATTAAACGAGTCGATGGTACTGAGCAAAACTATATAAACAAACTTTCATGTAAGATAAACATGCATTTCCATCTCAGTTGGCAGTGCTAGGAAATAACACACCTCACAATGGGAATAAGAAGACACAAATGAAAAAACCTAGCAAGCTCTAGCCCAATACAGGAGGAGCGTCGGCCATTCTTGAGGCCCATATGGCCATATGTAGTAATTGGCATAAAGTAGAGCAAAACAAATAAGAGGCCCATCTATCAGCTACAACCATGTTTAGCAAGCACGCACGAAGGCCCTGGCCCCTGGCCGGTTCGTTTTCTGTCGATCGAATCACGCACAGTAGCACGGAGCCATGTGCCTCGCCTCGCCTCGCCCTGACCACGCACGGAGAGTTGGAGATGGAGGGTCGGATCGTCGGAGGCACGGTAGTGGCCGCTGCTACGCCGCCTACTGCCTAGAGCAAGAAACTGGGAAGAGAGCGAGATAAACAGGTATAGTAATTCTCCGATCAAAAACCCTATTACACCCAACTAACCGGGTGTACTATTTCGTGTCTCAATCTAATCCTTGCATCAAAAACTCTATTACACCTGGTGCCGAGTATGAAATCGGACACGGCTCCGGGACCGGATGGTTTTCCGGTACAAGAGTCCCTGCACATATGAATTGTCGTAGTTTTTTTTCTTTTTTGAGGCACATTATCGTTTTTTTACGAGCTTTTAGTTAGAAATGTTCAAATCGGCAAGTGAGACAATTACGGGAGCGACGCCCACGCTTGGAGCAGAGTTGGCCCCGATGTGAGCACCCTTTTCGCTTTTTTTACTGTTTTTTTATTATTGTTTACTTTGCAGGAAAGCAGGATTTTTTTGTACTGGGTGAATAAATGTTTGATACTATGTGAATATGTACGAAACATGCCAACAATTATTTATTAGCTTTGTGAATATTTTTTCAAATCAATGAACATTTATTATTAATAGCACGAAGTTTTCTTTCTTTGAACATGTGGACAATATTTTTTAAACCTTGTGAATGATACTTATTGTAAACTACGTAAACCTTTTCTTACTGTATGATCCTTTTTGTTAACTCACGTAACAATTTACAGGAACAGTACGATTACTTTGTTCTCGCATAAACATTTTTTAAATTTTTATAATCATTTTCCTAACTTTCGAAAATAACCGTGAGAAACTGGACGCGTCCTATATTATAGCCCCCGTGACCACGACGGTCCCGGCGATACATGGAGAGTACTCTTCATGACCAGCAGCCAGCCAGCCACCGTAAGCAGGATGGAACCACTGTCACACGCTTTTCTGAGCCTGCAACAAGCACTCTTGCATTGACCAGTGAACAGCAACCGCATCCAATGCGCCAAGCAGCAGGAAAATGCACAGTGGCTGCTTCGTCTTTGCGGCCGGCCAGCCCACGTGAAGCCGTCCAGAGCGGCGCAGCGAGCCGTCAGAAGGCCGTGGCGAGTACGCACTGGACACGGCGCCCGGGAAAGCCGAGCGACGACGAGCGCTCTCTCTGCTCTGCTCCTCGCCATGTCCCGTCACGAGAAAGAAAGCACATCCCACGCGCATGGGCGCACGGCCATGGCTTTGCCGGAGCGCCCGGCTGAGCCGCTGACGGTGGCCATAAAGACGACGACGAGGGGACCCGAGGCGAGCGGAGACGGGACTGGCCCTCTCTCCTGCTTACGCTTCCGACTGCCGCATGCACGTCGTGTCGTTGATTTTCTATCCCTGCTTCCTTCGCGCCATCTTTTCCAGAGAGAGAGAGTAGGAAAAGATGGGAATCTTGTGGTCGAGCACGGCTGTATTCCCTGGCGCTCTTTTCTCGCCAACTGGCTCGTCACGTTTCCCCACCTACACGGGGACAGCGAGGTGGGGCCCTGGAGAGGTGGTCGCGGGCCCATGTGTCATCAAGATTCGCGCTGAGTCGCGCCAAATTTCTCATTTCTAGCACAGCAAATATGTTTTCAAGATCATCTCCACACAGTTCCAAAAAAAAAAATCATCTCCACGGGTATCATGGCCGGGCCAGGCCTAAAAAAAAAGCCAATGGTCAAAATCCAAACCCAATTCTATCCAACCTTCGGTCTATATTTCAGACCCAGACCCGTCCTATGACAGCAAAATCTCATCGGGCCTTCGGGCATTGGACCGGGCCTCTTTTTTAAAACGACAATTCAAACCCAGGCCCACGCCCTTCCGATTTTCAGGCTAAATCTCAGGCCTAGACCCGCCCGTGGAGAAGGCTAGGCCCGCTGAGGCCCAGGAATTTTGGGCCGAGCTTCCCATGCCCAGGTATATCCATAGCACACACACAACACTCACAATTACAAAAGCTCATTGCCGCACGGAACAAGAAAATCGCTTACAGCCACACTCCTATCTAGTTCGATCCAGTTTTTGTCCAGCACCCCCGAGCGGGTCTCCTAACTCGGGAGCGAGCTCGGGCTGTCAGACAATGCCCAGACAAGCCATCTGACAGACTGGTCCCACATGTCGTAGATAGATGACGGCCGTCAAATTCTTTTCTGCCCTCTACATTGCTGTACCGGTCCCCAAATTTTTTCTAATTTGTTCCATCCATTTTCACGAACATCTCATTTCTCGTCGCAACCGCCGCAAACCTCTCCTTCATCGCCGTCTCGAATGGCGTGGGACTCTCAAAGCACAACAAAACCCAAGAACATGCTGGCGCCGGGCGTGGTGTAGACGAAGGCAATGAAGGTGGGGCCAGTAGTCATGCCGGGGGTTCATCATCGAGCAGATCTTGCACACGGTGGCGTCCGCCGGTCGAGTTGGCCAGCGAGCAAGCTCTAAGGAAAGGAGCGAGTAGGGCCTTCTCTCTGCCGACCACATACTAGGCGAATTGAGGCAAGGCGGGAAAGAGGGTGACGACATTATTTACTAACTCACTCCAAGAGTCGCTTGCCTTGTATATGATGGAGGTCTCATCGTCCAAGACTCTTACAACGAAGATGCATGAAGAGAACCAAGTAAGGTGAGACATCTACTTTTGCGTGCAAGGCGAAAATCTGAAGGGCATGCAAGTCGAGAGGGACGTCAAGAACATGTCCACCGACATGACAAACATGACACCGGATCAACAAACTTCTTTGCCGAGAAGGTCAGTGCATCGTGAATGATAGGAGAGAAAGGGCCATGAATGCCGACCAAGAATTATTTTTATGCACTTTCGATGATGGCTTGATGTTTCGGTCTTTGGTTGCATTTTGGTGGCCAGACTTGTTATTGGTCGAGACTTTGGTGGCCGGTGTTGATTTATCTATGTTTTGGTAGCCAGATTTTTGTTGGCATGGGATGTTTTCTTGCAAATGCAAATAATGATTAAAAAGGCAAATCTAAATTGATGTCGTTTGGGGTGCAGTTGTGGGTAGCACCGAATTGTGTCGAACATGTGTCCGATACCCCAAAGCGGACACAATTTGGTGAATATCGGACACAATTTGGTGCATGTGGAGATGCTCTAATGCATGGTTTGATGTTCATTTCCAAACTTGAATCCCCTTAAGGTAAGGGGATTCTTTGGATCGCAAGATTAAAAAACACAGGAATTGAAAAAATATAAGAATTCAATAGGTTTGCGGGTGCAAAATAGAGGATTGCAAAAAATAGAGTAAAACCGCATGAATGGTCATTTGGATAAAACTCATGACAAATACAGGAAAATTGTCTCGATCCTACGCGAATGAGTGTAAAAATAAGATTAAAGTTGAAATTTCTATGAATTGGGGCATGGGAATTCAATTCATAAGAATTTTAGCGGTGTCATTCCTTTGATCCAAATGGATTCCGTAGGAAACATTTATATTGATCTATAGGAAAAAAATTGTATGGATTGAAATCCTCCAATATTTATATGAAAAGCTTTCAATACAAAGAGCCCTAGACCACGTACATCTTCAATTCCTCTGAAAATCTGGTTCAACCTGCTACTACTTTCACACTGCATAAATAAAGTAGAACCCCAGATTACCTTGGGTGAGCACCACCACTTAACAAAGATTACTGGTTCCGGTAAAGAGAACAAGTTCCTTCTTTTACCTCTCAAAAAAAAAAAAAAAACAAGTTCCTTCTTTTAGAGCAGCAGACACTTGACCCCTTCTTCCGTTCGATGATTAACGCTTTAATTACGACCCGACACTGAAAGGAACATCGAACCATACTACTCCTCTGTAGAAAAAAAGCAAGCCATGGATAGATAATGACACTGCCCTACCTCCCTCCCTCCCTCCCTGATACAAAGACATGACAGAGTTGTCCAAAAGCTCCAACGCAAATGGACAAGCAAGAGGCCGCAGAGTGGCCGCCCCCACGAAAGCAACCTTTGCCAGATCTTTTTCTCTCTTTATAGCTTCGCCCCGTCGCCCGAGGCGGCCTCTCCCTGTGCGGGAACAGTGGCACCGCCGCAGCGACCGACCGTCCGACCCCATGCTGCCATGCAGTCCAAAGAAACAATGGCTACGCGCCGAGCGAGCCAGACACGGAGCCCGACGCGAGCGAGCAGAGCAGAGCAAAACAAACAAACAAAGACCGGCGTTGCAAGCCAAACACGAAAGCCCATCCCCATCCATCACCATAAAGGCGCCGTGCTACAGTGAGCGAGGCAGGCAGGAGCGGCGACCACCGCATCATCGAAGGAGACCGCTGCTGGCTTGCTGGCCGCGGTGGGCGCCGCCTGGCAGGCGACACGGCGTGGGAGCCAGCACCAGCAGGGAGGTTTACTACTTGGCCAGTAGTAGTGGACAGGGAGAGATGGCTAGAGGAGGAGCGCGGGGCGTCCGGGGGGAAGAAGCGCATTGATTGATGTGTTGCCGCCACCGCCGCTTTAACTCCCGACCTCCTCTTCTCTGCGCCCCCTACTACTACTACTCTGGGCCGCCCCGCCAGCCATCCACCACGCATTAACGTGGTCTGGGGCTGCCGACTGACGGGTGGATCGATGGGGATCGACCTGAACACCGTGGAGGAGGACGTCGGGCATGGGGCGGCGGCGGTGAGCGGGGAGCTGTGGCACGCGTGCGCCGGGGCGGGGCTGGCGCTGCCGCGGCGCGGGAGCAGGGTCGTGTACCTGCCCCAGGCGCACCTCGCGGCGGGCGGCGGCGGGGAGGCGTCTCCCGGAGCGGGGCATGTGCCCGTGCCGCCGCACGTGGTCTGCCGCGTCGTCGGCGTCGAACTATGCGTGAGTGTGGCCGACATCTCCTCGTTCGTTCTGCTTCATCTTCTCGCCGCTACTAGATTCTGATGAAAATGCGCAGGCGGATACGGCGACGGACGAGGTCTACGCGCGGCTCGCCCTGGTGGCGGAGGCCGAGGTGAGTGCTGCCTCTTGAATCTCGTACTGCACTAGGTGCTATGTGGCGTTGTTCGGCGTTGGTGTGCGTTGCTCCCATTACCATTTGGGGATTGGCTGGGGTGTTTATGAATACTGTTCCATCACCTCGCTTTTTTCCCTGTTTCATTTGCATTTCGTTCGCGTAGCGTAGAGAGTAGAGGCCTGTAGTATGCTTTTCATCAGTGAAAGCCTGGAAGATGAATATCATATCACATCATTGTTTTTTGTTCGAAATGTGGGTTACAGCCGTGTGAATGATTGGGTTTTGAAGCGTAAAATTAGTTGCATAACTGTTGTCTCACATCATATCACATCACTTTGGTTTCAACTTTCAATTATGACATGCTGTTACTCAATCGTTGCGTATTTAGCTATTTTCATCTTTTGCTTCTGAATGTGAGTCTTCTGCCATGCCATTGAATACATAACAATATGCGGCAAATGAGATCATGAATACACCTTGTCCTGCCATACCTGTATGCTTAATGACCGAAGGCACTGCTGTGATTTTTGCTTCCTCTGCTGCATTGCTAGAAATAAGGTAAAATGCCATTCGCTGGTCTGTAAAACTGACATTTTTTCGTGCTCAGATGTTCAGGCAAAACCCCCGTGAGGGTGGAACAGAAGAGGGGGAAGGCGAGGAGCGTGGTGATGGAAAAAAGAAGACTCGGATGCCACATATGTTCTGCAAGACGCTCACTGCCTCTGATACAAGCACACATGGAGGTTTCTCTGTTCCTCGCCGGGCTGCAGAGGACTGTTTCCCACCTCTGGTGAGGCACTTGAAAAAATAAATTCAGTATTACCTTCAAAATCATAGACACCTACATTTTTGATCTAACACTTCCTTGTCTTCAATTTTCGTAGGACTACAAGCAGGTCAGGCCTTCTCAAGAGCTCGTTGCCAAGGACTTACATGGCACACAGTGGAGCTTCCGCCATATTTACAGAGGTGTGGAACACATCATGTATACCTGGAGATTTTTGTTGTAGATGCTGGCACATTCATATGCTGTCTTGTTTCTTGTCAAAAGTTTTTAAAATAAACTTGTATGCTTTATGTGCGTGGTTGGTAAAGGCCAACTTTAGAGGATCAAATTTGGTTACAAAATGGTTAATTTGATCATTATGGTTGCATTTGGAGTTCAAGTCATTAGATTAGTATAGTGCATTATTCAATTTTGGACAAGGGGTTTCAAGGAGTTTCTGTTAGTTATTGGTAGTCTGAAAATGGGAATCTGTCTCTCCTTTATTGTTTGCTAACTTACGCTCTTTCTTGATATTGCTCTCCTCGTACTCTCGTGTTAAATCGGGATATAGCTTGGAGCAAAGTTACACACAGGTAGTGACGACCTGGGTGTTGGTGATAGGTGACCTGGCTTTGGTTTTGAGGTATATGAGATTTTGTGTGATCAGGCTTGCCGTCGGGTTTGAGGATTTTTCTTTACCTGCTTGTCCATAATTCTTAGATATTGATCTGAATTAGTGTGTGAGATTTTACTGTTCAACATCATCTTCAGTAACTACTAATTTTACTAGCAGGACTCTCTATGTCGACATGCATTTGATTGATTAACTTTTCTTAACTTCGATGTGCACTTGTGGTGTGTGCTAAATACTTTCTTGAATTCCAGGTCAACCTCGTAGGCATCTTCTAACAACTGGATGGAGTTCGTTTGTCAATAAGAAGAAACTAGTCTCAGGGGACGCAGTCTTATTTCTTCGGTAGGCATCTGACAAATTAATGAACTAATTCCTTGCATGATTTTTTACCTATTCTTTTCAGTGGCATAGTCATCATATATTCTTTCATACAGTCTTTTCTCAAATAATATATATTTTCATACAGAGGCGATGATGGTGAACTAAGATTGGGTGTAAGGAGAGCAGTTCAGCCTAGAAATGAATCCCTATTTAATGCTGTCAACAACAATGATTCAAAGCTGCAGACACTATCTGATGTGGCCAGCTCCTTGGAAAATGGAAGTATTTTCCATGTTTGTTTTGACCCAAGGTTTGTTGATCAACACAAATTAAGTTAGGCATCTCTTATTCATCACTTGAAGTCCTATGCATATATTGTGGCTTCACAATTTGATTGTCCTTTTGTCTTGTTTTTCTTCTGCTGTTCGTGGTCCTTTTCTCTTTTTTTTGTATGCCTTTTATGCATTAAAAATAGCTGGGGACCTAAATGATTCCAGTTTTCGTCCTTCTACAGGAGTGGTGCATCTGAATTTATTGTGCCATATTGGAGATTCTCTAAGAGCATGAACCATCCGTTTTCCATTGGAATGAGATTTAAAGTTTCTAATGAGAGTGATGATGCAAATGAGAGGTCTGTCCTTTTAACTCCACTGAAAATGTTTGTTGTACATCTGTCCTTTGACATCTGTTTGTTTTGCAGGTCTACTGGATTGATTTCAGGTATTAATGAAGTAGATCCCATAAGATGGCCTGGATCAAAATGGAGATGCCTACTGGTATGCACTTGACTGAGATACTATTTATGCTTCAACTCAGGCTTCTAGGCTCTTCACTTGTAATGGACTGGCATGATCTAGAATTTTTTTCCCTGTTTCTCCTAATATATAGACCGTGTGGACTTCCAAGATTTAGTGAAATGAGCTTCTCTCACCATTTAAGTTTCAGTATTTGAGACCATGTAGTACACTTTAAGAAATTGCAACTCGACTGAGTGCACTTTTGAATTTTCAGTAGTACTTGATCAGGTAGTTATTTTAAGAGTGAATGGAATAATTGGGTATACGAGCACAAGACCTGCAAAGTGTTGGAAGCTAACTTATTAGATCAAATATTAACCCTATCGACTGTCAAAGGTCATGTTTGTATTTATGATGAACCTCGACAAGTTAGTGAACTTTTGGTCTAAGGCTTCTGATTTTTCTACTATTAAAATGAAATCAAATCTTTTTCGAGATTGAACTTAGCCGTTGGGCTGCCATTGCGATATCAGATCCATATCCTGAGATCTGATCCGTAACGCCATTGAGCTGAAAATGGAACATATCTATTACATTTAGGAAGATCCTTTTTTGTCTAGTATCACTGCAGATACGTTTAGCTTGTACATAGTAAAGATTGCGTTTCCCACAGTTCGTTTATAAGTATTGGTCCTCAAATTTTCAGCTTAAAGTGAAGTGTTGCTTTGTTTTCCTGTTGTACAGGTAAGGTGGGATGATGCTACTCATTGCAACCACCAACGCAGAGTTTCTCCATGGGAGATCGAAAGAGTTGGTGGCGCAATTTCAGTTACTGATTGTCTGTCAGCATCTAGCTCGAAGCGAACAAAACTGTACTTCCCTCAAGGCAATCTGGATGCTCCAGTTACCGGTAGGTCCGTCAGCATGAGGCTGATATCTATTTATATATGTACCTTCATTGTGCCATAGGTTCATTAACCCTTTGATCAAACTTGCAGGTGGAAATGGTTGTCTGGACTCGATGGAAACTGGAAATTTCCACAGGGTCTTGCAAGGTCAAGAATTGTTGATGGGTTCTAGGACTCAGGGTGGCCTGCACACTCCCAATCGCCCGATATGATGAAGTTTCGAACCCCGGATCGCAGGAGATTCTCTGCTAATGCGCGGAACTGCATGTCACATAGTGCGACAAGCGGGCTCCCGCAGCAGGGCATGGAATTTCCTTACCAACCCTTAGGCTTCGGTGAATCTGTGAGATTCCCAGAGGTCTTGCAAGGTCAAGAAATGTCTCAAGCAGTTCCCTTTTACCAAGGAATCCCTTTTGACGCTCGTGCACAGAACGGCGGGTTCGGCCCGTTTGGTTATGTGCAACGGTCAGCTGCGCCCAGTGGTCTGTCTTCTGCCATTCAAAGTCAAGGATATTCTCCTGGGCAGTATGCACCGTCAGCAGCGAAAGTCTCCTCGCCCTCTTCAGTCCTGATGTTCAACCAAGCTGCAGTTCCACAGTTTGAATTGGAAGGCAGAACAAACTACGGAGCTGTGTATGGCAGCAAGTGTGCTCCCCTGGAGATGGCGAGGGAAACTGAGACCTGGCCGTCTGTGCAGCGCCAAGTGCCAAGCGAAACTGGATGTCGTCGATTCGATACCTGGAACGCCTCAACACCGGCGAGTGTTGCTAAATCTGTATCGCCTACCGGAGACGTCCGGAGAAGCAGCTGCAGGCTGTTCGGTTTCTCCTTGCTGGGAGCAGGTGATGGTGGGGTGAAGGAGGGAAGCTCAGAATAAGAAGCTGATTGCGCCGCTGCCCCAAGGGTGCTTGAGCTGTTTGGGCGCAGCCACCCTACTCCCAGCGCTCTGCATGCTCTCGTTGCTGCTCCCCTGGGGATGTGATGCTTATGGTAGCTTACTTCGCCGGCAAGAGTGCAATGACTTCCCCATGGGAATGGTCGTCGGAGCATCTGACGCTTCGCGTTTGAGTGGTTGAGGAGACCACATGTAATCGCACCTAGGCTACTTGCTTAATTCTAGATTTTACTCGACATTTTCTTGCATCCTGATGCTATGTGTGCTGTTGCGTCCTGATGCTACGTGTTGCTTCTTAAATTCGTCACCTTGTTAACCTCTGCACGCCGAACCTATGTACTAGTATTGTCTTTGAAGCTGAACAACATTCTCGAAAATATTTAAGTTGTGAAATGAACTGTTACACAACCTGTGGAAAAGGCAATACACAGTGCATAGAGACATTCTGCGCAGAGAATGAGGGAAGAAAGATACATTTTGCGTGCTTTAAATAGATGAAACTACAACAATCTGAAAAGAGATACATTTTGACTATTTAGGCAGACATTATCCAAGCAATATTTTTTGTGGTGTTTTCTGCCACATGTTTGGACAAATAATTACAAAACATTCATGGATAAACCACGATGATCGACCTAAAGCCTAGAACCGGTATAATCTTGTAGCCACTAAACCCAGCTTCGAGGAAGATCTTTTCCCACTCTTGCTCATCTCGCTCACTGCCATCGACAATAGTCATGTAGAGGTCGAACATGACCTGCAGCTCTTTGTACTTTAAGCCTGACGGCCCGGCTCCGACAACTATGTCCATGATTATTACCGTTCCTCCATTCTCTTTCGAAGGAATAGATTTCTTGCAGTTCTTTAGTATCTTCACGCAATCGTCGTGGCCCCAGTCATGTAGAACCCACTGAAAAATACATGTATTCAGAGCTAGAGAAGTAATATGTCTACCTTTATTGATCATTACAAAATGCTCACAGAGTCAATCGATGAGTTTGATACGGCTCATTCCGTTCAAAAATACATTAGTTACGGACATCAAGATGCAATTTTTTCTGTTATATATGAATGCGATTTTCCAAAGATCATATGAACTTTTTCCAAAAACCAGCACGGAGTACAATTGAAGAGAGGAGTACTCGCTGAGTTCATGAAAATCGACATTTTGGATACTGAAAGAGTCTTTAAAATATAACTTTGACCATTCTTTTCTATTGTAATATATTTAAAATGACAAAAAATCTACTTGAAATACTTCTTGCAATAAAAAATGTTGGTTAAAGTTTGACAGCCGTGATGTTAAAAAAAAAAACACTTTCTGTCTGAACTGTACAGAGCAGCTAGTGAGCTAGTAAGAGTTTATTGGAGGCTGCGCGTACATCTTGCTTACAAAACATGCTTGTACCGTTGTACGAAGATCAAAACAAGAAGTTTGCTAGCTGGACACGTACGTACGTACCTTGATGAAGACAGCGTCTGCCGGTGGAACGCTCTCAAACATGTCGCCGCCGACGTGCTTCACGGCGGTGCCAGTCGGCGCCTTCGCGACGACGTGGCCGAGATCCATCACGGTGCATTCCAGGCTCGGGAACGCCTTGGAGATGGCCTGGGATGCCGCACCATGGCCACCGGCGACGTCCATCAGGGAGGTTATCCCCTGGAAGACCTCGCCGCACTCTCTAATGGCGATCTCCATGATGAAGCTGCTGTCGGAGACCATCCCGTCGTTGATTAGCGCGTCGAAGGAGGGGTCCTTGTCGGCCATGTCCCAGAGCGCCACGCCGTGCTGCTGCCTGAAGATGCACGGGTCCGGCATCGCGTGCTCGAACCACGTGCCGATCCCGAGGAAGGGGGTGATGAAAGCGGGGTCGAGGATCATGGACATTATCGCGGCCAGGCTCCGGGAGCCGACGAGGAGGCGGGACACCGGCGTGAGGGCGTACAGGGGCTCGGTGGCCGTGTCAGTGCCGTTTGCGGTAGCGTCCGGGACGACGTTCTGCGGCTGCTGGACGCTGAAGACGCCGGAGACGGTGAGCACGCGCATGAGGCGGCGCAGGCAGGGGATCTTGGAGTGGTGTACTTTGACCCTGGCAACTATCTGTGAGAGAGTGGCGGCGCCGCCGTGGTGGTGGATGGCGTCGGCGAGGCGGAGGTCCAGCGCGGACTTGACGGCAATGGACTTGATGTAGGAGAAGGAGGTTGCCCATAGCTCGTGTTCGGCGTCGAGCAAGGCCTGGTCTGTGCTCTGGCCGTTAAGCGCCATGATTGATGGAGTGTGCTTCTGCTTCTGTTTTGTGTTGGTGGAGAACCTAAATGCTGCCTCTTCATATAGAGACCGACGCGCCGCTCCTGGTACGCAAAAATACAGTTTGAGCAGTGCGACGTTTGTAAGAGCATCTCCACCCGGGCCCTCCAAATCGGTGTCTGGCACCCATGCCGGACATGTGTCCGGTTAATTGGGGGTGCAGCCCACAGTGGCGCCCCCAAAAAAAAAAAAAACTTAAACAAATATAGACAAATTTAAACGATATTCAAATTTCATTCATATTTGTTATATATTACAAAAAGTTTGAATGAAATTTGAGGAAACTAAACCCTAACCCTAGTCTACTCCTCGTCGGTGGTGTCCAACCACCAGTCGTTGCTGTCGTCGTCGTCGAGCACAACGTAGGCGGAGGACGAGCCGACACGGCCGGTGGACGCGCCCTGTTGGCGGCGCGGTGCACGGCTGCAGGAGGCGCCGTCGGAGGAGGAGGAGGCGGCCGTTGCCACCGAGGTGGCCACGGTGCCATGTACCCGGGGCTGTCGCGCTCGATGGTGACCACCGAGTCCGCGATCACGGTAACCCCGGCGAGTCGCCATCGTGGTCGTTCCGCAGCACGGCGTACCCGTAGGGGATCGTCTCCATCGGCAGCGGCGGCGACCTGGGGCGGCGCAGGTAAAGCCGGTCGCGCGGTGGGGTTTGCGCTCGGGGTCGAGAAACGGGGTAGGATTCCCCGTTGCGGCATGCCGGCGGGCGGCCTCGATGGCCGTAGCCACCGTGTGGCCGGTGCTCTCCCACCAGTCGTGACGCCCATCCACGTTCCAACGGCCAGACGCCGTGGAGTCGACCGTTGTTCTATCCGCGCCGGCGTAAATGCTTGCGTGGGAACGCCGCTATGCCGGCGCGTGGACTGCCGCGCACGCTGTCGCGGGCGTTAATGCGACGCGTGGTGGCAGGCCTGCCGCCATGTAGTCGCCTCGCCTCCCGTCCCATCTAGTCGCGTCGTCTCGGAGACCGCCCGACGACTGCGCGGGGACATTAACGCAGGCGGAACGGCCTCCTGCACGCCCTCATTAACACGGGTACGGCGGCCTGTCTCTATGATGTGTGGGCCACCCCTGTCGGAGGGCATGTCCACCCATGTCCGGCACCCCCGAAAAGGCCTCCAAGTTTGGAAGCCCTTTCGGGGTGCCGGACACGATTTCGCGCGGCCCGACCCTTTGGGGGTGCCGCTGGTGGCCGATTTTAGCGTCCGGACCCCCAATGTGCCTTTTGGGGGTCATTTGGAGCCCCCGGTAGAGATGCTCTAAGTGACGCAACATCAAAGGTGAAAGGTAGGGAGATACTTCTCCGGTACAGTGGTTACAGAATCTCATTTCTCCTTTGAATAGTTCTCCGTTGCGTTGAATACAGCATCAAAAGGCCAGAGAAGCTATACGTTCGAAGTAGCAACAAATATTCTTCCTAGGGCAAGATTAGCTAGCGGTGTAAAAAAAAATCAAGAACAAGCTTAAGCTCGTCCCAAACTTCTTGACGAGGCGATGCATGCATGGTTAGTTTGTACTCCCTCCGTTTTTTAATATAAGATGTTTTAGGTGTTACACATGTTGTATATATGCACACTAAAATGAGTGAACATGCACATAAAAATGTGTCTACATACATTTGTGTGCATGTGCATGTGGACAAAAGCTAAAACATCTTATATTAAAAAACGGAGGGAGTAGCATGCAACTTTGGACCTACGTTTGTATGGCAATACGTGTAGGCTTTGACTCAGTTTTCGGTCAATCTCTCAACATGAAATGTAGCAAGACAATTCAACTTTTCTAGCAAAGGTCACCTACTGAAACTATACTAGCCTTTTCAAGGTAGTTTTTTTCTTCTTTTTTTTTGGCGGGAAAGATAGCTATGTTATCATTCTCTAGCTAGTCGAGATAGACACAATCCTTTCTTAACAGATACGGAGTACTACATTTTTGGTACGCTCTCCAAGGTTAATTAAGAGTAATTTGATGCATGCAAGTTGCTCTTTCGAGCAGCATTCTAGTGTGATCGATGAAAGGGGTGACCAAAGCATCAGCAAGAGTTAGAGCTCTTCCCCAAATTCAAGCAGATAAAATATTAACCTCCTTATACTCGTGCTGAGTAGAATATGATATACAGCTCACCTGTCGACTGTCGCCTGACACTCGATTCGCGTTTCTACCTGGCTGCATTTGCCTACATGGTCGCAAACTTGCTGTATACAATTACTTACGCACCGATCAATGGTCAATTAGTTGTACCAGCGAAGTGGAAAGACTATTCATCGAAAGATGTCAAATTTGGAGGTATTTTTTTTTTACTTTATTTGATTTTTTTCAAAAAACGGTCAAAATAGTCACCATGACTATTCATCGAAAGAGGTCAAATTTTCTAAAACTATCAATATTTGTGTGATATGACCACTAGTTGTGTATCTTAAAATGATTTTTGAAAAAAATTCAGACCAAACTATCAAACACTTGTAGTTCAAATTTGATTACTTTTGGAAAATCGGCATAAATTCATTTAACTAGGCGAAATTAGATAGAAATCAAGAAAATTCCAAATACTTGGGGATTATCCATCAAATGTGGACTACTCTTTGCGAGAATTAGACAGGTGTCATTTTGCACCATATATTTTGTACTTGGTTCACAAAAAAATCATTTTTGTCACTTAGAAATAGGAAAATGATATTTAAAAAAATAATTTGAAAATCCCTTCGGAACCATTGTTTCCTAAACCAAGATACACCTATTTGTCGAATATGAGAACTTTATCGCAAACTATGTCGTGGGAATGGTCATAACTTGGTCATTTGGCTTGAAACCTATAGATGTTTATACATGATAGATCTTTTTGTGAAGATTTTTTTGAATAATTTATCAAAAATCAAGTTTATCATTTTTCATAGAAACTAGTACACATGAAAGAACTCCATGCCATAGGATACCTTTTTTGGAGGTTTTTTTTTTCACTTTTTTTTGATTTTTTTCAAAAAAGGTCAAAATGGCCACCATGACTATTCATCGAAAGATGTCAAAATTTCTAAAACTATCGATATTTGTGTGATATAACCACTAGTTGTGTACCTTAAAATGATTTTTAAAAAAAATCAGACCAAACTATCAAACACTTGTAGTTCAAATTTGGATTACTTTTGGAAAATCTGCATAAACTCATTTAACTAGGCGAAATTAGATAAAAATCAAGAAAATTTCTAATACTTGGGGATTATCCATCAAATGTGGACTACTCTTTGTGAGAATTATACGGGTGCCATTTTGCACCATATATTTTGTACTTGGTTCACAAAAAAGTAATTTTTGCCACTTAGAAAAAGGAAAATGATATTTATAAAAATAATTTGAAAATCCCTTCGGAACTATTGTTTCCTATATCATGATACACCTATTTGTCGAATATGAGAACTTTATCACAAACTATGCCGTGGGAATGCTCATAACTTGATCATTTGGCTTGAAACTTATAGATGTTTACACATGATAGACCTTTTTGTAAAGATTTTTTTGAACAATTTGTCAAAAATCAAGTTTATCATTTTTCATAGAAACTAGTACACATAAAAGGACTCCGTGCCATTGGATACCTTTTTTGGAGTTTTTTTTTACTATATTTGATTGTTTTCAAAAAACGGTCAAAATGGTCATCATGACTATTCATCAAAAGAGGTCAATTTTTTCTAAAACTATCGATGTTTCTCTGATGCAAAAGATGATATGGATGTCATATTTGCATTCCTCTCATTTTTCTAATCGACTTAGACATTTTAATTGTCAAATTTCGATTTACGGATTTAAAGATATGAATTATTCCATATTAAATGTAAAAAGAAAAAAATAAAGTAAAATTCATTTTATTATTATTATTTATTCAAAATATACTATTACATAATAATTGTTACTTATTCCAATAAATTTTTAAAATTTATATAATGAAAAAGTGTAACATCATAACCAGGAGTTAATATGATTGATAGGATGCTAATATCAGTAAGTTCTAACTTCTCATTTAGAAACTAATTTGGAAGGAACTCAAAAGTTAAGCATGCTTGGGCTCGAGCAATTTGAGGATAGGTGACCGAATGGAAAGTTTGACCAGGATAAGTACTTTGACCTATGATTAAGTGTGTAATTAGAGATTAAGTATGTGACTAAGTGAGAAATTTCAAAATAGAATTAAAAAATATAAAAAGAGTTCAAAAAAATTATATAAAAAGGGTTTATTGGAAAAAATATGCCGACGGTAAAGCCGTCGGCGTAGGGGGAGCTATGCCGACAGCTACGCCGCGTGCAAAAAAATATAAAAAGAGTTCAAAAAAAATTGTGATAGGAAAAAAATACAAGTAACTGAGTTTCGATGAAGATGAACTGAACAGACAAAGGCGTCATGCAGAATCAACTAATAAACCCAAATTTGAGTGTACATCTACTTTCTGGTGAACCAAGCCGCCCCATTCGAAGATACTTAAATTAGGCCATATGATTTGTTTTCCTTCCAATGATCTATTAATCAATGAGGTTTTGATAGTAGAGAAGCTGCAGGAGTATACATGTACGTGCAATCCTGATTGGATTTTTTCCGGGAGAACTGATTAGAGCTGGCCAACCTGGTTTGAGTGAATTGGATGAGGTAGCAGTTATTGATAGTGTGTCCATGTCCCTGACTACACCTCTGTATGATTCAAATCATGAATAGTACCAATTGATCTCGCGCCAGCTGGACTCATGTTACGAGAAGCTCGAACCTTTCTATTCCTGATTTTGGAGCACAGTATTCATATATAGCCCTACTCTAACTCTGCCCACCAATTAATAGCACCATGTTTATTAAGACCATCATAAACTCGCTATTTTTTTAAATAATACATTTTTTACGGAAAATCGACGAATATTACGCGGTCTGAGATTATTTCAAAAATAATACACCATAATTTGCGGTCACAACGATAGGTACTAATCGTCGGGGGCCAGGACGATTAGTGTCTATCGTCGGGGGCCTAGACGATTAGGTCTTGGGTGGGCCAGCCCACATCGGCTTGTCGTCGACGATTAGTACCTATCGTCTGGGGCCACAACGATAGGTACTAATCGTCCAGGCCCTGGACGACTGGTGCATGCACGCATGCTCACGTTAGCAAAGCAAGAGCAGACGATCAGCTCGACGTGTGTGCTCGCCGGGCTGCCGTGCATGCTCGCCGTGTGTGGTCGCCGGGCTGCCGTGCGTGCTCGCCGGGCTATCCGTGTGTGCACTCGCTGGCTCGCCGGACTGCCGTGCGTGCGGGCGCTCGCCGACGCGGACAGGCTAGCTGTGCGTGGTCGCCGGGCTGCCGTGCTAGGATGTGTGCACTCGCACATGCACGCATGCATGCACGCACGAGCCCGAGCTGGCTGTGTATGCACTAGCACTCAACGATCGATCGATTGAATTGCTCGAGTTGTCTAGCAACGAAACCACACGCGTCAACGGCGAGCCAGCGAGTGCACACACGGCTAGTCCGGCGACCACGCACGGCGAGCACGCACGTCGAGCTGATCGTCTGCTCTTGCTTTACTAACGTGAGCAACGCATGCATGCACTATTACCTATCGTTGTGGCCCCCGACGATTAGTACCTATCGTTGTGGCCCCCGACGATTGGTACTTATTGTATTGGCCGCCGACGAGCAGGTCCTCCAGCACGTGCAGCCGACGAACGATGACCCAATCGTCCTGGCCCCCGACGATTAGTACCTATCGTTGTGGCCGCAAATTTGGGTGTATTATTTTTGAAATAATCTCAGACCGCGTAATATTCGTCGATTTTCCGTAAAAAAATGTATTATTTAAAAAAAATAGCCATAAACTCTGCAAGTTAATTTATAGTCTTAAAATACTTTCTTTTTTCTTGCGTGAGATCAGAGGTGAGTAATTTCTACTTTGCAATTCAATGTATGAGGCGATGAAAGCAAACTTACCGTTCAGAGCCAATGGTGTATATGAATATGTATATGTTGGGCTGTGGCCTAGGCGAGCGTGTCCTCTTTCTGCAATGCAGATTTGATATGACCGCCGCCATGAACGCCAGGAGTACAATTTTAGAGGAAAAGAACAGCCACGATTAGGGTCAGTCTTCCATCGCTGTCTATGGATTTGGCGAGCACATTGCCATAATCTGGAGTATCTACATGACCGCTGTCAGCCAACATGAACAGCACCTGTAGGCTGTAACAATCGATCTGCTTGTCTACATGGCCCTTCCTCTCTGTTTATATCATGTCGTCCTTGTCGAAAACAGGAAAAGACCTTGCTCAGCTGCTCGGTAACCATGCCATGGGTATTTCACCTGCAACGGAGAAGATCAGGAAAGCAACTTATAATTGCTGAAACGATCAGCTCTCAGCCTCTCACCTGCTAGAGTCTACAGCCTCATGTGCTGCCAAATCTTCATAGATATAGTAATATCTTAAACTATGATGCCCAGGAAAAATCACCGATCGAATGGCTATACGAAGGAATTGAGACCACTGGCTCAAAGATAAAAATTCTAATAGTACGTACACAGCTTGCACGCGGTGGTGGCTCTTGGTGGTTTTCTGGCGGAGTGACATAGGGCCTAGTGGCCGGTGGTGGAGTCTGATTAGACTTCTGAAGCAAATCTAGGAGGACACGTTGATGGAGAGGTGAATGGTGGCCTGGCGATGCAATCAGGCACGTAGCTTGCGGCAAATTGGGGTTGCTTATCATTTTAATTAGGGTTTGTGTGCCTTGATTAGGCGATAGGAGCAGCTAGGGTTGTGGCTCGCGAGGGAGAAAGAGTGGTGCCGATGAGAGGAGGGACCGGAAAGGAGATCGAGGAGTCGTGCATCTCAGCCATAAATTTTATATCCAACGGTTGAAATAATTTGGATGGTATGTCTCAACCTGGTGCCTCTATTATAAACCCCTTATATTGATTTTACTATATAATAATAGATAGATTTCTTGCGTATAACACAATTTTTTTAGCGAAGTGGAACGCTCCATGAAATCCAACAACTGTAGAAACATACATTGCTTTTGGTAACACAATACATAGAGGTAAAAATTAATTAATACACGCATCATACATAATTGCTTGAATCTTACTGGCCGAATGAGGTCTTATTGGACAATGAAAGACAAATCCCCACATATTTGCACCAATGAAGGATTCGATGTTCATGGGAAGACCTCAATGATCGATCGCACACCTAGAACAGGTGTTATTTTGTAGTCGCTAAATCCTGCTTCAAAAATGATCTTCCTCCACTCCGACTCATCTCGCTCGATTCCATTGACGAACATGATGAAAAGATCGAACATGACTTGTGTCTCTTTGTGCTTCATGTCTTGTGGCCCAGCTCCGACGACCATGTCTACGATTATGACCTTGCCTCCATCATTTTTTGGGGCGATAGCTTTCTTGCAGTTCTTCAATATCTTGACGCAGTCACCGTCACCCCAATCGTGCATGACCCACTGCACAATCAAAATATGAAAGACATAGTCTCGCAATTACTTATGAGGTTAGGACATCTCCTACGTGGCAAAAAATGTTCGTAAGAATGGGTAAAAGTCGACTTTTTAACCGAATTTGAACACTGAGTTTCAATCCAAGTGAAAAAAAGACTAAGATGAAGATCGAGGGGGAATCTTGTATCACACGGTTGCCACCTTGTATTTCTCACTCTGAGCCTCTCTAGGCACCGCGCTACCATGGCCAAAGATGAAGAGGTGGCCGGGCGACGAAAGTTCAATGATAGTAAGTATATAACAAAATAAGTAGTTCATGCATGTTGGATGCAGCGTTTTGGAGGCCCAGCTCCATGTAGTTGTTTATTTTTAAAAATTTGTAAATTACATATTGGAGTTTCAAAAAAATAAAACAAATCTTGTATGTACATTATGTTGTCTGCTGCCAATGTGTAAAATCTCAAATAGAAATATGTTGTATTCTTGGCTCTGCAAAAATGACAAAATATGAATCTGAAAGTAGTGAATAGTGCACAATTTGAACTCTGTCAGATTTTGTTATTTTTGTGTAATCCGGACTATGAATTATTTTGAGTTGAAATTGTTGGTAGAATGCACTATTGTCTATGTCCCGGATTTCTTTTAAATTATTGAGAATTTCGGAATATGATGTTCGAATTTCGTGAAATATAGGGCTATATGTACTCGACCTCCGTCTTTACTTCCAAAGCATGTTTAGCAATAAGACACACTGTATGCTTCTAGTTTCGTATAGTGTCAACCTCGTTTTCCATCACATCACTCAGTTTATAGGCTTGCATTTGTTTTGACTATGTGCATCTCACCATCTCCCGTGTAGAGTTGGAGGCTATAAAACATCTACTCTAGTCTAAGAAAACTATTTTTCCATTGGTGTGGATCAAAGTCATGTTGTTTGCGCGATCATGACTGATGTCCTGTCCTGTCAATCGATATACCAAAACCAAATACTGGATGACGCACCTTGAGGAAGACGGCGTCTGCTGGCGGAACGCTCTCAACATGTCGCCGGCGATGTACTCCACGTCAGTACCGGTTGGAGCCTTAGCGACGACGTGCTCAAGGTCTAGCACGCTGCATTTCACGTCCGGGAACGCCTTCGCGATGGCCTGGGCCGCTCCACCGTGCCCGCCGGCGACGTCCACCAGGGAGCCTATCCCCTGGAAGACGCCGCCGCACTCCCTGATGGCAATATCCATGAGGAAGCAGCTGTCGGAGACCATGCCGTCGTTGACGAGCGTGTTGTACGACGGGTCCTGGTCGGCCATCTCCCAGAAGGTCTTGCCGTGCTTCAGCTTGAAGAGGTCCGGGTCCGGCAGCTCGTGCTGGAACCACGTCCCGAGGTCGGAGAACGGGGAGACCAGGATGGGGTGGAGCAGCATGTTCATGACAGGGACCATGTTCGCCGAACCGACGAGGAGACGGGACGCCGGCGTGAGCGCGTAGACGGCCTCGCCGTCAGCGGAGTGCTCTGTTCCAAACACGCCGGAGACGGTGAGCACGCGCATGAGGCGGCGCAGGCAGGAGATCTTGGAAGGGTGGAGCGTGGCCGTGGCGGCTATCTGGGTCAGGGTGGCGGCGCCGCCGTGGTGATGGATGGCGTCGGCGATGCCAAGGTCCAGGGCTGACTTGAGCGCCATGGACTTGATGTAGCCGAACGTGTTGTGCCAGAGCTCGAGCTGAGCATCGAGCAAGCCCTGATCGAGATTGTGCTGCTCCCGGTTGACCGCCATTGCTACTGTGTCTCGTATCGTATGTGCCTGTCTGTCAGTGGACTGCATGCTATAGATAGAACACTGCATCTATTTATAGACCGCACAATGTTTCAAGGTGATGAAAGAACTTTTAATAAAGGTACATATATAACACAAGCACGCGACCCACGTTGTGCATATAGAACACACTCGTCGCCGATGGGGCCAACTCAACTGATTCAGTCTGACATAAGGATCACAGGATGCTGGTGACGTTGTCACATTTGACACTGCTTTTGGCACCAATAAGGAATAGCAACCATTTGGTGTTTTCCTTGTACTCAATCAGTTTAGGGAGACTACAATTTTTGGTGCTGCATTGTTGTTTGATGAAACATTTCCCCTTTTGAGTGGCTCTTTGGCACTTTTCTAGCTGCACATAATGGAAGGTAACCTAGAACTATTTTTACTGATGAAGATGCTGCTATGGGAAAAGGTGTAGAAGCGGTGTTCAAAGAAGCATACCATGGACTTTGTACCTTTCACATAATGCAAAATGCTGTCAAACATCTATCTCCAATCAAGGGTGAAGCAAAAGATGAGGGAGAAGAGGAAGATGAGGCTAAAAGTATTCTCACTGATTTTGCTGCTTGTATGTATGGCTATGAGGACAAGGCAGCATTTGAGGAAGCATTTGATAATATGAGGTGTAAAGTGCATAAGCAAACTTGGTTAAATAGTATCTACAAGGTCAAACAAAAATGGGCTGAATGTTTTATGAGAGATGTCTTCAGTTTGGGAGTGAGAAGTACACAACTAAGTGAGAGCTTCAACAATTAAAGAACCATTTAAAATCTGATTTTCATATTGTCAGATTCTTGAAGCATTTTGAAAGGACAGTGGAAGACAAAAGAAACAAGGAGTTGCAATCTTAATTTGAAGCAAGGAAAAATATACCAAGAATGAAGATGAGCACCCCCATGTTGGTACAAGCAAGCCAAGTATTCACTCCAATTATAAGCTTTCCAAAGTGAGTATGAAAGATCAATGGCTGCATGCACTAAATTATTGGATGTAGACAAATATGTTGTTGGTATTGGTAGTTTTCATGGTGATTCAACTTATGAGGATGAGCGCCTAGTGATAGGTGATCCTCTAAACAAAACAACAACATGTTCTCGTGGAATGTTTGAAAGGACAGGAATATTGTGTGGCCATGGACTGAAAATTCTTGACTTGATGAACATAAAAACATTGCCAATACATTATATCTTGAAGAGATGGACTAGAGAAGCACGTAAAGGAAGTATATTGGACAAGCAAGGAAGTAGTGTGATAGAAAATCCAAAACTTGAAGCTATGCTTTGGTAAAAGGAACAATATCATAAATTTCATACTATGGCACATAAAGCGGCCTGCTCTACGGAATGTCGTTTGCTGTTAGAAACTGCACTTGATTTCGTTGGTCCAAAGTTGGAGGAAAAGCTCAGTGCATCTACTAGTGTTGTAAATCAACCAAGTGATGACCAAGAAAATGCTGACCCAAATATGCAGCAAACAGATGACTTGCTAAGAGCTGCGCAGCTGAAGAAGAAAGAAGTGTTGGATATTTATGATCTTTGGCTAAAGTCGATGCTACAGTAGGTCGGTATGAACAGTGCCCCTGATCGGGGGCAATTCTCGTCTAACCAAGTGTCGGTCCCCCTGGTGTGCAATGCAACTATAAAAGGAGAGAAAGAGAATAGAGGCTGGTGGCTGCTCTAAGTTACACTACCTCTCTCTCACACCCCAAAAATTCAACCAAAAGCTCTCTCCTTGCTCACCGATCATAGCAACGCATTGAAACACCAGGAAGGACCAGAACACACCTTGCACAAGCTCTGGTGGAAGATCTGATGATGGGAACACTTCAAGATCAAGGTAATTCGGCTAATCTTCCTATTGTGTGGCCTAAGCTTAAGCTAGATGATCCTGAAATCTTCCAACAATGGTATCAGAGCAGTCTAGCTGTAGGCTTGGCCCCTCAATCATGCTAAGATCATGCTCAAGATCAATAGATCTTACTTATGTTGCTGTTTATCAAGAGCACATCTTTTTTTCCTTATGATTATGTGAAGAATATGTGCTCAAGTAAGTTGTTTGAGCAACCTTTTGTTGCTGTCTCAAGCTTATGTTCAAGATGTCCTCATGTTCATGTTTATAAGTGAGCTGTTCTTCCTATGATATTAAGTTTATTTTAAGTTCTAGCCCTGAAAATACTAAAGTGGATCTGGGGTTTCAATTTAAGCAATTATTCAGAGGGGATTAATGTTATCATGCAAACCCTAAAGTAAATCCCCAAATTTTGAAACCCTAGAACTGAAATTTTATTTTTTCCCCTGTAATTAAGCTTGTGGTTTCGGTTTATGTAACGAATTGATGGGGAAAGAAGCAAATTATGCATGAATCTTGATGCTTTTCCCAAATCCGAGACCCTAACTCAAGAAATTACATGATTCCCTTATGTTTTAATCTTGTGGTTTCGGTTTATGCTGATGATTCTCCCCAATCCGAAACCCCAAGTTATGAAATTCCCCAAATTATGAGGATCCCTAGCCCTAATGGTAATGAACTAATGATTATGATGGTGACGGATTTTACCTTATGAGACTCGTCGCCGTCGCTGGCCACGGCGGCGTCTGAGCCATCTCATTATGCTGGCAGGTGTGCTTGAGCTCGCACCCGAGCCACCTCGCCGTCCGCTGCACCGAACCGTGGCGGTGGTTCCTCGCGCACTCGTTGCCGATTGAAGCCCGCTGCGGTGCCAGACATGGCGTTGGTGGTCAATGCCGACGCGGGGATGCCCGCTCGTGCACCGCCACCATGCAAAGGGCGCCGCCCAGCGCCGCTCGACGGAGCTGCACGCTAGCCAAAGCCGCACGCAGTTCCGGCGAGGGGGTCTGGACGACACTGATACCCTCTCCTTTGGTCGCGCCGTGCTCGTCGCCGCCGCCTTGCTGTGCGCTCTCTCGGTCGCCTCTCTTGTCGCCGTCGCGGGAGAGAAGAGGGAGAAGGGGAAATGGATCGAGAGAAATGAGGGCTAGGGTTCGCGGGGGTAGCGGCTGCGCGCTGGCTTTGACCCAGACGCGTACGTTCCTGACTGTCGGATCTTCATCCGACGGCTCATGTCTACTGCGGCCAAACTGGGCTTGAGCCCAAGGGGAATCAGGGGGAGTGTTACGGGCTGGGCAATTTTTGGCCCAGTTCGGGAGGTTTTTGGCCCGAATTTAAAAAAATTATGGGCTGCGTACTTAAGCTTTGGGGCTAAAATAAATAAAGTTTTAGGGCTAAATTGAATAAGTTTTAAAAATAATGTTTATGTTTACGCTTTTTGGTGCCAAGTTATTCTTTGGTGGTTTATTATATCATCATGCATTTATGTGCCATATTAAGTTACTTTTAATGCATTTTTATTATGCTTCGTAAATTCTTTTATGGCATTAGAATTAGGATGATGATTATTGCTATCATGATGTCATAATGTTTCTACTGCAAAATTAAATTTATAAATCCTCAAATTAAGCATGGCTAATGTCTGTCATTCTGGCTAAAGCTGATTGGCGGGCATTTTGACCATGACATTTTCTGTTGGTCTGGTTCGCTTCTGGCCAAAGATGATGTGAGCTAGATTGATGAAAGAATTATATATGTGAGGATTTCGTTAAGTGTGGTTCTTTTGGCCACAAATTTTTATTGATTCTTACCCATCTCTGGCTAAAGCTGTTTTGGGTTCGATCAGTAAATAAAGTTCATAATGTTGATGCTTGTTAAAGCATCTGATTCATTTTGCAGCATTTAATGACTCTTTATTGTCGGGAGAATTAATAGCATGGAGTAACTAAATGATAGCAATTATGTTTCATGGAAGGAGAAACTAGAGATTACTCTAGTTTTTGCTGAATATTGATTATGTTCTCCTTCATGATCCTCCTAATAGTACCGACAGAAGGTACTGAAAATATGATGCCCTGAAAAGGGATTATGATGATGTGAGAAAATTAAGTGGAGGATTTAAGTTAAGTCTTTTGATCTCACATAAACTTAAGTTTTGGGCATAAATATCCCTAAAGTTGACTCTCCATGGTTATACTTCATTAAACCATGGATTGCCATGTTTACGTGCCCATCAATAAGGTTTTTGTCCTTAAGCCATGCATGTTCAATAAAGTTGTTTCGATTATGTGTCTCCAATTTAAATAAAGTGTGGTTTGTGTTTGTCATTCTGGCCAAAGCTGATTGATAAGTATCTAATCACAATATTTTGCTGGTCTTGTCCATTTCTGGCCAAAGCTGATATGGGCTAGATTAGTAAAAGAAGTTTAAGATGCTATAAAGTCTAACATGTATTTGTTATTCTGGCCAAAGCTGATTAACGAATATTTGCCCACAAAATTTTGTTGTTCTGGTCTATTTCTGGCCAAGCTGATGTAGATCAGATCAACAAAAAAGTTTATGATCTGGGAAAATTGCATGCATAAGGCTTACAGACATAATGAAATAGGCCACAAATATTTAAGTACCTTCGGAGAATTAAGGTAAAAGACATCAATTGTCTTAGATACGCTTCTATTATTAAGTGTCTTTGATTAGTTCCCAGATCAATTAACTTATGAATTTTTTGAACATTTATGATCATTATCATGATTATTAAGCTATCCCTAACTAAGTAATCTCCAATTATGATGGAACCAAAGGGAATTTTTGGTTGGAGATTTAATGATTATTTTGGGATAGGTTGTGGCACGTGAATTCATTCTGACCAAAGTTGATTGGATACATGTGTTATTCCCTAAATATTAATGTTTACATGAGGAATTATGTTCTACATGATCACTATAAAATATTTGTGATCATGAATTTTATCCCTATTGCTAATCTTTTTCAATTCAGCCATAATGTTTTCGGCTGATTTAATGCTTCTTATGAGAAATGAGTTAAGCTTATGTACATATTATTGTTTCATGAAGTCATAAGTAATGAAGTATATACAAAAATAATGAGCTCTCATTAAAGAAATTTCGATTACTAAAGTATTGATGAGAATCCAATGGATTTCTTGTCTATTAATGTTTATTAGGAGCAAAACCCAGTAAGAATCTAGGGGAGTGTGCCAGTAAGGATCTAGGAAAATAATTTCCTAGTCCATTTACAATAAAGTTTATCTGGCATTAATGCAATTTGGAGAAGCTTCTCGAAATTTTATAAGATTATGTTGATCATGAAAATTCTCATGATTTAATTATGGAGCTTTTGAGTTCATGTTGTTATGTCATCTACAATAAAACACAAAAGTGGACTGTGATTAAGCTCAAAGGATTTTATATCCATAAGAAAGTGTATAAACAATTTAGATAAAGATGCTATATGCATAATGTTATTATGGCCTCATAAATAAGAAAGTTTTAAAGATGGACTGGAGGCTAATGTTTAAAGCTACTGGAAGATTTCCATTAGCCTAAATTAAGTTCTTCATCCTCCATTCAAATAATGTGTTTCGTGCTACAAGTTTTACAGACTTCTCTACTAAAGGTGGAATATTTATTATGGAAGTTCGTCGAAATGTTGAGCTATGGCTCAGTCCACATTTCGAGGGGAGAATTGAACTTCCCAGGAACTACAAATTAAGTAAGAAGCTCTTCTTCGAATATGTTTTATATTCCATCACTAAGGTATTTTAAATTTGAGGTTAAGTTGAGTTTTTTATCAAGTACCACATTTAGTCAGATTTCTTAAGATTCCATATCCTAAGGGTATCATTATTACTAAGAATTTTCGTGCCATGTTTACTTAAGTAAGATACAAGTTTTTGGTTCTGCTCTCTATAATAGTTCTCCTAAATCACTTAAGGAGGATAATAAAATAATGAAATTTAAGAGAGAGCAGTCAAATATTGCATGGCAATTAAGAACTCCATCATGGATACCATGCCATCTACTAACTCCCAGATATTATGGACCATTTTTTCCCCAATTGGTCTCTCTAAAGTTTAAGCAGCGGGTTTGACGAAAGACTTGTTGATATAATGATATGACTGGGAGTTTGTGAGAAAAGTGGCACATGATCACCGAATTTAAAATTTTGGAGACGAAAACCATCCTTTATGAAATAAAGAATTAATAATGATGATCAATTGTCCTTGAGACAATAAGCATCTTATAATGGTACAAAGTTCAATAATAATTTTTGATGAATCAGTCTTATGTTAATTATGAGCAATAGGGATATTGCATAAGACCCGGGAGTTTTCTCTCGGGGTTGATAAGTTCATCTTGGTGATGTACTTTAAAGTTATTAAGACTCACTAAGATTGGTCCATTAAAAGGAGTATTAAGTTCACCCTAAAGTTTATGTTTACTCCCTCAAGGGCAATAAGTTTTTCCTTACGTTGTCACTAATGCTTAAGTTATTATGTGCCCTAAAGATCTTGTGTCCGGGATATCTTGGCAGACATAAGTCCGGGTTTGGACCTCCCGGAAAATACTTAAGAAAAGCTTTGCCTAGTTGGCACAAGCACTAAAGTAATTGTGTGATAATATATCACATTATGGGATTACATGCTCACATTCAAGAAACAATAATGACCACCAAGTTGTGGATCTTTAAGGTATTCTGCAAGGAGTGAAAATCCTTTTCAGTTCTATCCACAAAAGTTCCACTCTTGCAGGGGGAGCCATATTGTGGAATGGCTTCACCCAAATTCTTAAAGTCATCGTTAAGATGAAAATTAAATTGTGGCATGTTTCGATCCCTATGTTTTAAGATATGGATTTGTGTCCCTGATCCATATAAATTCAAGAATAAGGAATTTTATTAAGAAATTTATCCCGGGACATATTATAAGAGTGCAGTCTACTCGAGTAACATGTCAAAAGGTTCCTGCCAGACCTAAGACATTGTGAAAGATTGAATACAGAGTCAATTATGTTCAAGGCCTTGATGAATTAAGTTTTGGTGTTCAACAAATAAGTATTAGATTTACGACATAAGGGTTGAACACATATAAAGTAAATTTTGGGTGCTTGTATGTAAGCATTACATAAGATATTAAGTTCTAAGTAGCATATTTAAGAGGCTTGCCTTCTAACGTTGCCGACATTAAGTTTATGTGGCAGCCTATTATTAAGGGACTAATTATGACTCTGAAAACATATTTGTGTTCTCTCATTAAGCGTGGGCATAAGGTCAAGTACATTTGTATATAAGAGAACCAACTGCACTTTTGGGACCATTATGACACATCTCCCCAAACACTAAGAAGGGTTTGTCTCTTCGCTGGAATGATGTACTGTAGTCAATTAGTTCAGCGGTACTTAATTGACCGTTGTAATTTATTGTCTCTGTATAAGTTCCGACAAAAGGACTGATACGTCTCAAACGTATCTATAATTTTTGATGTTCCATGCTTGTTTTATACCAATTGCTACATGTTTTGCATCTACTTTATATCACTTTTATACATTTTTTGGGACTAACCTATAAACAAGATGCCGAAGTGCCAGTTCCTGTTTTCTGCTGTTTTTGTATTCCAGAAAAGCTAGTCTGGAAATATTCTCGGAATTATACGAAACTTCACGGGGATCCCTATTTTACCACTAGGGCGCGGGTCCCCCCTGGCGCGCCCTAGGGTGGTGTGGGCCCCTCGGGGGTCGTCAGCCGCCGCACTTTCGCCTACTTATTCCCCCCGACGCGAAAACCCTAAGTGTCTGAGCCAATATCCACGAAAAGTTCCAGAGACGCCGCCGCCGTCAACCCTAGCTCGGGAGGGTCCAGAACTCTTCCCGGCACCCTGCCGGAGAGGGGAATCGTCACCGGAGGCTTCTACATCGCCATGCCTGCCTCCAGAGTGATGCGTGAGTAGTTCATCCTTGGACTACGGGTCCATAGCAGTAGCTAGATGGTTGTCTCTCCAATTTGTGCCATCATGTTTAGATCTTGTGAGCTGCCCTACATGATTAAGATCATATTATTGTAATGCTACATGTTGTGTTTGCTGGGATCCGATGAATATTGAATACTATGTCAAGTTGATTATCAATCTATGCCCTATGTTATTTAAGATCTTGCATGCTTTCCGTTACTCGTAGATGTTTTGGCCAAGTAGATGCTTGTAACTCCAAGAGAGAGTATTTATGCTAGATAGTGGGTTCATGCCTCCGGTAATCTGGGAGAGTGACAGCAAATTCTAAGGTTGCGGATGTGCTGTTGCCACTAGGGATAACCTAACAATGCTATGTCCACGGTCATATGTATTTGTTTACATTACGCACTTTACTTAATGCAATTATCCGTTGCTTGCAACTTAATACCAACAGGGGACTCGGATGACAACCCGGCGGTGGATTATTAGTCATAGACGCTGTTGGATGACGGTCTATGTATTATGTCGTAATGCCCAATTAAATATCATAGTAATCATCATGTCATATATGCATTGTCATGCGCTCACTATTTGTCGATTGCCCAGCTGTAATTTGTTCACCCAACATGTTAGTTATCTTTTATGGAGAGACACCACTAGTGAACTGTGGACCCCGGTCCATTCTTTTACACTGATTAAACCACCACAAACTGCAAACTGTTCCTTTTTCATTCTCTGCAATTTAATACTCATTTTCCATACCATACGTTTAATCCTTTATTTTCAGCAAGCCGATGAGATTGACAACTGATACGTCTCCAGCGTATCCATAATTTCTGCTGTTCCATGCTTATATTATACCATTTGCTACATGTTTTATATACACTTCGTATCACTTTTATGCATTTTCTGGGACTAACCTATTAACAAGATGCCCAGTGCCAGTTCCCTGTTTTCTGCTGTTTTTGGTTTCAGAAAGTTACTTCTGGAAATATTCTCGGAATTGCACGAAACAAAAGGCCAGGTCCCTATTTTTCCAGCACGTACACGGAGTCCGAAGGAGAGACGAAGAGGAGCTAGGAGGTGGCCAAACCATAGGCAGGCGCGGCAGTGGGCCCAGCCGCGCCGCCATGTGGTTTGGGCCCCTCGGGGGTCCGCCGACATCGCCCCTTCGCCTATTTATTCCCCGAGACGCGAAAACCCTAAAACACCGAGCCTTTCATCCAGAACATATTCGCTGCCGCCGTCGTCGTCAACCCTAACTCGGGGGGGGGGGGGGGGGGGGGTTTCTGAAGCTCTTCCCGGCACCCTGCCGGAGAGGGGAATCATCACCGGAGGGCTCTACATGGCCATGCCCGCCTCCGGAGTGATGCGTGAGTAGTTCATCCTTGGATTATGGGTCCATAGCAGTAGCTAGATGGTTGTCTTCTCCACTTGTGCCATCATGTTTAGATCTTGTGAGCTGCCTATCATGATCAAGATCATCTTATTGTAATGCTACATGTTGTGTTTGCTGGGATCCGACTTATATTGATACCTATGTGGAGCTGAATATTATATTATCATGTCTATGTCATTTGTGATCTTGCATGCTCTCCGTTACTTGTTGAAACCTTGGCCACGTGAATACTTGTAACTCCAAGAGGGGGGGTATTTATGCATGATAGTTGGGTTCAACCTCTATTTAACCTGGGATAGTGACAGCAAGTTCTAAGGTGTAGATGTGTTGTTGCCACTAGGGGTAAAACAGCAATGCTTTATTCAAGGATGAATGTATTGTTTACATTACGCACATTACTTAATGCAATTGTCTATTGCTTGCAACTTAATACTGGAAGGGGTACGGATGTTAACCGGAAAGTGCACTATTTAGGCATAGATGCATGCTGGATAGCGGTCTATGTACTTTGTCGTAATGCCCAAATGAATCTCATAGTAGACACCACAACTCACACATGCATGTTTTATGCACTTATCAATTGTCAATTGCCCAGCTGTAATTTGTTTACCCAGCATGTTAGTTATCTTATTGGAGAGACACCACTAGTGAACTGTGGACCCGGTCCATTCTTTTACATCTGAAATACAATCTACTGCAATCATTGTTCTCTACTGTTTTATGCAAACAAACATCATTTTCCATTCGATACGTTTAACCCTTTGTTTTCAGCAAGCCGGTGAGATTGACAACCTCACTGTTAAGTTGGGACAAAATAATTTGGTTGTGTTGTGCAGGTTCCACGTTGGCACCGGAATCCCTGGTGTTGCGCCGCACTACACTCCTCCACCAACACCTTCGAAGCAAATCTCGTTTTCCTACTGGTTCGATTAAACCTTGGTTTCATACTGAGGGAAAACTTACTGCTGCACTCATCATACCTTCCTCTTGGGGTTCCCAACTGACGTGTGACGTACAAGCATTGTTTCTGGCACTATTGCTGGGAGATATTCCCTCTTCAACCTAGAGCCACCAACAACCTCACTGTTTCGTTGGGGCAATGTAGTTTGATTGTGTTGTATGCAGATTCCACGTTCGTGATCGTGTTGCGCGTGCGAGCCACCAACAACCTTCTGAAGAGTTGCTGCTCCTACTGATTCGATAACCTTGGTTTTTTTCTGAGGGAAAACTTGCTGCTGAACTGCATCATACCTTCCTCTTGGGGTCTCCCAACGAACGTGTGATTCACGCCATCAAGCTCTTTTGCTGGCGCCGTTGCCGGGAAGTACTCATCATCACCATCATCATCCTCAAATACTCTCCCGTCAACCAGGCGCCAGCAGGGACGAACTCATAAACTTTCCACTAAAGTTTAAGTTTACGGAGCTCCTAGGTTAAAGAAGTTCCATTTTGATATGAGGTGGTATATTGTAGTAACTGGGTTCTGCGGTACTAAACAACTGACCGCAGTAATGTTTTTGTCCCGTATGCCATTTCATTGATAAGTGGGCTTATAAGTTTAGCCTTACGATCAAGGGGGAGAATGTTGGATATTTATGATCTTTGGCTAAAGACGAATCTGAAGTAAAAAATCATGGCTGCTGCAGTACTGCTACAGTAAGTCGGTGCTACAGTAGGTCGGTATGAACAGTGCCCTGACCGGGGGCAATTCTTGTCCAACCAAGTGTCGGTCCCCCTGGTGTGCAATGCAACTATAAAAGGAGAGAAAGAGAATAGAGGCTGGTGGCTGCTCTAAGTTACACTACCTCTCTCTCACACCCTAAAAATTCAACCAAAATCTCTCTCCTTGCTCACCGATCAGAGCAACGCATTGAAACACCAGGAAGGACCAGAACACACCCTACACAAGCTCTAGTGGAAGATCTGATAATGGGAACACTTCAAGATCAAGGTAATTCTGCTAATCTTCCTATTGTGTGGCCTAAGCTTAAGCTAGATGATCCTGAAATCTTCCAACAAGAAGGTCAATCCAAAAATTTGAGAAGACAAATTGGCTTGATAAGTTGCGCAAGGTGAAGCACAAGACACCTAAACCTGCAACCACAGCCAAAAAAAGGAGCAAAGGTATGTTCTAATCTAGACATAAGAAAACTTGGTTTCATTCATTAATAAACTAATTAGCTAAACTTTCATTGGCAGCAACCAAAAAAGAGGAGCAAAGGAGCAAATGATGATATACAACCTCAAGAAGAGGTAGCAGATGATGGACAGACGAAAGAAGCCAATATGGAGAATGGAAACTACAATGTCATCGAGAGTTTTACCAAACTCCTCACAACTCCTACTTGTAATGATGATAGTCTTTATGGTGGAAACATGTTCTAGTATCCAGATGTTGGCAACATGGTAATTTGAGAGCTAGCAATGCTGTTGGACGTATTTTGGGGGTTAACTGTAGTCTTTTGAGGCCAAATTGTACAAGTGGTCAGGCCTAAATGTAGTTTCGGGCTAAATATAGTCTTTTGTTTAGTATCACTAGTTGCTACAGAATTTGAAGACTTCCAGTGTTAAGTGCTTGGGATGTTGTGAAGTTCCACTATGCTTTTTCTTGCTTTACTTGTGTGTTGTCAATTATTGAAATGGTGCAAAAACGCTGCTCAAATCCTCCTAAAAGCTGCCCAAATTTACTCAAAATAAAAAATGCCCAGAAAATTTTGAAAAAAATTCAGTAAATCAAACATGTTGCATTATGCATTCTGGGAAAGTTTTGTCAGATTCGCACATTCGGTTTGTGAATAAAGCTCATTTTAAGTTTCACGACCAAATTTTGAATTCAAAATTTAAATGCCCAGAAAAATTTGAAAAAATCCAGTAAATCTTACCTACTGCGTTATACATTCTGGTAAATTTTCATCGTATTTGGACATACGGTTTTGTATTAAACAGCATACGAAGTTTCAGGCTAGGAGAACTTTGCCTGCGTCCATCCTGGTCCGTTGGATCGTCTTTGGACGGCCCAGATCGGGCCAAAGTCCAGGCGTGACTTTGAGGTTCAATGTCACTGAAGCTGCATCCTACCAGACGCTCCATAGTTAAGGTACATCAATATATTAGTTAGTTTAACTACTGGTTTGAGTTTCGTAGATCCACTAGGAATTACAAAATACCTTGTCTCCTAATGTTAAAGTGCATTAGGAAAAAGATTAATCGCTAATCATTTCTTTTTAATATTTTTGGGAGACCACGTTGGGTTTTACAAGTTAGTTTATACTTAGAATGGGAATGAATTGCTGCAAAATTCTCAGCATTGATGGGAAAATCGACTTCATCTATTAGTCCGGGTGAGATACATTCAGACTAACATAATGTAGCTTTCTTTCAAATGCAGAACATACTATTGCTTGGAACTATATTATCCTTAGGAATTGCTATATTCTTTGTAACATGCTTGTGCAATTTTTTTCTTCGCCCCCCTCATGCTTAAACCCTGGCTCCGCCCCTGACTCCATTGCTTTGTCCGTATATGCAATTTATATTCAAATAAATGTCGGACCAAAGATACCCATCGAAAGACGAGTTCCAAATAGCACATTTAACAAGGGACCAACACACATATGTTGGCGTTAGAGGATATTGGAGATGGAGGCTCAAAAAGGAAAATTAAACTCACTCCGTCCCATAATATAAGATGTTGTAGTAACATCTTATGTTATGGGATAGAGGGAATACTTATGTAACCGAGGAGAGTGGTAAAGAGAATACAAACGAAGAAGATCCTTTAGATTATAATGTCAGCCAAGAATTTGCTTAACCTTTGGCAGAATGTGGCGGCAGATGACGTGGATAAGAATGACGCTCCTTGAAGATGTGACAAACTTGAAGCCAGAGAAGATTAGTAAGGTGAAGACTTGGCCAAGCAAAGACTCCTGCTAAAGATGGTTATGGTTATGATTACATTCCTTACTTCATCAATAGTTCAAACTGGCTTCTTGACATCAGATTCCTTCATGTGTTGAAATAAATTTGGGACGCTCTTTAGAGATTATAGAAAAAACTAATCTGAGTATCATTAAAAAACCTTTACAAAATTCGCTATCATTCATAAAGATTCATAACTTTCAAGCCAAATGACCAAAATCATGGCCATCCATGGCTAAGTTAAGGATATCATGACCAAATTTGGGACAAACAAGGATTTAGCATTGTAAATAAGTTGTCAAAGTGAGGTTCCAATATTTGTTAGATTTTTCGAGTTTTTCATTGCAAAAAAATGTGAATTTTGTGAAGCACGTACCACAAAAAGATTGGAAATCGGAATATTGCAATTTTGGCACAAAATATATCATATTAGAGGCACAATCCCTGGATATTTTGAACATTTTTATCTATGTTTTATTGATTAAATGATTTTAATGGGATTTATCAAAATTAATTCAAATTTGATCTACTGTCGTGTTATAGTTTGGCCCTAAAATTAGAACAAAGTTATATAAATATACTCTTGCATGATTATATGCAAAATATACTCTAATCTACCATCTTCAAAAATACAAAATTGTGGTATTGAAAGCTTATGATTTCTCCTTAAACTAGTTCACTAAGAAAATCTTTGTGCATATTCCAATTTTTGAATTTTCCTCGGTTTATTTGATTTTTTTAAACATGTTCAAAATTGTCTACATGACAGGCCAAAACATATAGCCACGAGGTGAATTTTTCGATTTGTTTTGAAGCTACTACATAGAATTATGCAAGAGTATATTTATATGATTTTTCTCTAATTGTAAGGCAAAAGTATAACACACTTGTAGTTCAAATTTGAATTACTTTCGATAAATTCCATTAAACTCATTTAATCAATGGAACATAGCTAAAAAGTCCAAAAAATCAAGATATTCAGAGATTATACCTCCAATTTGATATACTTTGTGCGAAAATTCAAAAATCTAATTTAAAATCTTATTTGTCGTACATGCTTCAAAATTGGCACTATTCTTTAAAAAATCTTGGAATCTCACTTTGACAATCTTAATTACAATATTAAAACCTTTTTTTTTGCCAATTTTAATCATGATATCATTAACTCAGCGTGGTATTGACGTACGTGGAGAATGTGTGCTACTTTTATGCGGGGATGCTTTTTTGTTTGCAAAAATACAGCCTGAACAAACCCTACGTAGTTCAGTTTGACAAAAGGACAAAGGGAAGAAATACAACATGCAAAAGAGAACAGGAGGAATGCGCAGATCAGAGAAGGCTTGTTATCGGGATGTAATTGTTGCTTTCAAAAACTCCATGGGCAAAACTGAGTAGTACTAATGACAGCGGGCCACTAAAATAAATAAATAAAATCCTTTTTGGTTATTTTTTTACCAACGAAAACTTATGTTGCACGTGCGCCGACCTACATGGCCCAAAATAAAGCTAAGGCATGTTTGGTACATACTAGTAATCGGGCATGTGCACGCACGTGTAATGTTAAGAGAGGTCCATATGTCGTGTGATGGATCAAGTCCCAAAAAGGATCCAATGAGAAATACAATAGCTGGTATTCAAATTTCATGAGAAGACACACGTGTTGATATTCAAGTTTTTTCCAAACGAATTCCAAGGTTTTTCTACCTAAACCGTAAACCCTTTTCGGCTAACAAACTTTATTCGACATTGCGAGGCACTTATGACTCTCGTAAGAAGATGACGTTTGTGCTAAAAAATAAAGAATAGTCCTTACTTCGTACGCATCCTTTTGGATTTCTTGCTTTGGTCAATTTCTTCTTCCTCCTGGGAGCTGCTTTTTGTCCCCGATGTTCACACACTCCCAGTCGCCTGATGTGATGAAGTTTCGAACCCCGGATCGTAGGAGATTCTCTGCTAATGCGCGGAACTGCATGTCGCATGGTGTGACAAGTCGGCTCCCGCAGCAGAGCATGGAGTTTCCTTACCAACCCTTAGGCTTCGGCGAATCTGTCAGATTCCCAGAGGTCTTGCAAGGTCAAGAAATGTCTCAAGCAGTTCCCTTTTACCAAGGAACCCCTTTTGACGCTCATTCACAGAACGGCGGGTTCAGCTCGTTTGGTTATGTGCAACGGTCAGCTGCTGCACCGAGTGGACTGTCTTCTGCAGCTCAAGGATATTCTCTTGGGCAGCTTACACCGTCAGCGGCCAAAGTATCCTCTCCGTCTTCAGTCCTTACTAGGTATCTGAGCGTGGCAATGCCGCGCGTGTGTTTTTGAATTTGAATTTGAAAATGGTGGTGTTGTAAAGTTGTTTAAGTTTGGAAATAATTGAAATTGAAAATGACTTCGTTGTGAAAATGGTTGGATCTTTGAGGTTGCTTAAATTTGGAAATTATTGTAATTCAATTTTAAATGTGGTTTTTTTTACGTGGAAATATTCTGAAATAGGTGAAATGGTTATATATGTTTGTATTTTGTTGTAATATTTGTTTGAATTTTATAATTGGAGGATGTAAAGTACGTGATTGTTTGTTGAAGTCAATTTATAAATAGAGGAAATTCATTTGTTTTTTTTTGAAATATTCTTTAATTTAGGGAGGCTAAATGCCATAAGTATGGTATTATTTTTTTTGATTTTTAGAATGTTTCTTGTGTGGAAAATTTGATAATTTAGTATGTTGTTTATATTAGTTACACTGTAGTTTTACAAGTACTAATTTTTTAAATTGTATTATTGTTTGCAATTATTTTTAAAATTTGGTAAAATGCATATTTGGAAATTGTGTAGGTTTTAAAATAAGCGAAATTCGGAAAAGTTTGCGTGTGGAAATTGTTTATTTTTGGAAATTTGTGCAAGTTCACAATGTCGCGCCTGGTCGGTGAATTTGAAATTTGGAAATGCTGATATTTAAAAGTTCTGGAGATTTGAAATTTTTTGGAATATGATATTTAAAAGTTCTGGAGCTTTGAAATTTTTTGGAAAATGAAAAAAATTTATATTAAAAATTGTTTAGTTGTCGAAAGTTGTAAGTAGAGATAGTTTGGTTCTATTGGAATATTTATTAATTTCAATTGTATAACTGGAGGGAGTTTAGTTGCAATATTAGAATTTTTTTTTGTCAAGTTGGTGTAATATGTTTGAGTTTTATATTAAATGTGTAATTAAACTCAGTAAACAGAGTGCATAAATTATGTGAGCATATATTTATTTCGATTGAAATTTAATACATAACTGGAGGAAATGAATTTGCATTTTGTTAATTTTTTTATGTGCTGAGTTTTTTTTACAATTTAAATATATTGTTGGAGAGGTTTAAGTTATATGTCCTCTAAATAATACATTATGTGGGCATTTATTAATTTTAATTAGAATTCAATGCATAATTGGAGGAAATGAATTTGCATTTTGTCCAAATTTGTTGTGTAATATTTGTTTTGTTTTTCGAACGGATAGACTTGAAGTTATTGTTATAGTTCACATTTCACATTTCTTTTATCTTTTTCTTTTGCTTAAATAGTACTCTTTATATATATATATATATATATATATTTTAGGCAGATGAGTTCGCTGTTATAAATTTTTCTTGTGTCATTGTGAGAAATAGTTGTTTTTATTAAGTTCTAAATCGAAATTTCATTTTACAGGTTCAATATAAAATATATTTTCGAACAACTCGAATAATATATTCAGAAAAAGCTGATAGAATATATCCGTAGTGAATTAGAATTTGTTGTTCTGAGTATGAACGAATATTCAGCAGTTTGAAATGAATATATCTGTAGTGAATTTTGTGAATTGTTGAATTATGTTTGCAAAATTGAAGAAAAAGTATTTTTTTTGTCCATTTTACATGTATGGCTCTGCATTTTTATAATTAATAGTTTGAAAGTTTTCAATTGTGCTGATTTTTTAAATTTATTAATGAGACTTTATGTAATATTTGGGATTCTTAAGTTTTTTTTTTGTTGAAGGGTCTCAAAGTTTCTGGAATGTTGTTCTTGATTGATTAAATATTTGTAGAAATTATTTTGAACTGATTTGAATTTCTGTTTACCAATTACAAAAGAATTGGAAAGTAGAAAAAAAAACAGAGGGAAAAAAAAACCGGCCGAGGCTCGCAGCAGACGGCCCAGCCCACGAGCCGGCCTGCTTCCCCAGCCCAGCCCACGGCGACGCCTGATGCATGTAAAATGCATACATGAACTTTGCACTTTAATTGCTTATATTCCAATCATATTTGCATCATATAAGGGTTATATCAATGTTTTATCATGATTTTGGGAATACTTCATAGTTTTCCATTTATTTGGAATTAACCCTGCACAGGCAGAAAACCCTAGTTTTGTATTTTAATGTTTCAGGGACCCAAACGTCAACGAAATCACCTGGAAATTTACGGGCGTCAATATTTGGAAGGAAGAAGGACTACGGAAAAAGGAAGCAAGCAAACGGAGCCCGAGGGCCAAACGGCATGGCCCACGCGGCCACAGTACCAGGCCGCGTGGGACCCACCCGTTGGGCCTCGTGGCTCCGTTGCCGTCGATCTTCGCTCCACCGCCTTCGTCTTGACCTAAAAACGCCTATAAAAAAGGTCCCCCGTCGTTCTCTGGAAGGAGCGCCGCACAAACACAGAAACACCGAAACGGAGATCAGGAGCTGCAGATTGGAGGGGGAAAACTCCGGCGGGGCGCTGCCGGCGTGGTCTCCATCTTCTCCATCGACTTCTCCACCGTCTCCATGATGAAGAGGGAGTAGTCCACCTCTGGACTATGGGTTTGTGGAAGTAACTTATGTATCTCTCCTCTCTTGAGCTTCACTAATTAGCACCGTATGAGCTGCTGAACATGATTACGGTCACCGTTGTAATACCTTTGTGGTGGATCTTTATGAGTTAATATATGTTTGAGATTGCAATGTTTGTTTCAGTTATGAGTATAGATGCATATTATGTACCCCGTTCTTGTCTACTTGTTTTGATCAAGCATGTTTATGAGAGCGTGTGTGGGGGAACGTGTGCATTAGTTGGAGTAACGGGGGGTGGCTAGTGCAGTGAACGTGAGAGAAAGTTCTGCGATCCACTTTGGTATCTTTACCTTACTTTGTTACCTCACTAGGGATAAACTAAAATACCATGCTACCGGGGATGTGGGCGTGACCATTGCCACTACTCCATGACTAGATCTAGCATGTTCTTATTTTCACTTCATGTCATGATACTTAATGCTATACTCTGAGTTATCTTAATTACTGAGGTGTTATGATTTAGTTCGCATCTTGGTGGAGTATAAGAGAGGTTAATAACCAAAAGATCTCTATGTTAGGACGTGATGCCCATATATCTAAGTAACTTGTTATCAAACCCTGTGTTGCAATCTCATATGTTAACTTTGTGTGTTCCATTGTCTACCACTTTATAAAGAGAGAGTGCATTTGTGAAACCATGAACCCCAGTCCATTTTTAATCATAAGAAACACCTTTCCAACACCATATACCACTTTTCTATTTTCAGCCATCATTAAATCCGAAAATACAAAAATACTTTTCATCTTGCATACATCATTAAAAACCCAAAAATATCATTTATCATTGCATCCACCATCATTGCATATTTATTTCTTGTTTGCATTGCATAACTATCCTGATATCATTCTTACACCTTGTGCTTGACAACCACAGGTGAGGTTGAGGACCAAAACATCTAACCTTGTTTTGTAGGTAACCAAAAGAAGGATAAGAAGATAAATCTACCACTTCAGATTCCCCGAGAGTTCGATATTAAACCCTCGAGTCACCCCTCGTGGGGAAAACTGTCTTCCACTTACTATACACTCTGCACTTGGAGTCTCAACCTAATCCCGTTATTTGTGCAGGCATCAAGACTTGCTCTTCGGGATCATCAAGACGTTTTCTGGCGCCGTTGCCGGGGAATCGTAGCTGAGAGATTTATCCAAGGGTGTGCATCATCGCATTCATCTCACAACAAAGTCAACGTCACCAACTTGTGCTAACACCTAAGCTTGGGGAGGTTGCACCTACGTGAGCACCATCTTATCCATCTTTACTTACAAAGCAATTTATTTGTTTTGTTAGTGTCATTGCATATCATATCATATTTATTTCAGTTTTGCATAAAAAATTAAAAATACCAAAAAAACTTGCTAAAATGGGAGAAAGAACTAAGCTGTGTGACTACACAAACACTCCTAATGATCAATTTATCACGAGAGCTATTGCCACACCTAAGATAAATGCTGAGAGTTATGAAGTAAGTCCTAGTTTGTTGAACTTGATAACTAGGGAACAATTTGGTGGTAGTGCTATGGAGGATGCCTCTATGCATCTTCATGACTTTGTTGAAATATGTGACATGCAAAAGTTTAAAAATGTGGAAAGTGATATCCTAAAACTGAAGTTATTTCCTTTTTCACTTAGAGGAAAAGCTAAAGAGTGGTTGCATTCCTTGCCATCTGGTAGTATTAATTCTTGGGATGATCTAAAAGAAGCTTTCATTAAGAAATATTATCCCCCTGTTAAAATTTTGCAAAATAGAAACAACATCCTTTCTTTTAGGCAAAATGAAAATGAACATGTTGCTATGGCTTGGGATAGGATAAAACTTATGCTTAGAACTTGTCCCTCACATGGAGTTAATGAATGGACCATATTACACTCTTTCTACAATGGTTTAAACTACATGTCTAGAAACATACTTGATTCTGCTGCTGGAGGTGCTTTTATGAGTAAGACTATAGTAGAAGCTAAAAATATATTGGAAAGCATTTTACAAAACTATAGTCAATGGCATACTGATAGGGCACCTAATCCTTCTAAGAAAGTGAACTCTATTGAAGAAACTAATGATTTGTCATCTAAAATGGATACTATTCTTGCTTTGCTTAATAAACCTAGTGTTGAAAATGTTCCTTTGCAAGAACTAGTTGGAAACAATTCTGAAAATATTGATGTCAACTTCATTAGGAACTATGGTAATAATGGGTATGGTAACAACAATTATAACTCTTATAATAAACCCCCATATGTTCCCAACAATCGTCCTTTTGTTCCATATCCTAATGCTAATGATAATAATTGGAAGCCTATGTTATCACGCAATGATAATTCTGAGGCTAACAAAATTCTCATGGAACAAGTTGCTAGTCATAATACATGATACAAGAGTTGTAAGTCTGTTGCTTCTATTAGTTCTGATATTAAAGGCTTACAACTCCAAGCTGCAGGACTAGACAAAGCTTTGTCTAAACTAGCTGATAATCAAGCCACTTTATTGAGTATGTCTGCAGGGAAACCACAAGCATCACCTGTGGTTGGAATGAATTCTGTTAACATTGCTGAAAATGTTCCTCTTACTTTGGAGGAAACTCTTGATGAATTATTGAACTACCCTGAATATTTGTTGCCACTCATGTCTCAACTTGGTAGTTTAAAAGAAGAAGCTAAAGAAACTGAACATGATGAATCTCTTATGCTGATTGAGTTGGAAAAGAAAGTTGAGGAAGTTAAAATGCTTAATGAAGTCAAGGATCCTTTGCTTGACTTAGAAAATTGTAGCTTGCATGAATTAATATCTATCTTACAAAAATTTGCAAGTGATCCTTCCATCAACACTAACCAAGCAGGTTTTGGTTCTTATATTGCTAATCATGTCTTGAAAGAAAAGATTGCTAGGTACAACCAAGAGGCTATGATACCACCTAAGCTTGGGGATATGTGGATACCTAAGGTACTAGTAACTATTGGAAAAGAGACACACCATGCCATACTTGATCTAGGATCTAGTGTCTCTGTTTTATCTAAAGAACTATATGAAGTGCTTGAATTGAAAAATCTTGAAAAATGCTCTATTGAACTAGCACTTGCTGATGACTCTATTAAACATGCTTTGGGAAAAGTAAGTGATGTTATGGTAGAGTTACATATGACTTTTGTGCCTGTGGATTTTCTAATCATGGATATGGGGAATAAAACCTCTAGTCCTATTATTCTTGGAAGACCTTTTCTTCGTACCACAGGTGCTATCATTGATTCAAAGGAAGGGAATGTAAAGTTTCAGTTTCCACACAAGAAGTGCATGGAACACTTTCCAAGGAAGAGGGAACCACCAAAGTTCAAGCTCCCTCATGAGCTTCGTCCACAATAAAACAACAAGTAAGAAGCCTAGCTATATGGCTATAAAGAAAGCGCTTTGCGGGAGGCAACCCGGTTATTTTTATGTGTGATTTTTCTTTGTGTCCTCTTGCTGTAACAAGAGATTTTGTGTCTAGTTAGGTTCTGGAGTTTTTAATAAAGTGCCAAGTTTTACCCTTTTTGGTTTGAAAAGTTGCTTATAGTTCGGAGATTTTATTCCTGCACGAATCAGTGCACGGTATGATTTTTAATTCTTATTCTGTAACTCCGAATGAGCTCATATTTGAACTGTAGTTGCAACTTTTCATCCTCTGTATGCATGAATTTTTTCGGAATTTTTCGAGAAAGTTTGGTAGGGTAGAAAAATACGTTTTGCTGCTGCTGTTTTTCTGGACAGATTCTGTCCCATTTTGTTTGATGCATGCTTTGAGCTTTTAAGTTGAATCTTTTTGATCCAATTGAGTTTATGAGTAGGCATACAACATTATATACTTTCTGGACATTCATATGAATTTTTGTTCAAGGATTATATGCAGCAAGGAACCTATTTGTTTATCACTATTAATGCACCCCACAGAAAAGAGATGGGAGAAACGGTGTTTTGAAGTTTTTTCACAGGGATTGGAGGAGATGCACCAAGAGCTATCCAAGGATGGTGAAGACCATAAGCTTGGGGATGTGAAGACAACCCCGCTGGACCTACACACTCTCGGTTTGCACACGTCCAACTTCTGTTTTTCGATCGAAACACTTTATCGCATAAACTTGGAGCGTCGTTTTTGTTTTTGTTTGAGTCTTGAGAGACCACCACACTATCAATTATATATGAGAGAGCTACTGGAAATATGGGTTGAAATATGTTGGATGCTTTTATAAGATTGGGAAAAGGGATGTTTGACTTGATTTTTAATGATACATATAGTTGCATGATTCATGAGCTTGTTTATGAGTAATAGTTTGCAAATTCTTTTTGTAGAGCTATCACTTATTCATGTTTTGGTGCTGATTGTTATTTTACTTGGTTTAACATGGATTAGTTAGTTCTATGGACACTCATGCATGCATCTAGATGGTCAACTTTCTCCCTTTTGCTAGCCCAAAAACTCCAACAAGCAAAAACTTGTTTCCAACACCTTCAACCAAAGTTATTCCAGTGAGTCCACCATATCTACCTATTGGCTTTATGCTATTCCGAGTATGTTTAACATGTTGTTTGTGTTATCTTACCTCTGAATGAAAATGTTTATGTTATTGATTGCAATGGAAAAAATTGGTTATATAGCTCTCACGAACTTGATGCACATTTCTATCATTGCATAATAAAACATGACCCATTGTGATTAAGATTATGATGCTAGTGGCTTGATAAATGTTCGAGGTTGGAGTTAGCCCATATGTGCTGTCACATGCAAAGCTTTCAACATCTTCATCTCATTTAGTTGATATCATGTACTTTTGTTATGGATGCTATCATGGAAAATGAGGTGGAAATGAAGTAGTTTAAATGAGTTTGTATAAATGGTTAGAGAGACGCCTGGGCCGCTAATCTAAGCCATGCATCATTCATGGTGGAAATTTACTTACATACTATGGTGAACCTTCTGTGATACACCTTGCAATAAAAAACTATTCCAAATGGTAAATAAAAAGGGTGTTGAGATTGTTCATTTTGTTTGTTTGTCTTGTCATTTTGATATGGGCTTGTTCCATATCTGGGACAAGAGGTACCCCAGTTGACGCTCTTGATGATACTATTATTACTTACAATGATATAACTTGAACTTGCTTTGTTTCCTAAGTTGAGTAATCATGGTGTAGTACTTGTATTCAAGGGGCATGAGACATCCAACCTTTACTTTATCAAGCACACTACTCATATTTGCTTTCACTTTAACCTTAATCATTCAAGATGCTATGATAGGGGCAATGAGAGCTTGACACCAATGAATACCTTATTGCAATCATTAACTTAAGTAGAAGAGTTTGGAAGTTGGATGAAACTTATGCATGCTTTACCTCTACTCACATATACATCTTTCCAAAGTGTACACCTATCATATTCAGATTTTCATCTACACTCTATGACCATTGTAGGATGTTCTACTTATCATTATGCATACATGTGTTCCATATTACTTGCTACTATGTTACACTTTGTGAACTATCAATGAACATCCTTGTCTTGAATACTTGATATCACTTCATAAACTATTTGCATATTGCTACTCCTTTGAAGAATGAATCATTTGACTATATGTAGCAATAGTAATCATCTTTGATATCCATTGTTAAGTATTAAATTGCAAAGTCCATGTTAGTTTTATCATCTTCATACTCGAGGACGAGCATGGATTAAGCTTGGGGATGTTGATGCATGTAAAATGCATACATGAACTTTGCACTTTAATTGCTTATATTCCAATCATATTTGCATCATATAAGGGTTATATCAATGTTTTATCATGATTTTGGGAATACTTCATAGTTTTCCATTTATTTGGAATTAACCCTGCACAGGCAGAAAACCCTAGTTTTGTATTTTAATGTTTCAGGGACCCAAACGTCAACGAAATCACCTGGAAATTTACGGGCGTCAATATTTGGAAGGAAGAAGGACTACGGAAAAAGGAAGCAAGCAAACGGAGGCCCGAGGGCCAAACGGTGGCCCACGCGGCCAGTACTGGCCGCGTGGGACCCACCCGTTTGGGCCTCGTGGCTCCGTTGCCGTCGATCTTCGCTCCACCGCCTTCGTCTTGACCTAAAAACGCCTATAAAAAAGGTCCCCCGACGTTCTCTGGAAGGAGCGCCGCACAAACACAGAAACACCGAAACGGAGATCAGGAGCTGCAGATTGGAGGGGGAAAACTCCGGCGGGGCGCTGCCGGCGTGGTCTCCATCTTCTCCATCGACTTCTCCACCGTCTCCATGATGAAGAGGGAGTAGTCCACCTCTGGACTATGGGTTTGTGGAAGTAACTTATGTATCTCTCCTCTCTTGAGCTTCACTAATTAGCACCGTATGAGCTGCTGAACATGATTACGGTCACCGTTGTAATACCTTTGTGGTGGATCTTTATGAGTTAATATATGTTTGAGATTGCAATGTTTGTTTCAGTTATGAGTATAGATGCATATTATGTACCCCGTTCTTGTCTACTTGTTTTGATCAAGCATGTTTATGAGAGCGTGTGAGGGGGAACGTGTGCATTAGTTGGAGTAACGGGGGGTGGCTAGTGCAGTGAACGTGAGAGAAAGTTCTGCGATCCACTTTGGTATCTTTACCTTACTTTGTTACCTCACTAGGGATAAACTAAAATACCATGCTACCGGGGATGTGGGCGTGACCATTGCCACTACTCCATGACTAGATCTAGCATGTTCTTATTTTCACTTCATGTCATGATACTTAATGCTATACTCTGAGTTATCTTAATTACTGAGGTGTTATGATTTAGTTCGCATCTTGGTGGAGTATAAGAGAGGTTAATAACCAAAAGATCTCTATGTTAGGACGTGATGCCCATATATCTAAGTAACTTGTTATCAAACCCTGTGTTGCAATCTCATATGTTAACTTTGTGTGTTCCATTGTCTACCACTTTATAAAGAGAGAGTGCATTTGTGAAACCATGAACCCCAGTCCATTTTTAATCATAAGAAACACCTTTCCAACACCATATACCACTTTTATATTTTCAGCCATCATTAAATCCGAAAATACAAAAATACTTTTCATCTTGCATACATCATTCAAAAACCCAAAAATATCATTTATCATTGCATCCACCATCATTGCATATTTATTTCTTGTTTGCATTGCATAACTATCCTGATATCATTCTTACACCTTGTGCTTGACAACCACAGGTGAGGTTGAGGACCAAAACATCTAACCTTGTTTTGTAGGTAACCAAAAGAAGGATAAGAAGATAAATCTACCACTTCAGATTCCCCGAGAGTTCGATATTAAACCCTCGAGTCACCCCTCGTGGGGAAAACTGTCTTCCACTATACTATACACTCTGCACTTGGAGTCTCAACCTAAATCCCGTTATTTGTGCAGGCATCAAGACTTGCTCTTCGGGATCATCAACGCCATGCTGGCGTCACTGCGGCCGGAGCGGCTGCGGCGGCAGCGGCTCGCCGGCGGCGAACCTGCAGGTTCCGGGACGCGCGAGTACGCGCCGTCAACGCGGCTCAACGCGGGGCACCCGGATGTGGCGGCGCCGCTTCGTTTAGGTCGCCGGAGCGGCGGCGGCGGCCGTCGGATGCGGCGGCGGCTGTGGACCGCGGCGGCGGTGATTCCGCGGCGAGTACGGCGTCCCGGCACGCGCGGCTCGCCGGAGATGGAGAGGCGGCGACGGCGAACCCCGTAGTGGGCTTGGATTTGACGGGGGAGGGGCGGAGGGGCGGAGGGGCGGGGCGCGGCGGCGTCGCCGGCGGCTTCGGCGTCGCGCGGAAGGAAGAAAGGAAAAGGGGAATTCTGAGGAAGTTTTTTGAAAAATGTCCCTGTCGTTTCGTCGATTCACGAATAGGTCCTTGTGCAGTGCAAAATGTGGACTCCGGGTTGGTTTTCAGAAAGTCCGGGTTCTTTTCTATAAAATTGCCTGCGCCAAAAACTGTGCGCGGCGACGTGGCGGCACGCGATTGGAAGAAACTCCGTACTGTAGCAGCAGCGCATCTGGGCTGCTCCTTCGGACGATCGAACGGCCGACGTTCAGCCACGATTAGCTGTTGACGTGGACAGTGCGAGAAGAAGCGAATCATGCGTACTTTTATATATAGAGGCATGTTTAACCAGGCGGCAGTTCCACAGTTTGAGTTGGAAGGCAGAACAAACTACGGGGCGGTGTACGGCAGCCAGTGTGCTCCCCTGGAGATGCTGAGGGAAACTGAGACCTGGCCGTGTGTACAGCAGCGCCAAGTGCCAAGCGAAACTGGATGCCGTGTTGCTAAGTCTGTATCTCCTACCGGAGACGCCGGGAGAAGCAGCTGCAGGCTGTTTGGTTTCTGCTTGACTGATCAGAAGATACTTGGAGTAGGTGAAGGTGGTGTGAAGGAAGGAAGCTCAGGGTGTGTTTGGTTGGGATTCCACAACCAGATTCGCTACCTGGAAGCTAAAATCTGAACCAAAGGGGTACCAGACCGATATGGATTCTCGTAACGCAGCAGATTTCTGTAGTGCAAAATGGAATCAGCCATACCCCCAGATTTCACTGCGTTGAGTCGAGCCAAAACAGGGAAATTACACCCCATGCCACCGCTAAGTGAAAAAGTGACCGGTTCGTTTATTTCTTTTCTTCTCCCACCCTCCCCATACGTCATTTCCCCCACGACACACACGAGCAACCAGGCTAGGTTTGCCTCGCCGCCGGCCTATTCTGGAAGGCTCGCCAGCAGCCTCCAGAAGCTCGCCGGCCGGAAAATCAAACCCCCGCAGCACAAAGATCCTTTGTCATACTATACCAGCCAGCCGCCCCACCCGACGAAGCACACCAGCACCCAGCCAGCCCGGATCTCCATAGCTCGGTCACCGCCGCTTGAAGGAAGCACGACCACCGCCGGACGGACGGAGATTGACTTCGCCGCCTGTAGTTATGGCTCCCCGTCTCTCCCTCCCGTACTCTCTCTCTCCTTCCCATCTCCTTCCTCCCCTGACTATTCCCGATCTGTTTTTTTTGTGATATTTACATTCCCTGATTTCTTGCAATCGGTATGAAATATGTACCAATTATTATTGTATATGATGTAAACAGTGATTATTGTGTACGGTAAATGTTATACATATGTCTTTTGAGATTTTATTATGACATTACCTTTTGTTTCTAGGAGCTATATGTATAAAATATTACAATAGGAAATGATTTTTTTGCCAAAATGGTTATTTCAATGTCTACCGGTGTACAAATCATTATCCTACGATCAATTAGCTAGCTATATATAATCTCTTATGGAAAATAGTGGGATGTCCAGGGTGGTAGCTACACACCTTTGATCCATCCGTTGAATCTGTATAGAGAGCACGGATTATAGTAACCAGGAGCACGCCTCTAACGAAACAACGTCAACATTACGCAGCCCTGTCGCTTCGGGCGACAAAAATTTCACTGTGGCACCATACCACACCTCTTTTCAGCTCCATTTCGAACACCACCACTTCCACTCGTCACCTCCCTCAAAACGCTACAGCCACACTTGATCCGTCCACCATTCTTAGATCTCGGTGATCTTCATCCGCATCTCATCCTCGTGTCACCGGCATCCCATCGAGAGTTGAGTGGCCGCAGGGGCTGTCTTCGGTGAGGAGCGGCCCGGAGCCCCTTCCCGCAGACCAGACGGCTCCAGCGGCGACCGCCCGTTGCGTCGGCGTCGGCGTCGCCGTCTCTGGGAGGCGGCGTGCCCTCTCTTCCCCTCTGTTTCCGTGGCCGTCGCCGGCGCGGTTGTCTCCTACTTGCCCCTTGGATTTCCTCACCGCTACCTCTGCTGGGATCTGGCCCGGAGGTGCCTTCCAAAATAACCTCCTGAGATGTAGGTGCGGTGGCAGCAGCGCCCCTGATGGAGAAGGAAAGAAGAGGGGCGGGCGGCGCGGTGGGGTTTCTTTCTGGCGATTTGGTCTCCGTTCCAGTGCACAAGGCCCTGCCATCAGGACCGGCTCCGTCGAGAGCGCTGCTTGGCCGCCGCGTTCGCTGCAGCAACGTGCCTCCTCGGCCACCAACGCTGCCCCGAGCTCGTCCCGTGAGCGGTCTCGCACGTGCCCTCACCACGGTGGACCACCACGATTTTGCGCCATCGGCCACTGAGGAGGAGGCGAGTGCTGCGACGGCGCAGGCGCCGCCACACCAGCACCGGCGTCCTGGCCATGCGTCCTGCTGCGGCGTACTCCTAATCCAAAGCAGAGGTGAGTCCTAGCCCCGCCGGCTCCATCGACCTGCTCTCGCCGGCCCCAGCCTAGAGCACAGACTCCCCTTCTTTTTCTTTCTCTGCTTCTAACAAGTCTGTCTTTTGCTTGCGCTCTGGCCGGATTAATCCGGATTTATCCTTCCCTTTGCTGATCTGTTTTACGTTCTCTCTCTTGGAGTCACGAGCGGGTCAGTTTAGAGCTGCTGGAAGGCAACTTCCAATTTGTCAATCACATCTCCAAAGAAATAAAAAAAAACACTGCACTAACTTTGCTATTTTCTCTGCTGTGGTTTCCCATGGCTTTTGCATTTTATCACCTAAAGCTTGTGTCGATTGGGGGATAGTTTGGATGAAACTGGATGAAGATGATGGACAGTTCTTGTGTTTATGCCTAAGAATTTGTTGGTTCTATTTCTAAAATTACCACTTGTTTGAAGAGCATTCTTGCTGTCAGCGGCTGCGATTTTCAGACTGTAATGCTTAAGATCAATGTCCCCTCCCGTATCATGTTTCTTGCAGTAGGGAAAGCACATCGTGTTACATGCATTCAGAGAGGTACAGGCTAGAGCGATTTCATTTTTCTTCCATGCTATCTCTATCTCAGGATCAAAGATTTATCCATGATCTGAACTGATGTTTTGGTTTTGGATCGAATTCGGTTCATGATCTATTCTGTTTAATTTCCTTCATGGTCTGAAAATGAACAGAATATTGGTTACCGAGCTGGAAATTTCGGTAGCTGCTGGTGATGGATCACGCTTCACCATCAGGCCATGAGGCTCGGCAGGGGGACCCAGGCTGTTTTTTGTTGTTTTCAGTGGATTCTTGAGCTGAGCTGATTCGATGAGCTGTCTGTAATGAATTCTTGAGCTGCATCGGTTCACCCTATGTAAATTGAAAAATATGAATGTGCACTCGACCTTTCCATTGAGCAAAAAGTACCATTTTTCTTTGGTCCAGTTCGTGACAAGAGATAAGCATTTAATGGAGCCTGTTACTGCTTGATTTTTCGTTCAACTAGAAATGACACAGTGCAAAGATGGAGGAGAAAGTAATTTGATGTCCATTGCTTTTCTCATTTCTCTTTTCTCTTGGTTAATTGACATTTTCTACTGCTTGCGTTCTGTTGTGGTGTGTTGCCGACAACGTGTTTGTGTTAATTCTTGAGGAGTACTGATATTATGAACTGTAGCTCGTCAATCCCGCATTATTAACCGTTGTGATTCAGAGATTGCCATGGTAGCATAAAATTTGCACATGGATGGCCACGGTAGCATAAAATTTGCACCAAGGTTTGTCAACGTTTTGAAAGATACGGCCAGCTAATGAAATGCATTTTGCGCTCCACAATAAAAAAAGCCACCATGCCACAAACTAGGAGCACAAATCCATTCCGGTAGTAGTATTTTATTTATAGAAACAATATACTTTTGACAAATGGTCTACGGAGCCATGGGACAATGGAGTAATGGACCACGGTGCCGGTCGTCCTTTCCTTTCGACAGACGTCCGTGGAGCGAAGGTTCAAATTTTGAAAAGCATGCCAGCAAGACTGACAAGTGACAAACAGAGTAGAGGACAGCCCCTAGTAGCTAACGGAGAACCAACTCCGTCACATGCATGCACGGTCCTATTCGTCTAGTTTTCATCAAGGGAGTAGATAGGATGCAAATCCAACGGCCCACACCCTATGCACAGCTACCACCCCGGGTAGAAAATCCGCGTCGAATCTCTTATACCCTAGGGGCGTTACAGACATTTCCTGTCGAATCCACAGTTGACAGTTGTTTTAACCAAACAACTTTCAGTTTTCCCACAGTTGTCAGCTCAGAGCAGATTCTTCACAGCAGATTCTTCACAACAGATTCTTCACAGCTGATTTTCAGGAATCTACACCTCAACCAAACACACCCTCAGACGAAGAGGCTCACTGCGTCGCCCCGAGGGTGCTTGAGTTGTTCGGGCGCAGCCATCCTGCTCCTAGTGCTCTGCATGCTCTCGTTGCTGCTCCCCTGGGGATGTGATGCTTATGCTGTAGCTTACTTCGCCGGCGAGTGTCATGTGTTTTAGACCTTGCCATGGGAACTTATCGGAGTATCTGACGCTTCGCGTTTGCGTGGTTGAATAGACCACATGTAATCGCTCCTAGGCTACTTTCTTAATTCTAGATTTTATTAGACATTTTCTTAGTTGGATTGCAGTGTGCTGTTGCATCCTGATGCTACTTCTTAAGTTCGTCACCGGAACCTATGTACTAGTATTGTCCATGAAGTTGAACAGCATTCTCAAAAAATTTCAACTTGTGAACAGAAGTGCTGCACACTCTGAGGTAAAAGTTGATAACAATAGTACATGGTACTCCCAGTATATGTGCATAGATACATTCTGCGCAGAGCATGACAGAAATAAAAGGTGGGCATTCTCTCCGTTTTGAAAAAAGATACATTTTGCGTGCTTTTAATACATGAAAGTAAAACAATCTGAAAGAAGATACCTTTTGTGTATTGAGCTGGACATTATCCATACTTTATTTGTGGAAGGTTTATGTGCTTGTTTGGACACATGAGTACAAAACCTTTATGGATAAACCTCGATGATCGACCTAAAGCCTAGAACCGATATAATCTTGTAGCCACTAAACCCAGCCTCTAGGAAGATCTTTTCCCACTCTTGCTCATCTCGCTCACTACCATCGACAACAGTCATGTAGAGGTCGAACATGACCTGCAGCTCTTTGTACTTAGGCCTGACGGGCCGGCTCCGACCACTATGTCCATGATTATTACCTTTCCTCCATTCTCTCTTGAAGGAATAGATTTCTTACAGTTCTGTAGTATCTTGACGCAATCTTCGTGACCCCAGTCATGTAGAACCCACTGAAAAAAGAAGGCATTCAGAGCTAGAAAAGTAATATAAGCCCACTTATTGACCAATACAAAATGCATACATAGTCCAATCGACACTTGTTGACCAATACAAAATGCTTAAATAGTCCAATCGATGAGTTTGATATGGCTCATTCCATTACAAAATACAGTACTTATAGGCACAATCTTCGAGATGCAATTTTATCTTTCAGTTACGATTATAAGGAGTATGTTATCGATTTTCCAAAATCTTATGAATTATTTTCATGAAAAATATACTATACAATATTTATTTGAACATTTGAGCTCAACAATATGCTCTAGTAGTCAACCGCTCGTGTAGGAGAAGGAGGTTGCCCATAGCTCGTGTTCGGCGTCGAGCAAGGCCTGGTCTGTGCTCTGGCCGTTGAGTGCCATGGCTGATGCAGTGTGCTTCTGCTGCTCATGGCATGAAAAAAATAGAATTTGAGACGGTATATATGACGTTGACCCCGGAAATTCCACCTATAGCTTGGACCCCCGGCCTATCACAGCCGTTGATTGATCTGAGATTCGAAAAACAAGTCCACCCGTCAAAGCGCCGGATGTTTTTCATTTTCACTCTCAGCAAACTCGTAAATTAGCCTGCACTCCGCCACCACTATTTAAAGCCTCCAGAACCGAAACTGAAACCCTCACCCCACCCATCCCAGCCCGTTCCGCCGCCCCAGCGCCTGCTCTCTCGCCTTCCTGTCTCGTCGACCACCAAAAGTGCGGGCATGGAGGCACCCGTCCCGTCGACCTCTTCTATATCGCTGGCACTCCTCCACGGTGGCCTGGTCGGCGGATCTGGGCATGGACGCGCCGCCCGCTTCTCCTCGACCACGAGCTAGAAGATGAATGTCTGGATTTGGGCCCAGATCTGGGCTCCTTGGGCTTGCCTGTGGCCCTTCTTTTTTTTTGGATCTGTGATATTTATCTAGGACTTTTCGCCGTCGATTTTTGGATCTGGGAAGTTTGATTTTCTTGATGTTTTCGAATCTTCCTTTTCCATAGGCCGGATCTGAGTTCATTGGCCCAGATCCGCACAAGGCCAGATCTAAGCCCAACAGGAGGTACTGCAGATAGGCCTAGATCTGTCGATTTCCTTGTTTTTCTGAATTTTCTTCCTTTCTTTTCATTATGTTTCTGTGTATGGACGCCTAGGTTTATTTTTGATTAATTTGGTTTCACCGTCGACCCTGTTTCATTTTTGTGTTTTATGGTCGTGGAGTGGTCGATCTGGGCATGCTAGCAACTGATCTTCCTATTCTAGTTATCGAAATTTTTCTTTGATGATTGAATCTCATTTCAGTTAAGATTCATGTATTTTTTTCGTCACCGACTACCGCCGCAGCCGCAGGCAGAACGAAGCGATACGCAGGGTGACGGAGCAGATCTCGTCGGACGACTCCCCACTCGCGATCGACGCCGACGACGTGGAGCTGCTGCCGAGCCATCTCCGACTGCTTCTGGATGTGTACCTGCACCTGCGCACAAAGTAAAGTGTCCGTGAACTGTTGGAGACCCGTGATATTTAGTCCAGCTAGTATTTGATTTAGTCTGCATTTGCATGCATTTGGAGTAAGCTTCATGAGCGCTGTGTTTAGTCCTGCTAGCCCGTTGATTTAGTCTGCATTTGTATGTTAGAGTAAGTTTGATTCCAGGGTCTGATGTTCGGCTAGCTTCCTGTGCCGCAGCTTTGCACTTGATCACTGTGTTGTGCTATGCCATATGGTGTCTATGTGCTTTTCTGTTCTACGCCATTTTTCTTTCACCGAGCTTGTGTTGTCATGCAATAATGTTGATTTTGTTACTTTTCTGCTGTCGTGAACGCGGGTATGCCATAGGCCATAGACTTTAAAACAAAGCCAAGAGAGGAAATACTTCAGCACGGGGCATCCATTGGGCTCCAGAGCCAAGCAACTTGGCAGCTACTCCCTAATAATTACTTGTAATAAGGATTGAGTGCATTGGCTGCTTATTTATTACTTGTACTATCTACTCTATTTTTAAGCAACTACGGGGCATCAGGCAGACTAAATCATTTCTTACAGGTTCCTATAGATATAGTTTGCAGAAATTCATATTTGAATACGTATCAGAAAATCCTGTATACATTGATGATGATTATTCATTGTAACTATGGTTGAGAAAAATGCATGAATCCATATTTTTCCCGTGTGAATCAATTATGGATCTGTGTGGGTCAATTGTTGATATGTGTGTGGATCTGATTTTATGTGTTGAATCCGTAGTAATTGTGTGAATCAATTGTGGATGTCTGTGAATCTATAAGTGCAGGATTGCCGTATCAATAAGTGCAGATGCGCCCTAGGGAGCCTCCTCGTCAAGCACCGTGGCGGCACAGAAGCCGCCGACTCCGTGCGCCCAGGCGAGAAAAAATCCGAATGGAAGCAAAATTATACCGTGAAACCAGGAAAACATGTCCGGAAAAGAAAAGCAGAGAAACTTGTATGAGAAATATTTGAAACTTCTCTGAATATTCTTAAAAAACAGTATTTTCGTATTATTGAATTTGTCTCTGGCGAAAAATATTCGTTGAAAAAAGCTCCAACGAAAATATTCCTTAAAACTTTCTAAAAAATGTTGAATATTCTTGAAAAAAATCAATATTTTCATATTGTTGAATATTTTCTGGTAAGAATAATCTTTGAAAAACTCTCCAACAACATACAATTTATTTTTTCTCTTTAATTTAGTTTCTTTCTCTATTCTTAAATTTCGAGAGATGAACTAAATGATTCTTGCAAGCTTCTTTAGATTTTGCTCTAGATTTCGTTGTATATTTTTCAGATTCATTCAGACCGAGGCCTCAGATACCAGGCTACCGATTTGGGTTTACAGTCCTCCAATACGAATTTTTCTTGTGATTTTATTGTTCGAATCTTTGTGGACCTGAATCAGGCCGGCAGCTTTCTCATCTTTTCTTTCCATTGCCTGGAATCTGTATTGGAAATATGTATGAAGCTTGTGTGCAACTCTGTGAATGAAATTTGTGTGGATATAAATTGGATCCTGAGTGAAACTGCATTGAACTGTATGAACTGAATGAAATTTCTGTTTCTTAAAATCTTTGTGGGTATTTTGGAATAAACAGAGCATTGACCTTTGTCAATTTCTCTGCTTCTTTTGAAAATGTGGGTATTCCAGTGAAGATTGGGTGGATATGAATTTTGGGTGGATATTGTATGTATTTTACTTCAAGTTCCTTTTTGGGTCATCCGGATCTCTGTTATATTTATGTTTTTTCGAATTTGAAAATTATAAGAAATATGTGTATGGAATATGGAAGTTGATGAATATTGTGGATCAGTGAAAAAATAGTAGAAATATTTTTGAATATGGTTGATGAATCTGAGTATTTTCTCGGATATTGTTGATGAATTTAAAAAATTATAATGTTTTCGAATATTGTTGATGAATTTGAGTATTTTTTGGTGTGAATCAATTGTGGATCAGTGATGAGACGATGTATCAGAAAATCCTGTGTAAATTTATGATGATTATTGATTGTAACCATGGTTGAAAAAATGCATGAATCTATGATGAAAATGGATTGAATTTGTGTTGTACTCGTATATTCAGTATCTGGAATCGTGCTAAACATGTGAATCTTGTGATTTGGAAATGAAATTGTAATGAATCGTGTTAGATATGAAATTAAAATTGGTGAACTTTGTTGAATTTATATTTATTTTGACAATTATCATATGGATGTGGATAATATTGGTACCATTCCCGATTCTCCTGTCAAATATGAATGAAAATCTGGAATGATAATGATCTGATACTCTGTTTATTCCAAAGTTAGCATTTTATCTTGAGAATCTTTGCTGAACCTTGTACGAAAAATGAGTGAAACTCCAAGATGTTGACCATTTCGAATAAAACTGTGACAAAATATATTCCTTGAGAATCATATTCATTGTTGATTTATACTTGAGTGAACTGCAAGTTTATTTCTTTGTATGACTTTGGCTGAGAACAAATTCTTTGGGTGGTTAACAAAAAAAGAAAATAAAGTGACAAGTAGCAAGAAATAGTAATCATTTTGACCATCTGTTAGTTTTAGTCTTTCAACGTTGTTTGATGAATAGTTTGTAATGGACAGCGAGAAGTTGAACTCCTAACTTATCATACGTTGTTCCAACGCTGTTTCATGAATAGTATAAGCTCCTAACTTATCATACGTGAAGTTGAAAGAAAAAGAAATGGAACCTGATGTGGCATGCTATATATTTGATGTTGTTTCTATGTCGCCTCTCAAGTTGGATGTCACATGTGAAAATAAGCTGTGTACCAAAGAGTATGAGAAGATCATAACAAAATCAGATTTTCTATTTCTATTTGAGCTGGTCAAAGAGAAATGTAAGGAGAGGAATAATTCAACCGGAGATTCGATGGACTGCTATTTCTTTGGACTGCCACGTCCACCAGATAAAATCGAGTTGATGACAAGGAGGTTCTTGCCGATGGAGTATTTGTCCATGCATGCATGTGGCTGGGGTCCACCTTTTGCATGTGCATTAAGGAAGCAAACAAATCAGGAGTCCAAGTGCAACACGTTAGGAAAAGAGTCCGTTTGTTTCATTTATCTTAGATTAAATCACGTATGTTATTTATTTCCTTTTGAGAAAAGATAGTACGATGCGGCCAACTTGTTGGTCAAGCCAAGTTAGGAGGAGTCGGCTAAATATAAAGCCACCAAGCGTCAATGTAAAATTAGGTTATGTTTTGAGATTAAAGTTATGTCGTGAGGTTCACCCATGATGGGGCTCCGAGATCGAGTTATTGTCCGTTTTGATTGCTGATTCTTGAATCTGTGTTTGCGTGTCGTGAAGTAGATTCGTCTATTCAACGATCGAAGTTATCTTTTGCTGTTCTTGATTCACCGTGAAAGATCAGGCCTAAAAACCGTTTGGATCACGTTGATCCGTATCAGAACCCATATTGACATTCTTAAAAATTCATACTAACAAAGACACGCGAGTTTTCTCACCCGGGTCCTTATAAATCCAGTAATGGAAACTTCACAACAAATATAACCATAAGTTTAATTTTTTTGATTTACTAATGGTTTTTGATACATTTCTTATTCACGATCCATTCATGATTCTTTTATGATTCACATGTGGTTCATTATTGGTTGTGACGTCTATCCATCTACTATTGTTTCTAACACAATTAAGGACAACTCGATAAAGAAAAGAGAAGAATGTGGTGCCGGCTAGACGACAATTTTTTGGCTCTAACAAGATTGGGAGTTTATTTCGCAGTGTACGCAATACTTGAGTTTTAAAACGTTTGCCTCAATAATAAATTGTTTTAAATGACGAGATGAAGCCAAGCTTTAGACTTTCTACTGGGCAAAATAAATTACAAATTTGATTTCTTCTAATCATCTGACCTCAACACTGGAATATCAAAAAAATGAATTTACTAAAAGAGTATTCTAAGGAAATCCTTGAGAATAGACACCAAATGGGTAATTTGAGTAGTGATTATTTGTTAATGACACTAGATATGCATGACTTTGCAAAATGAATGTCAATGGGATGACCTCTTTGATGTGCTTACTGAAATATCTTCTCATATGTAAGGAATTTGAAGACATGATTTGGTCTGGCGTCTCAACCAAGCCAATTTTGTCCTCCCATTGTACTTTGGCTAGAATTCGTGTCATGTTGATGGCTAGGACTTCCATTTTTATGTCTAGGCTAGCGTGATTTTTTTGCTCGTGACCTAAATGTAGGTGTTAGATTGTTAGATATGAAATAAAGTTATTATCGACCCGAATGTAAAAATTCATGGCAAGAATATAACCCGCTTCAAAACTTATTTTCTGGTATGTTTCATCGAGGTATCACATGGGTTTCATGTTTTCGAAAGACACATGAGGCCACACACCGCACAAAGCTGACCTAAATGTCCAGGCGGCCAAGACCGACATCCCTACACCTCAACACAGTGTTTCTCTAATGTTTTACCTAATCTTCTATGTACTAAGGACTCACATAAGAGACGCGTCCCAGTTGAACCTTGGTCAAGAATCGTAGATGATAACGAAAAAAGTTAATTTCCTCATAAAAGTTAATTTTTGTTTCCTATTTGGAATGTCGCTATTCCAAATATTAATATCCTCATAAAAATTCAACAATCATTCCATTAAATTAATATCCAACTAGTCTTCCAATGCAAAAACCATACAAAGAAAACAGAAATTTCAAATCTTGGGATGGAAGATGAACGAAATATATGAAAAAGCCTTGCTTCTCAAACTTGTAAGAATATTTTTTTGTGAGATGAAATCCTGAGAAAAGATATATGCGAAAAGATCCAGATCATGCATGTCAAACATCAAACAATCCAAAACGGATTTGTCGCACTGTACTGGTCACATACATGAACACAGGGTGCCATATTTTGGAGCGGCATTTCAAGTGTGAAAGAATCAAAAATGGAGTTCTATTGTGAAGAACACATACATCACATTCTGTAGTTTTTTCGAATCTTTCCACTCATGGATTTCAATGAAACCGGGCTTTATAGACAAAGTTCCACAAGAACTTTCAAAATAAATATAAATTCAACAAAGTTCTCCCAATTTTCATTTCATATTTGACACGGTTCATTACAATTTCATTTCCATATCACACAAGATTCACATGTTTAGCACGATTCCGAATACTGGATATATGGGTACAACACAAATTCAATCCATTTTCATCATAGATTCATGCAATTTTTTCAACCATATTTACATAAATTTACACAAGATTTTCTGATACATATTCTCATCAATGATCCACAATTGATTCACACCGGAAAATACTCAAATTCATCAACGATATTCGACAACATTATAATTTTTTAAACGGTTATTCTATTTGGGGAACGTGCTTAAAAAAAATCTTAGATTAAAAAAATCTCAGGTCTTGTTATTCTATTTTTAAAACGATTCACAATTAATTTTCATACTTAAAAAATCTCAGATTTAAAAAAGATAAAGAAGAGTCGATTGGTGGGCCAAGAATACAAGATCCAGGCCCAAATCGTGGCAGCCTGCGCTTCTTGCTTGGAGGATCCGCTCCAGATTGACACCATGTTCTTCCTGCATGCCCGAGGCAGCTCGTGCTGGCGCTGTGGGTAGGGGCCGACGGATTGAGTAGTGAGCACCAACCACCGATGGGGGTTGAGGTCGAGAGAGGCGTCCTCCTCGTCGATGTTGAGGTCGCCGCTGGCCAGTAAGCCCAGATCCGTGGAGCCCCTAGGATGCACGGATACGGGATACGGATACGGGGATATGGGGATACGCCGATTTTCCAAAAACATGGATACGGGATACATTTATATATATATATATATATAAAAAAAAGGGCAGCCCCGGTGCAGTAGCTCCCGCTTGCGCAGGGTCCGGGAAGGGTCCGACCACTTTGGGTCTATTGTACGCAGCCTTTCCCTGCATTTCTGCAAGAGGCTGTTTCCAGGACTTGAACCCGTGACCTCGTGGTCACAAGGCAGCAGCTTTACCGCTGCGCCAAGGCTCCCCTTCAATACATTTATATATATGTAATAAAATTAATAATATATAAGTAGTCGTTTTTAAGAGAATTAAATTTACTATTATCCATATAGGAGTATAGGATTACCGCGACATGGTTGTTGCTAGAAAATGGCGCTGCCCGCGTGCCCTTGTAGTCGCTTCTTCACCTAGAAGAAGTAACAATTTAGTAAATTAGTATAGCATAAACAAATGGATGAAAGCAAACTGGAACGATGCATCATCCTTACATTGCAAATTTGCAACTCCGCAACTATTCCCATTATCAGTCTTTTACTCTATTTCTCCATAGCCCAACACCAGCTAGATCGAAGAACAATTACATCACAATAATAATTTGAGAGCACCACAAGTTCACAACCTAATAATAGTTCAATAGTGCATCCAATAAAGTTACATGACTAGCTAATAAGGAAGTACGGATATAGTAGATAGATGACACGACAAAATAACATCACATGAATCACAACTTGGCAAGTTTGAACTTAAAATCACTATTACTCCATATCAGCCCTTCAAGCTTCATTCTCCAAGCCTTCAATATCATCTAGCAGTGCCTCTAGGTCTGGTTCATCTAGTGAGAGTACAGCTTCTTGAAGAAAATCTCCACCACCACCAAATATCTCATGGGTGTCTCCTCCAACGTCCCAAAATCTTGTTGGGCCACTTGGATACTCTTCAGTTTTCCTTGAAATAAGACGCAATTTTTTATGCACATAGACAATATCTTCAGCGCGTCCAGGGTTCAGCCTACAAAAAATTAAATGAAACTCAAAATCCGAAAAAGTGGAGAACTAGAGATGGGAGGATGGAAACTGACCTGCGTGCACACTGCACAGTGCAGCGGCGGCCGGCAGGCCACGGGAGGCTGCTCTCCGGCTGTGTATCTTCTCAGGTCCGGCGGCGCCGCAGCAGAGTTGCCGGCGATCAACGGTGTGGCGGCGCCTAGGTCTGGGAAGTGGGATGAGAACTGAAACGACGGGGCTCCGGAGCCCTGCACGGACGCGGCCGGAGAGTGGTCTCGGCGGCGCCCCAATCCGGTCTCGACGGCCACCACCATGGACTCCCGGCCGGCGGCGGTCTGCGCTAGAGCAAAATCAAGAAAGGAGAGAGAAATTGGATCGGGGTGGAGAAGAGGATAACGACAGCACGGTGACTGCGGGTTGATTTACGATTTCTCTGGGTACTAAACTGCAAATGCGTGTAAAACTTTGACCAAACACTCAACCGTGCGATCTCACAGAAACGGACGGCAGAGATAGTCCGCGGGTCCAAGATATGTGTGGAGTTGCATTTCTCGACGTTTGTAAGAAGTGGACGCACCATCAAAGGTCGGAAGATCTGTCCATTAGAGTGGTTGCAGAATCTCATTTCTCATTTGAATAGTACAACGTTGCAAAATGTGGCACTTTCAAAAGGCCAGAGAAGCTATATTTTTAGATAAAGATTAGCTATCGGTGTAAATCAAGTAGAAGCGGGCACACTTAACCTCGTCCCGAACTTGTTGACGAGGCGATGCATGCATTGTTAGTTTGTAGCATGCAACTTTGGACCTACGTTTGTATGGCAATACGTGTATGCTTTGAGACTAGTCACAATGGGGAGTATCATATACTAGTATCATGCACATGATACTAGTCTATGTTACTACCTCCACAATGGGTAGTAACATATGTGTGGTATCATATAATAGTGTATTTATTAGGTTGTAGACTCATATTGCATTGGAATCTGTTATGTTACGGTATCTACCTATGATACCACTATCACATCTCTCATCATTAATTACATTGCCACGTCATCTTTTTGCCAACATGGCATGCATGATACCACCTATGATACCACCATTGTGGCTAGTCTGATTCAGTTTTAGATCAATCTTTCAACATGAAACGTAGCAAGCCAATTCATTCAACTTTTCTAGCAAATGCCACCTATCTCTGTTTAAGATCTAGGAGTACTAGCCTTTTCAAGATAATTTATCTTCTTCTTTTTTGGCCGGAAATATAGCTATGTTATTGTTCTCTAACTAGTCGAGATAGACACGATCCTTTCTTAATAGGTTATATACATTTGGTACGCTCTCAGAGTTAAGAGTGATTTGTTGGATGCAAGTTAATCAAAGGGGTGAGCAGAGCATCGGCAAGGGTTAGCTATCTTCCCCAAATTAAAGCAGATAAAATATAAACCACCTTATACTCGTGCTGTGTAGAATATGTTATACAGCTCGCCCTGTCGACTGTCGGCTAACACTCGATTCGTGTTTCTGCATGGCTGCATCTGCCTACATGGTCGCCAAGTTGCTGTATACAAGTACGTACGTACCGATCAGTGATGAATTAGTTGTACCCGCGAAGTGGAAAGATCAATTGAATGGAAAGATCAACTTGCCTACTCGTACATTGATCGAGGCCTTACCCTTTCAGTTCAGTGACTCGTCACAATACAAGAAGTGCCGATTGTAGTTATTGAATAGCTGTAGCCAAGGCGTGTAGTTCACTAGTTCTAACCTACCGATGCCAGAACGGAGATACAGTCGATGTGAATTATCGGGTTACAATGTAGACTGGACAGACGGATTCAAGTTGCATGCCGAGTGGTTGGTTTATCTGGGACACGTTTGGTAGCTTGCAGGGGTTTTCCACCTCGCTAGGGGCAGGCTCCGTGAGGCATGGCGTAAGAAAAACAGTCTCTGAGCCGTGTTGTTCGGTTTGTTTGTTAGGCCGCAGAAAAGAATGGGCATGGGCTGAGCTCATTGTTGTGACTGTTTGGTTAGATCATTGCATGCTCATATGCAACTATGGCTATATTTGGTTGTATACAAAGCCGCTGCTGAGGCTACCTCTTTAACCTTTGTTGATGTTACCCAATACTTACCGATAAAGCACATAGAACAAATAATGAAACAAGCAAAGCATATCATAACATAATAGGATATCGAGTTCATATGGATCAAAAGAAACATGTCTGATGCAGCAGGAGTATAGGAACAGAATCTCATGCTGCATCTGAAGTTTATCAACGGAGGGGTAAATATATACCTCCTCCAACATATTACAGAACACTAATCCAAATTCTACTAGTTATCGATGAATGCATCGACGTACTGGCTACGCGGGTAAGCCCTAAGCCATGTACACCTCTGTGGTTTGGTCATGCTGGAGTACTTGAGCTCCTCATCTGTGTTGTCCGACAGGAAGTCCATCGCCCTGATAATTAATGCTGGAGAGTACATGTTACGCGGCTGCACTGTCGTAACCCTGAAGATGGTCTTCCTTTGAGCAAAGTTGGTAATGGGCTGGTTCAGCAACTCCTCGTGCTTGGGATGGTTCTAATATTGACATGTCAAATTGTTAGTGTAGAGACTATTTGAAGTTGGCAATGAACAAGGAATAACACAATACAATCCAATGAGAGGGCAAACTAACCTGAAGGTGTGTAAGCACCTTCACATCATCCATCATGACAGTCGAGCTGGCTTCATACCAAACTACTCCAGGCATGCGCTTCAGTTGGTTAATCCTAACCCACCTGGATCTACTTGTAGATTTGAGTGCTGGTGATAGTAAGCCCGGTGAACTCACGAACATCATCGCTGACCTTCCTGATGTACTGATCCTTAAAGCATTTGTCAAAGTGGATCCTCTTATCCACTATCTCCATTACCCTGTTAAGAACAAAGAGTGACAGGAGCTGTCCATTGCATTGCCAGCATTTGAGCCAGTTCATCAGTTTGAGAGTGCACTCTCTTCTTAGGCCCCTTGGCAGGCATCTCAGATAGCACATCTGAGTCACTGACTGCATCCACAGAGATGGCATTCAGAGGCAGTATATCCAGAGGCTCGGAAGCTATGGCATTGTCGAACAGGTTAGGCAGTGCATTCTCGCATAGCACTTGAAGAGGGTAGCGTGAACCTGATCCACGAAACACGATTATGTCGTCCTAGTCAGGCAATCTATGAAGATGAGCAGATCTGGAAGATGCACACACTACACACTGTATCTACGAAGCCTAAGCAGCGGATCCATGTACCGTAATAGATAACCTAAATGTGCAAAAACATTAACAGATGTACGGTATGAACAAGGATAAGGTTTAGAATTTCTTACATCCACCGGACGCATCTGCATCTTGCCATCCGCCTTCATGCCGGAGGTCGCCGTGGAGGCGGTCGAGGCCCCCGTCGAGTTTGTCGTCGAGGTCGCCACCTCGGTGGAGGTCGCCGTCGAACTCGCCTTCGCTGTCACACAAATTGCTCCAGCCGCCATCACAAGAGCTCGAATAGAAGAAATGGCGGTTTTCGATTTTGAGGTGAGTTAAATAGGGGGTGATTTTGGCGGGTGGTGACCGAAATCCTCCCGCCGGAATTTCAGAGCTCGCGCCATCTTCGTGGCCTGCAGCTTCTTGGCACGGCATTTCTCTAGGTCAGTCGCCCGCAGCCTGGCTACAAGGAAACGGCCGATTCGGCTGTTCCCAGCGGGCCTGGCACAAGGCTGCTTTGAGAAGCGTGTTAGCTTGGCCCAACACCATTTAAAGGCATCCAATAACGAGGATGTTTCATCTGGCGGGCTGCTTGGAACATCTGCAGGCCACCAAACGCGCCCCTGACATACAATCGTCTGTGTGCAAGCATGAGATGTGTTCACCTGGATCCTACGCACTACCCCGCAACGTGGTGGCAATGGGTATATACATGAGCTGTTAGGATATGGACTCTTTAGAAAAAATAAACTAATAGGTAAGTACATCCACTACTCTGTTTTATTTAGCCTACGCGAATTCAGTCAAATTTAAACTTATAAATTTTGACGAAAGATGTAGCACGAAATATGAACATTCATAATACCATATTTGTATAATTTTAAAATACAGCTTAGGATGACTCTAATACGGTTTCATATTTCAAATGTTAATTTTTCTATATATTTAGTCAAATTTATAAGGTTTGATGTTGACTAGACACCAAACGCAGGGTAATTGTGAATGGAGGGTAGACATAAATGAGCTATTTGACTGCAATCAGACCAACATACTCACAAAACGCCTACATAAGATTGAAGTCGTGGGATTTTAATATTAAAAGTCTCAATATTAGATAAACACATACATTGTTTTTATGATTGAGTACACATTAATGACAAATTTATTTGACTGCTATCGGACCAACACTCTCACAAAACGCCTGCAAAAATTGGGAGTTTGGAGTCATTAAATTTTAATATTAATGAAGCCACATCGAGAGGAAAGTCTCTAAAACTAAGAAAATCTCCGTCTTAATGATATTTATAGGGCTGACTAAACACATATTCTTGCGGGGGATGAGAGTGTCTCTCCATTGAAGGAATATACCGATTAATGAGACATAAAGTGTCAAATTTTATAATTTGCTGAATATACAACCTTAGTCGACACATCGATGGGAATGTCACTCACACACTCTAAAATATTTTGGCTTAATGATACACACATATCTAAGTCACCGCGGATTCCGGCTTGATATGATTCATTTAGTATCCACGGGACATGTCAATAATATTTCAATCCAAGGAAATGACAAGCTTATACTTGATTCTTGCAAATTGTTTGGCGGATATTGCTTTGTTTGTATGGTTGACATATTCTCTCATGTAACAAAATCCACATCATAGAAGATGTCATTCCAATTGCACTGTAAAATCGATGACTAATTAAGAGGCTTGAACGATGTTATCCAAGCCGCGTAGTCATTTTGCATAACACGGAAAATACATGTGACCGGGTGTAGAACCAATAATCAAAGACCATAATAAGTTAAAAGTCAGGAAACTCTATTTTATACTTCTCTAACTTCGACTATTGTTGTATAAACATGCTAACAAATATACCTAGAAGAAAAAAAATTCTTATGATATGTTTCTCGGCTATTACTTGGTTTGTATGGTAGACATATTTGGACTACTGTATGTCTCTTTCCCTCAAGTAACAAAATCAACATAAAAGCACATGCCATTCCAATTGCACAACGATTAAGCCGCGTAGTCATTTACGTAACATGGAAAATGCGTGACTTGGTGCATAGAACCATTGAACCAAGATCAGGATGAGTTAAGAGCCTGAAAAACTTAGAGTCGTACTTCTCGCTAACTTTGACTATTGATGTATAAACATGTTAACAAATATACCAACTAGAAAATGATGTATCTTTAGCAGTGTATTCATATACAAACAGTGGCCAAATTTTCACCACATTCATGTTTATAAAACGTTGTACATTGTCACATGGAGTGTGTAAATGACAAGAAGAAACATCAGAATAAGATAACTCACACTATTTAATTTGAAATACCTATTAAGTTGGACCGTTCTATCTTAATTCAACGATATTTTTGTATCAAAGAGAATTATAGTTTAATTTACATATCCAATATAATTTACATGGGTGATTCAATATATGGCATGCTAATTATTTTCCCAAAAGTTTTAGATTGCTAAAGATGTAACTAGCATAAATAATATTTTTCTTACCAACACAAATTTCATAGTTGTAGATTTTTTATGTTCACATAATGGGAAATAACATCATATCAATGAAACCATATTTTTATTTGTTGAACAGTTTCAACTAACTACAGATGATGTCCTCGTAAGCATTTGCGAGGGCCACTATAATATTTCTCTTACTTTCGCTATGTTTCCACATAATAGACCATTGACATGTTGAATTCGAAGTATCACACAACAATAAGGGTCTAATCTAATACTGTTTTCACAGCATTGCACTACGGTTATGTATATTTTTTTCTTCCTAGAGTTTCGTGTCCAACAGATCTTTAAAGTATCTGTTGCCCCGGCCAAAATCCTAGTCATTAACGTAGTTTAGTTTAAAAGCGAATGAGAGTTCGAACCGTAAAACCCAAACTCAAACCCGCACACCCACCCACCCACGCACCTACACGCACGCGCACACGCACGCGCGCGCACACACACACACACACGCACGCACGCACGCACGCACGCACGCCTGAATGATCTTCATTTTATATAATGAAAATAATGCTTCAGCTTAAATCACTTGTTCTAACATAAGAACTTTCCATGTCACAGATGTTTGATATTTATGATTTGAATTGGAATTTTACAATTTTGGAATTTTCTCACAAACTATATGATATCGCACCGGGGGTACAACTTTGAATATATTAAGTTTCAATTTGTTTAGCTATCTTACATTGATTAAATGGGTTTAATGCAATTACAAAAGTATCTCAAATTTGACCTACAATTGTGGGTTATGATTTGCCCTAAAATTACAGAAAATGATATAAAGGTACTCTTCAATGATTCTAAGCAGTAGCTCAAAAAAAAAGATGAAAATTACCCCATGCCTATGAATGGTCACGTGGACAATTTTGTCTTTGTTTTTTAAATCAAAGAATTTGAGAAAATAATAAAAATGGAAAAGTTGCACAAAGTTTTTTTTAGTGAATGTGTTTCCAGGAAACCGTAAGTTTTCGGTACCACAACTTACAAGAAAATCTTTACAAAATGGCCTCATGACTTTAAAGCCAAACGACTAAAGTGTTGGCCATATCCACGGCTAAGTTAATGATATTATGACCAATTGGCACAAATATGAGTTTCAACATTGTAAATAAGATTGTAAAAGTGGGATTCCTAGACTTTTTAGAATTTATTTTCAATTTCTTTAGTGAAATAAATGTGACTTTTGTGAAGCAAGTACCTGAAAAATGATTGGAAATTCAATTTTCACACAAAGTATATCATATCAGAGACACAATCCCTAAATATTCGAATTTGTTATCTATAAGAAATTGATTAAATGAGTTTAATGGAATTTATCAAAAATAATTCAGATTTAATCTACAAGTCTGCTATTGTTTGTCCCTAAAACTAGAGAACAATGCATAAAGATACTCTTACATGATTATATGCAGTACCCCCCCAGTTTTCCCTAAATCATCTGCTAGCTTTAGCATCTTCTTTATAAAGACTAATACAAATTTTGAACATACTAGATTAATGAAAATAAGAAATATAATATCTCTGATAGACCATGATCACCTGGTCCTATTATCCACATGTATCATGATATTTAGTTTATCATCTCTAAAGAGAATCCCAAATTTATTCCAACAGAGGAAACCATCTGATGTCAAGAAGCGTTTGAACTATTGATGAAGTAAGTGATCTATCTGAAGCAGGAGTCTTTGCTTGGCAAAGTCTTCAACTTGCTCTTTTTTCTGAATGGGGAACATTGACCCGGCCTTTGCATCAATTGATGCACATAGCCTTACTGATCTTCAATGGTTTCAAGTATGTCACATCTTTTAGGCGCGCCATCATTCTTATCCACACCATCTGCCGCCACATTCCACCAAAGGTTAAGCAAATTCCTGGCTGACATTATAATCCCAATGATCTTATTCGTTTGTATTCTCATTACCGCCCTCCTCAGATACATAAGTAAAACATCTTTAATTATGGGACGGAGTGAGTATCATTCGTCTCCTGAGAACGAAGAACATCACACTACAGGAATCAACCGCTACGCCGACGGCCACCTCCTACGCCGACGGCTTTTTCTCGGGGCCGTCGGCGTAGGGTCCGAGCTCGGCTGATCAGAAAAATCGCCGGTGCACAGGGCTACGCCGACGGCAATGCCGTCGGCATAGGTTCAAAGTTCTACGCCGATGGCAAAGCCATCGGCATATCTATGTTTTTTCTTCTATTTTTCATTTAATATGAAATAATTCACATCTTTAAATCCATAAATCAAAATGTAACAAATAAAATATCTAAATCGATTAGAAAAATGAGGGGAATCCAAATATGACAACTATATCATCTTTTGCATCCAAAAAATTATTTAATTATGCAAAATTACTACCGAAAAATCGTATAAACTCATTTAACTAGGCGAAAGTAGTTAGAAAATAAGAAAATTTCTAATACTTGTTGATTATCCATCAAATGTGGACTACTCTTTGTGAGAATTATATGGGTGCCATTTTGCACAATATATTTTGTACTTGGTTCACAATTTTTTTTTCATTTTTGCCACTTAAAAAAAGGAAAATAATATTTATAAAAATAATTTGAAAAATCACTTTGAAACCATTTTTTCCTATACCAAGATACACCTATTTGTTGAATATGAGAGCTTTATCACAAACTATGCGGTGGAAATGATGATAACTTGCTCATTTGACTTGAAACTTATAGATGTTTGTACATGATAGACCTTTGTGCGAAGATTTTTTTGAACAATTTCTCAAAAATAAAGTTTATCATTTTTCATACAAACTAGTACATATAAAAGGACTCCATGCCAGAGGATACCTTTTTTTTAGGTTTTTTCACTTTATTTGATTTTTTCAAAAAACTGTCAAAATGGCCACCATGACTATTCATCGAAAGAGCTCAAATTTTCTAAAACTATCGATGTTTCTGTGATATAACCACTAGTTGTAGTTCAAATTTGGATTAGTTTCTATAAATCGGCATAAACTCATTTAACTAGACGAATTAGATAGAAATCAAGAAAATTATAATACTTGGGGATTATCCATCAAATGTGGACTACTCTTTGTGAGAATCAGACGGGTGCCATTTTGCACCATATTTTGTGTACTTGGTTCACAAAAATAGTCATTTTTGCCATTTAGAAAAAGGAAAATGATATTTATAAAAATAATCTGAAAAATTCTTTCGGAACCATTGTTTTCTATACCAAGATACACCTATTTGTCGAATATGACAATTTTATCACAAACTATGCCGTGAAAATGGTGATAACTTGGTCATTTGGCTTGAAACTTATAAATGTTTATACTTGATAGACCTTTTTGTAAAGATATTTTTTAAACAATTTGTCAAAAATCAATTTTATCATTTTTCATCGAAACTAGTACATATAAAAGGACTCCATGCTAGAGGATACCTTTTTTGAGGTTTTTTTAACTTATTTGTTTTTTTTTCAAAAAACGGTCAAAATGGCCTAAATGACTATTCATCGAAAGAGGTCAAATTTTCTAAAACTATCGACGTTTCTGTGATATAACCACTAGTTGTGTACCTTAAAATGATTAAAAAAATCAGACCAAACTATCAAACACTTGTAGTTCAAATTTGGATTACTTTTGAAAAATCGATATAAACTCATTTAACTAGGAGAAAATTGATAGATATAAAAAAATTCCTAATACTTGAAAATTATCCATCAAATGTGGACTATTCGCTGTGAGAATTAGATGGGTGACATTTTCCACCATATTTTTTGTACTTGAACAACAAAAAAGTTATTTTTGCCACTTAGAAAAAGGAAAATGATATAACTAAATTAATTGGAAACATCACTTTGTAACCATTGTTTACTATACCAAGATACACCTATTTATAGAATATAAGAACTTTATCACAAACTATGCCGTGAAAATAGTGATAACTTGATCATTTGGCTTGAAACTTATAGATATTCTTACATGATAGACCTTTTTGTGAAGATTTTTTTTAACAATTTGTCAAAAATCAAGTTTATCATTTTTAATAGCAACTAGTACACATAAAAGAACTCCATGCCAGAGGATACCTTTTTTTGATGGTTTTTCTCTTTATTTGATTTGTTTTTCAAAAAATGGTCAAAATGGCTAACATGACTATTCATCGAAAGAGATCAATTTTCTAAAACTATTGATGTTTATGCAATGCAAAAGATGATATGGATGTCATATTCGAATTCCTTTCATTTTTCTAATTGACTTAGACATTTCATTTGTCAAATTTCGATTAACGAATTTAAAGATATGAATTATTCCATATTAAATGTAAAAAGGAAAATTAAAGTAAAATTAATTTTATTGTCTTTATTACAAAATATACTATTACATAATTATTGTTACTTATTCAAATGATTTTTAATTTAAACAATGAAAAAGTGTAACATTATAATACAGGGGTTAATATGATTGATATGATACAAATATCAGTAAGTTCTCATTTCTCATTTGGAAGCTCATCTAGAAAGAACTCAAAAGTTAAGCGTGCTTGGGCTAGACCAATTTGAGTCTAGGTGACCGAATGAGAACTTTGACCAGCGTAAGTAATTTCACCTATGATTAAGTGTGTAATTAGAGATTAAGTATGTGGTTGAGTAAGAAATTTCAAAATAGAAAAAAATCAAAAAATTCAGAAAATATCAAAAATAAAAAATTTAAATTATTAAAAAATATGCCGAGGGTAAAGCCGTCGGCGTAGGGGGGGCTATGCCGATGACTTCGCCGTCGGCGTAGGCTACGCCGATGGATTTTAATACACCGACGACATAGGGGGGGGGGGCGATGCCGACGACTTTGCCGTTGGTGTATGCTACGCTGATGGCTTTTAATACGCCGACGACATATTGGCCTAAGCCGAGAGCGGAATACGCCGATGGTCATGCGTCGACGGCTGGGCACAACTGGCTATGCCGACGGGCATATAGCCTGATTCCTGTAGTGTCATGATGACCCACAAGTATAGGGGGTTAATTGTAGTACTTTCGATAAATAAGAGTGTCGAACCCAACGAGGAGCAAAAGGCGTTGACAAGTAGTTTCGATCAAGGTTTCACTGTAAATACTAGCAGACAGGTTTTTAGGAGTTTTTGATATAGCAGATAAATAAAATACAAGTAAATAAAAGAGAGCAGTAATAATTGCAGCGAGTGGCCCAATCCTTTTTAGAGCAAAGGACAAGCCGGTTGGTTTACTTATGATGGCCAAATGTTCTTGAGGACACACGGGAATTTCGTCAAGTGATTTCGCTTCATACAGTTGATTAATCTTTATTGTTTTGATAAGTGTTGTGTGGGTGAAGCTATGCTAATGCACTGCCCTTACTTGGACTAATACATACTTGTGATTAAACCCCTTGTAAGCATCCGCAACTACAAGAAAGTAATTAAGATAAATCTAACCACAGCTTTAAACTCTGAGATCCTACACTCCCACGTGCACCGGTTTACTAACGGGGGTTTAGGTTTCTGTCACTCCGGCAACCCCACAATTAGCAACCAACTACACAATGCATTCCCCTAGGCCCATAAAGGTGAAGTGTCATGTAGTCGACGTTCACATGACACCACTAGAAGAATAACACCACAACTAAAATATCAAACCATTAAATATTACTCAACATGATTCCACTACTAACAACATGACTTCTCCCATGTCCTCAAGAACCAAACGAACTACTCACAAGACATCATATGGATCATGATCAGAGGTGATATAATGACAAATAATAATCTGGACATAAACCGTAATTCACCGATAGAACCCAATAGCATCAACCACAAGGAGTAATTAACACCGGGAAAGTTCCCCCTATGAACAAGACAAAGTACAACCCTAGATGTTACAGCGGAACGAAGCTGAGCGGTGGAGATGATGGTGATGGCGGTGGAGATGATGATGACGTTGATCCCGATAAAATCCAGCGCGATGATGATGACGATGGCGATGATTTCCCCCCTCCGGGAGCGAATTTCCCCGGCAGATTTCTCTCTGCCGGAGAGCTTTTCTCTCTCTGTGGTTTTCCGCCTCCACAGAGAAGGGGCGTCGCCGTAGGTGGGCTAGGGGCTCCACGCCAGGGCTCGGCGCGGGCCCCATAGTGGTCGCGCCCAGGGGTGGCGTGGGCCCCTCGCGGCCCATCTCGACCTCCCCTTTTGGCTGCCTCCGTCTTTTGGTAAAATAGGAGCTTCTGTATATTTGTCGTGATTTGTGGAACTCCAGAAATATGGTGTCTTGATGGTGCCTTTTCCAGCTGAATCTTGACTCCGGCAGTTAATCCTCCAATATTCATCTAACATGCAAAATAAGATGAAATAACATAAGTATCATATCTAAATATGAAATATATGAATGAATAGCAGTAAATTATGATACAAAATAGCGATGCAAAATGGACGTATCAACTCCCCCCAAGCTTAGACCTTGCTTGTCCCCAAGCGAAAGCTGAGCTCAGTAAACAAGACCACAGGTTTATGGAGTGAAGCGTCGATAATAAAGAATACGGACAAGAAGCATCAATATTTACTTAACAACACAAGGTATTTTAAACAGCAACTTCCCTTCATATAACTTAACTTGAAACGAGTAATGAAAAACCACAATGAAGGTGCATAAAGAAAATCATAGTTTAGTGATGGCAAACTTCACTCTTGGTCAGAGAACAATTAGCAAATCACACTTATCTTTCGAGCAGAGTCTTTATATCAGTGCTATATTGCAGAACTCACATGCTCAATCATCACAATTTCCTTACAGTCATTGATAACTTTCAAAGTTATATTCCCACAGGTAAAGGTCTTTGTGCTCAACAAAGGAAGGACAGAAGACATGATTGAAAACATTAATATTATAGATGGTTGAATCACAACAACTCAAATGCTTGCTTAAGGAAGAAAGATATGGGTATACTGACTCAACATAAAAGTAAAAGAAAGGCCCTTCGCAGAGGGAAGCAGGGATTAAATCATGTGCTAGAGCTTTTGTAAGGTTTTGAAATCATATAGAGAGTAAAAATATAAGTTTTGAGTGATGTATGTTAATTATCAACGAATGGCAGTGGATGAAAGCAATATCTCCCTTGTCAACCAGACTTTTAAGAGCGGCTCCCATGAAGAACGTTATTTCTACCAGCAAGGCAGATCATCCCTCTTCTCTTTTGTTTACACATTGGTTGAATTGCTTAACTGATAAATCAGGGCAAAAATGTGAAGAGAATTAAAGTGGTTAAAGTTGTAATTAATCGGGACTGGGCACCCCATTTGCCGGCTCTTTTTGAAAAATTAGTAGATAAGCGGATGTATATGCCGCTAGTCTGGTGGTAAAGTCTGTTTGACAAGTGAAATAAAGAATAACCCACATACTTACTCATGAGCTGGTAAACAGTGACACAAATAAGGAGTAATAGTTTGAATAATTTAAATGTAGCACATGAAGTATTTACTTGGAATGGCAGGAAATACCACATACAGGTAGTTATGGTGGACACAGATGGCATGGATTTTGGCTCAAGGTTTGGATGCACGAGAAGCATTCCCTCTCAGTACAGAGTTTAGACTAGCAAGGCTGGGTAGCAAGCATAAGAGTTGAGGGATACAAACAAATATAAATGTAATATGAACAATCATGCAATCTTCCTTGTAAGCACAAATATTTTAACTTAAGAATACTAAGCTCATGAGCCAACAAGAAAGAAAGAGAATGAGATAATATATCTACATGTAATTCCCTCTTTTCTACTTAAGCCTCAAAGTATTGTTGCTACTGACCAATGCTAAGTTTGCCAAAACCAAATAGATTTACTTGGTGCACCCAAAGTGATGCCAATACTAATGACAAGATCAGTCATATAAAAAGATTTGCAGGCTAAAATAAAGTGTGCAGAAAGTAAACGATGAAACTTCTCATTAATATTCCAGACAAATACACACTCACACCAACGGATACATAGATAACAAACTAAAGGAGTGACACTCCACATTGCAAAACATTCTATATGATAACTTCTCTACTCATGATATGACTCTTACTTAAAAGGTAAAAGGTAAAAGATAATGATGGTGATACCAGGGCACTCCCCCAAGCTTGGAACAAGCTAAGGGGATGCCTATACCAATGATGAATTACTCCTTCGGTGGTGATGGTGGAACGGCCATGATTGGCGTCAGGAAACGCTCTAGCATTCGACGAAGCCTGTTGTTCTCCTCTTGGAGTAGCTCCACCTCCATCCTCAGGACTCGATATTGATCACAAAACTCGTCGGTGGCTCGAAGAACTTCAGTTACTGCAGGGAAAGAACTAAAGTCTGGAACAGATGGTGTTGCTCCCTGCATATTATGAGAAAAAGCACGCCGAGTGTTAATTGACCCCACAAAAGTAGGCTTGCTTGTCCTTGATCTTGCAGCAATCTGCCCTCCTTGTTGGTTTGACGACATCTTCTTCACTTCCTCCTTGACGCTCTAATCCATGTCATTGCGCCTAGCTGTGATCCTTTCTTCATCCACCCATCCAACGAAAGTCCCCTGATCAAGGTCATGAAGGAGCTCGCGTCGACGCTGTAACACGTAATCCTCTGAGGATGATCCCTGGGACGACATCTGAACAGAAACAACTCGAAAACAAAAACATGACGAGAAAGCGATATACGGACCTTGGGAGATCCGGGGGATTGTATAGCAGAAAGTTTTACAACGAAAGGAAAGTCCAGATCGAAACGGGGTCGGAGACGGGCTCCGATGCGCCCACGCCATGCCTCAGCGTGGCCAGGGTGGGGCCCACGCCCAGGGGTGGCGTTGTGCCCTCGGGCACCGTTTCCTACCATTTTTCAACTCGTAATTTTCCATATTTAATAAAAATAACAAATATTTAAGTTGGAAGGTCAAACGTGAACTTTTTCTTACCAAAACTGTTACCTATTCGAAAACAGACTCTGCAGTTCCCAGATTTTGACTTTTAATAAAGTCCTCCGGAGTTACTACTTGAATAATATCAACATCTTTGTTATAAGAATCTCCAGAAATATAATGCTTGAGTCTTTGCCCATTAACCACTTGTGGTTTGTCAACATCAAGCGAATTAATTTTTATTGCACCTGAGCGATAAACCTCCTCAACAACATAAGGTCCTTCCCATTTTGAAAGTAACTTTCCTGCAAAAAATCTGAGACGAGACCTATACAATAAAAATTTCTCACCAACATAAATTCTCTCTTTAGAATTCTCCTATCATGCCATTGCTTAACTTTCTCTTTAAAGAGCCTAGCATTTTTATTAGCTTCACTTCTCCATTCATCTAAAGAGCTCAAATCAAGTAACCTCTTTTTACCAGCAAGTTTAAAATCTCTATTAAGTTCCTTTACTGCCAAAAAAGCTTTATGTTCTAATTCTAAAGGTAAATGACAAGCTTTTCCGTATACCATTTTGTAAGGAGACATACCCATAGGATTTTTATAACCAGTTCTATAAGCCCACAAAGCATCATTAAGCTTTCTAGCCCAATTCTTCCTAGATTTATTAACATTATTCTGCAAAATAGATTTAATCTATCTATTTGATAATTCTACTTGACAACTTGTTTGAGGATGATAAGGTGAAGAAATTCTATGGTTAACATCATATCTAGCAAGAGTCTTTCTAAAACCACCATCAATAAAATGAGAACCACCATCAGTCATAAGATATCTAGGCACACCAAACCTAGGGAAAATAATATCTTTAAGCATTTTAAATGATGTCTCACAATCAGCACTAGAGTTTAGTATAGCCTCTGTTGGGGGAATCATAACCCCGTATGCCCATGAAGAGTGAAGCGTAACCTGCCAGGCAGGAGGTCTGGGCTAGGTTACCACTGATACGTCTCAAACGTATCTATAATTTTTGATGTTCCATGCTTGTTTTATACCAATTGCTACATGTTTTGCATCTACTTTATATCACTTTTATACATTTTTTGGGACTAACCTATTAACAAGATGCCGAAGTGCCAGTTCCTGTTTTCTGCTATTTTTGTATTCCAGAAAAGCTAGTCTGGAAATATTCTCGGAATTATACGAAACTACACGGGGGTCCCTATTTTACCAGAACTCACCTGACGGAGCGAAGAAGCAACAGAGGAGGGCCACCAGGGCCCCACACGCCACTAGGGCGCGGTTCCCCCCTCTGCCGCGCCCTAGGGTGGTGTGGGCCCCTCGGGGGTCTCCAGCCGCCGCCCTTTCGCATACTTATTCCCCCCGATACGAAAACCCTAAGTGCCTGAGCAAATATCCACGAAAAGTTACAGAGACGCCGCCGCCGTCAACCCTAGCTCGGGAGGGTTCAGAACCTCTTCCCTGCACCCTGCCGGAGAGGGGAATCGTCACCGGAGGATTACGTGTCCATAGCAGTAGCTAGATGGTTGTCTCTCCACTTTGTGCCATCATGTTTAGATCTTGTGAGCTGCCCTACATGATCAAGATCATATTATTGTAATGCTACATGTTGTGTTTGCTGGGATCCGATGAATATTGAATACTATGTCAAGTTAATTATCAATTTATCTTATATGTTATTTAAGATCTTGCATGCTTTCTGTTACTCGTAGATGGTTTGGCCAAGTAGATGCTTGTAACTCCAAGAGAGAGTATTTATGCTAGATAGTGGGTTCATGCCTCCGTTAAATCTGGGACAGTGACAGAAAGTTCTAAGGTTGTGGATGTGCTGTTGCCACTAGGGATAACCTAACGATGCTATGTCCACGGGCATATGTGTTTGTTTACATTACGCGCTTTACTTAACGCGATTATCCGTTGCTTGCAACTTAATACCAACGGGGGACTCGAATGACAACCCGACGGTGGATTATTAGTCATAGATGCTGTTGGATAACGGTCTATGTATCTTGTCGTAATGCCCAATTAAATATCATAGTAGTCACCATGTCATGTATATGCATTGTCATGCGCTCACTATTTGTCAATTGCCCAGCTGTAATTTGTTCACCCAACATGTTAGTTATCTTTTATGGAGAGACACCACTAGTGAACTGTGGACCCCGGTCCATTCTTTTACACTGATTAAACAACCACAAACTGCAAACTGTTCCTTTTTCATTCTCTGCAATTAAACATCATTTTCCACACCATACGTTTAATCCTTTGTTTTCAGCAAGCCGGTGAGATTGACAACCTCACTGTTTCGTTGGGGCAAAATAGTTTGATTGTGTTGTGTGCAGGTTCCGCGTTGGTGATCGAGTAACGGCGCCACCAACAACCTTCTGAAGAGTTGCTGCTCCTACTGGTTCGATAACCTCGGTTTCTTTCTGAGGAAAAACTTGCTGCTGAACTGCATCATACCTTCCTCTTGGGGTCTGCCAACGAGCGTGTGATTCACGCCATCAACCACGTACTCCACATGGGCTGGATTACACTTGGATCAGCAAATATCATTCAAGACCCGGCCAAGAGTTAGACCCGGCCAGGAGGCAGACCCGGTTTCAGGAGTCAGACCCGGCCAGGAGGCAGACCCGGTTTCAGGAGACAGACCCGGCCAGGAGGCAAACCCGGTTTCAGGAGTCAGACCCGGTTTCAGGAGTCAGACCCGGTTTCAGGACAACCTGGCACCAGGAGGGGTCTCGAATGATGCCATAGAAGGAAGATTCTGAAAGACCCGGAATCGTTGTACAAGTTGGAGACTCAAAACTTGGAGATCATGAAGGACCTAGACTAGGACTCTTAATTTGGGTATAACCCAGTTTTTACCTTGTACGACTAGGAGACATAGCCATCTATATAAGCAGGCTCCTAGGTCATAGAGAGAGAGGCCGAATAAAATAGACAAAATAGAGAGAGCTCCGGAGATAGAGCTCCCACGCCGGAGTCATCTAAACCCGGCGATCGCCATTGGCGCACCATGTAATCTGTTATCATATAGTGAGTTATATCAGAACGTAAGGATCCTCCTTCGAGGGGACCTGAACCTGGGTAAAAAATACTCTCCCTCGTAGAGCTAGACCAACTCCTGAAAACCAGAGTCGCCTTGCCCCCAATCTAAGTTACCTCCTGGTAAAATCTGCTGTGACAACCCCACGACACTTGGCGTCCACCGTGGGGCCTGCAACCAAGTGTGTCCTCATCAAGGGAGAAGCTCTCCGCGGGATCGAGAAACTCCGATCGGACGGATCAGTACAACCGGCCGAAGAAGTATCTTCATCAACAAATGGCGGCGACCCGCTGAACCCAACACAGGGCTCGACATCAACCTCGCCCTTGGCGCTGATTAAATCCATCAAGCGACTTTGCTGCCGTGCTGGATCATCGCGGGGTTCTACATCGACTTTTTCCCTCGTGAGCCGCAAGGATTCGCGTTCGCAAAAATATCTGATGATTTCGTCGGTGACCTGACGCTCGGAGCGACGCATGACTCGCCGAGCTGATGCTGATCAAGATTGTATTCCATCCTGCTTCGGCCTTCAAGTTCTACACAAATCTAGACAGCGTGGCCCTCCAATCCGCGAGCGGCACGAGCGAGCGCGTCGATCTGCGTGGCTGAGAGCAACCCGGTTTGGTTTTGCATACATATTAAAACAGCAAGGAAAAACGAAGAGGTCAACAGCCACAAGCCGGGTTAAATCCCAATGAGCAGAAAAGGAAAGAGATCTGACAAGCAATCAGAGGAAAGTGGTATGTGAGCTGAGAGAAAAAGGAAAGAGGAAGAAAAAAGGCGAGCGTGCTCAAATCGATCAGCAAACATAAGCCGGGTCACAGTCGAAAGAGCCGGCAGCTGATTGCATGCGTACAGCCCACCAATCAGATGGGGCAAGTACCGAGAAAAGAAGAGGCCTCATCAAACATCGGCGATCGCCGGGTAATACTGCACCAGCGCTCGTTAAGCACGACATCCATTGAAGCCGGAAGTTCCAGTACCGGATCACGTTTGCACATGTAGATAGAAGCATCAAGTCGAGATTTCCAGGACGCCAGGGTCTAGCGAGCTGGACAGAGAAAAAGATGAAAAAAAAAAGGCCTTGAGCAATTTGCTGTCGTTCAGCTCAATAAGCCGGGTCACCAAGGTTCGACCCAAACAGCCGGGTTATTTGATCAGAAAAAATATGTAAGCCGCCAGAGTAGTAGCAAAGGCAAAAAGGGCACGCATCAGCTCAAATCAACAGTTGAATCCGTTTTCCCGGGGAAGTCCGACAGGTGCACCAGCCAAAGAGCACCCAGTGCGTGGCGATATCCTCAGAGCCGGTTGTAGACCAGCACATGCAATCATAGCGTAAAAGAGAAGAGAAAAAAGGCTAGTTGCGTTGCGCATGCAACAGCTAAAAAAATTTATTGAAGAAAGCGTGGTTGGCTGATTCCATCAGTAACATACGCCTGAGTCCTGCTATACGAGATACCGGAGGGGGACGAGTGTCCGGCTCTGACGTGGATGACTCCAGGCTCGCCTCAGATGCAAGCGTAACCTCGTCGCGGCCCGGAGGCCCACGTACTCATACCGCGTCATCAACGCAGAGTACAAAACAAGGTAAGTTATTTTATGACTAAGTTTAATATTTTATTATTCAGTCAATTTAATAAAGTCGAGTGAAGACATGGATCTCATCACTTAATGGATGCGCGTGAAGATGTTCAGGTTACAAACACTGAACCACACGTGGAACCAATTAGAGGAATTCATGAAACATCTCTCAGCTTCGCATATATTACACATAGTGCTTCTTTTTTATCTAGCACCATCTATCTTGTTACAGTGATTAGCGAGTGCTTCGCAGCATTGTAAAACATTTTACTATGATCAGCTTAGCCCAAGAGCGCTTCGCAGCATTGTAAAACATTTTACTATGATCAGCTTAGCCCAAGAGCGCTTCGCAACTTTGGTTAGCGTTGCCCAGAGTGGTTCGCAGCAAAATATTTAGCTTAGCCCAGGAGTGCTTTGCAACTTCGGTTAGCGTGCCCAGGAGTGCTTCATAGCAAATTGATAGCTTAACGCAAGAGTGCTTCGCAACTTCGGTTAGCGTGCCCAAGAGTGCATTGCATTAATATATGGATCAATGGGGCAATGTTGCACAATTAAGCCTTTGCTTTATAAACATTGATACGGGTCTTGGGGGCTCGTACTTGAATAGTTCGTGGCTGCAATCCTAAGACCTGGCTTTTATGTCATCAGTATAATTCTTGGTTATCTTACTATTGAGATCGATGTGACTCGCACTTATATGGACTGATTGCTCACCTGTAAATTCAATCAGTCATGAGGCCTATTGGGACTTGCCTGACCCTGTTTTTATCAGAGAAGTTACGACAGAGATAATCCATGCGAAAGCCGGCTCATAGTTAAAGAAACCAAAAGGGTCATCAAAATCAAAGGAGTTGCAGAACGACAGATAAACGTTCATTAAAAAAGCAAATTCTCAGGGCGTACATACGCCATCTAGATAAATATTCATAAGTTACTAATTTATTACAAGTCCATCATGTTGTATAATGCTATTTTGTGCATAAGGGATTTTTTTTGCAGGATTAATCTATAACTCGGCAGCAGAAGCCGGCTCATCAAGCTTGATATATGCAGCTCGGCGATTCAAAAATAAATTTTATATCGAGTGCTACTAGCAGCTCGCATGGATCAAGGTCCAAGGATAAAGTCGATTTAATTGGCAACCAGCCGAATTAAGGCTCAAAGATACATTTTGCAGCCTCAATTCAGTAAGAAGCTAGATTATCTGCATATGGCGGCTCATCCAAGCTTGATATCTGGAAGTTGGAAAATTTCATATTAAAAGCAGCAAGATCGTGTGGACTTGTACATCTCCATTATCTCCAGCAGAAGAAAGTCATAAGAAGACCAAAAAAAGAAAATGAAATCAGCCGGATGAATTTGCTGCAGAAGTCATGCATGCAATCAAGATAAGTTCAAATTGTTGCAAGCATATTAAGCTGACTATTATTGTTTTTTGGAGTCTATTTCACTTCATAACTGGTTTTGATGGTCTAATTATTTATCAAGAATGGTGGCGGTCCGTCGTCATAGCCCGGATCAAGGCTAATTTGCAAATTCATCAGATGTGGCAGAAGTTATTTCCGCCCAAGTTGCTAGTAATCCGCCTAAAGAAAGAAGTTCAAATTCGAAGAGAGTGCAAGCCGGCAGTAATCTGCACACGTATTATCATATAGCACAGCAGCGGGACGCTTGTTCGAAGGACTCGACAGCATCGCGTGTCTCACGTTATTTGGTTCTCGTTCATTGTTGCAGTGTTGTTACTCAGTCTGAATCGGGAAAAGGCTTTGGTCGATTATCATGTGCATGTGAGAAGGAAAGAAAAGGAAGAAGCGTTTATTATTGGGACAAGGTACTACTTCAAGCTATGCATGAAGTACGTGAGCAACTAGCTCTAGCCAAGAAGAAAATTAAAACATACATGTGCACGCAACTACAGGAGGTTACGTGAAAAAAGTAAGAAAGAAGAAGAAAATACGAGTTGCCTTAGATTCGTGCAAAGCAGTCAAAGAAAAAAGGGGAAAGAGTGGCATGATTCTGAAAACTGTGTATGTCCGGCTCTGCAAACATCAAGCGAGTTCTCGCCAGAGTGCTACATAAGGAAGATAGGAGGGCAATTCGCTGCCAGTTCAGTCCGGGTTAGCTTGGTTTTCTGCAAGGTCGCGTACAGCTCGGTAATCATTCAATGGAAGAAGAGATAAAAATGAGCAGGATGCTACTAGTGTTTGTGCAAGTCAAGCGAAGCTAGAGAAACAAGAGGCGAAACATCTTGATCGTCAGTTTTGATGCATGCAAGTTCGTGTGCAGTTAGCTCAAGATCCAAGAGAAAAAAGCCGCCTGGTCATGTGTACATGCATGCATGCGTGTCAAAAAGAGAGAGAAAAGGAGAAATACAACCCGAATGGTACTGGTACGGTGGTACCTATACAAGTCAATATAGAGAGAAAGAAAAGAAAAGGAGCAGCCGGCTTACGAGAGGCTGTGTGTGTGAGCATGCATGTCCGGCTCGGCCTTGTTCCCAGCATGGCCGGCTTTGCTTAGTCTGGCCGGGTTTTCAGCGTTTGTGTCCACGGCCGGCTTCGCCAGCGCCGCGATCATAGGTTCTTCGCAGACTGGCCATATTTGAAGCTGAAAGATGAGATTTCTACAAAATGAGTCCCGAGTTGTTACATGCGAACGAACTGACGCTTGGGACTACAAGAGTTGAAATATTCCAAAGTGATACAAATATTGAAGAACGAGCTCCGAGCTGCTGCAGGCGTACACCTCGGCACTTGGGGGTTACACAGTATTTGAAGTTCAAAATTTCTCTCAGAAGTACAAGATGCAAAAGTCCCAGGTTGCTGCAGGCACATAACCTGGCACTTCGGGGCTACAATATTTGAAGTTCAAATTTTCTCTAAGATGTGCAGATGCAAAAGTCCCAGATTGTTGCAGGCACACAACCCGGCACTTGTGGGCTACATGGTTCAAGGTGTTCATTTATCTATCACAAGCACCAAGTTATCACGAGGTGATAAACTCGGAGCTTGGGGCTATCAAAGTTAATATTCTTGAGAATTGGTAAAACTAGAGGTATTCGCGCTGGTCTACAAAAACTGGGTCTTGAAAGATAGCCTCCGTGTGAGTAGGCTCCATCAAGTCCGGATCGTAGGAGCCTAGAGCATCCTTCAACACAGCCTCCGTATGAGTAGGCTCCATCAAAAGCCAGGTTAAAAGGACTCACAAAAGAAAACATGGGAATATTCCTGTTAGGATTTGCGGGATGTTCTTGATATAAAACCTGGAGGCATATGAAACCAGGAGGAAAAAGTCTGGTTATAAAATGGACCTCCAAAATGAGATGGCCTACCAAGTGTAACCCGGTTATTTTCCCTTTATTCTATTTATCTTATTTTCAGAGTTTAACCAGGATGATCGTGTTGACAGCTACACCAAGGCATGAAGAGCAATGACAAACACATCGAGTGGAGCAAGCCAAAACTCATATCCAAGTTAAACTTGGGGGCTACTGTTGGGGGAATCATAACCCGGCATGCCCATGAAGAGTGAATCGTAACCTGCCAGGCAGGAGGTCTGGGCTAGGTTACCACGTACTCCACATGGGCTGGATTACACTTGGATCATCAAATATCATTCAAGACCCGGCCAAGAGTCAGAACCGGCCAGGAGGCAGACCCGGTTTCAGGAGTCAGACCCGGCCAGGAGGCAGACCCGGTTTCAGGAGACATACCCGGTTTCAGGAGTCAGACCCGGTTTCAGGACAACCTGGCACCAGGAGGGTCTCGAAAGATGTCATAGAAGGAAGATTCCGGAAGATCCGGAATCCTTGTACAAGTTGGAGACTCAAGACTTGGAGATCACGAAGGACCTAGACTAGGACTCTTAATTTGGGTATAACCCAGTTTTTACCTTGTACGACTAGGAGACCTAGCCATCTATATAAGCAGGCTCCTAGGTCATAGAGAGAGAGGCCGAATAAGATAGAAAAAATAGAGAGAGCTCCGGAGATAGAGCTCCCACGCCGGAGTCATCTAAACCCGGCGATCGCCATTGGCGCACCATGTCATCTGTTATCATATAGTGAGTTATAGCAGGACGTAGGGATCCTCCATCGAGGGGACCTGAACCTGGGTAAAAAATACTCTCCCTCGTAGAGCTAGACCAACTCCTGAACACCAGAGTCGACTTGCCCCCACTCTAAGTTACCCCCTGGTAACATCTGCCGTGACAACCCCACGACAACCTCTACCCATTTAGTAACATAATCAACAGCAACAAGTATATGTGTATAACCATCTGAAGGAGGAAAAGGACCCATAAAGTCAAATCCCCAACAGTCAAAAGGTTCAATAACAAGAGAATAATTTATAGGCATTTCATTACGTCTACTTATACTACCAACCCTTTGACATTCATCACATGATAAAATAAATTTTCTTGCATCTTTAAAAAGAGTAGGCCAATAAAAACCTGATTGTAGAACTTTTTGTGCAGTTCTATCTCCAGCATGATGGCCTCCATAAGCACTACCATGGCATTTACTCAATATCTCTCGTTGTTCGTACTCTGGAACACATCTTCGCATTATACCATCCACTCCTTCTTTATATAAGTGTGGGTCATCCCAAAAATAATGCCTCAAGTCATAGAAGAATTTTCTTCTTTGCTCAGCTGTAAAAGTTGGAGGCAAATACTTGGCAACAATAAAGTTAGCGTAGTCAGCATACCACGGACTTTCACGTGAGCTTACCTTTATCGAATCCAATTGTTCATTTGGAAAACTATCATTAACAGGAACAGGATCATACGAAATATTTTCCAATCTAGACAAGTTATCAGCAACAGGATTTTCAGCTCCTTTCCTATCTACGATGTGTAAATCAAACTCTTGCAATAAAAGCACCCATCTTATAAGTCTAGGCTTAGCGTCTTTCTTTTCCATAAGGTATTTAATAGCAGCTTGATCAGTATGGATTGTAACTTTCGAATCAACAATATAGGGTCTAAATTTATCACAAGCAAAAACTACTGCTAAAAATTCCTTTTCGGTAGTAGCATAATTCTTTTGAGCAGCATCAAGAGTCTTACTAGCATAATGAATGACATTTAATTTCTTATCTATTCGCTGTCCAAGAACAGCACCTACAGCAAAATCACTAGCATCACACATAATTTCAAAAGGTAAAGTCCAATCAGGTGGTTGAACAACAGGAGCTGTACTTAAGGCCTTTTTTAGAATTTCGAAAGCTCTTTGCAACCATCATCAAAAACAAACGGTACATCTTTTTGCAAAAGATTAGTAAGGGTGTTTCGAAATTTTAGAAAAATCTTTAATGAATCTCCTATAGAAACCAGCATGACCAAGGATACTACGAATACCTTTCACATCCCTTGGGCAGGGCATTTTCTCAATTGCTTCAACTTTAGCTCTGTCCACTTCAATACCTCTTTTATAAATTTTATGTCACAGAACAATTCCTTCATTAACCATAAAGTGGCATTTCTCCCAATTAAGAACAAGATTAGTCTCTTCACATCTCCGCAAAACTTTATCAAGATTGTGTAAGCAATTATCGAAATAAGTTTCATAGACGGAAAAATCGTCCATGAATACTTCCACGATTTCTTCACAAAAACCATGAAAAATAGCAGACATGCATCTTTGAAAAGTAGCAGGAGCATTACACAAACCAAAAGGCATACGTCTATAAGCATAAGTTCCATAAGGACAAGTAAAAGTAGTTTTCTCTTGATCTTGATGTCTAATAGCAATTTGTGAGAAACCTGAATAACCATCAAGAAAGAAAAAGTGAGTTTTCTTAGACAACCTTTCTAACATTTGATCAATAAAAGCCAAAGGATAGTGATCTTTCTTAGTAACTTTATTAACTTTCGAAAATCAATGCACATCCTATATCCAACTACTACTCTTTGAGGAATAAGTTCATCATTTTCATTTGGCACAACAGTAACTCCTCCTTTCTTAGGAACACAATGCACAGGACTTACCCATCTACTATCAGCAATAGGATAAATTATACCATTATCAAGGAGTTTTAATACCTCATTTCTTACACTTCTTTCATCTTAGGATTAAATGACGTTGATGCTCAACAACTGGTTTTGCATCAGGTTCCATATTGATAGCATGTTGACATATAGTGCGAGAAATCCCCTTTAAATCATCCAGAGTATATCCAATAGCTCCTCAGTGTTTCTTCAACACTTCTAACAACCTTGCTTCTTCATTACCTGAAAGTTTAGAACTAATAATAACAAGATATGTTTTCTTTTCATCAATATGAGCATATTTAAGCGTATCAGGCAAGGGTTTTAAATCGAAAACAGGATCTTCCTTCGGAGGTGCAGAGGTACCCAATTCCTCCACCGGTAAATTTTGTTTAAGAATTGGTGGTTGACGAAGAAAGATATCATCAATCTCATTTCTTTCTTCCATAAATACCTCACTTTCTTGTTCCTCCATGTATTGCTGCAAAGCACTGTTAGGAGCAATAGCAACAGCAGCAAGTTGTTCAACTTTCGAATCCTCATTGGGCAATTCAATTTCATAAAGATTTTTAGCAAACTTAGAAAAATTAAACTCATAAGATTCTCCATTAAATTTAGTATAAATCTTCTCTTTCTTAGAATCTATAATGGCACCACAAGTATTTAAGAAAGTTCTACCAAATATAATAGGACAAGTTTCACTAGCAGCAGAACCAAGTACTAGAAAATCAGCAGGATATTTAGTCTTACCACATAAAACTTCTACATCTCTTACAATACCAATCGGAGAGATAGTTTCTCTATTAGCAAGCTGAATAACCACATCAATATCCTCAAGTTCACAAGGATTAATTTCTTGCATAATTTCCTTATAAAGCTCATAAGGAATGGCACTTGAACTAGCACCAATATCACATAAACCATAATAAGATTGCTCACCTATCTTAACTGAAAGCACATGAACACCTGTTTTTTGTGTTCTCTTAGGATGTGAAACAATATTAGAATCATCTTCACAAAAGACAATATGCCCTCCTTCTACATTTTCTGTTACAAGATCCCTAACTATTGCTAATGCAGGTTCAACAGTTATTTGTTCATCGGGTTCTCTAGCCTTCTTTTCACTTTTATTAACCACACTAGCCACTATAGAATGTTCTTTTACTTTAACATGAAAAGGCATTTTCTCAATATAAGGTTCGGGCAAAATGCGATCAACAGTATGAACTTCAATGTTTCTAGCAGGAGTAGAATTAGCATTATCTTTATAAGGTGCATGGTACTTGTTCCACTCTTTTTTAGGAATATCAAGATAAGAGGCAAAGGCCTTATAACAGTTTGCAATGATTTGAGAGTCAAGACCATAGACAACACTAACATTACGAAAATCATCAGTCTCCATAAAAGTTTTAATGCATTCATAATCGTAATTTATACCTGACTTTCTACCTTTGTCGTTCTCCCATCCTTCAGTATTCTCCTGAATCCGATCAAGAAGGTCCCATTTAGCTTCTTCTTCATTACGTGTAAATGATCCAGAGCAAGAGGCATCCAATAAATCTTTATCATGAAGAGAAAGCCTCACATAGAAGTTATTAATAACAATATTACTCGGAAGCTCATGAATGGGACATTTGAGCATCAATGACTTCAACCTCCCCCACGCTTGGGCAATACTTTCTCCATCATGAGGCCAAAAATTATATATATGATTCTGATCTTGATGAATTTCGCTAGGAGGATAAAATTTAGAATAAAAGAGAGGCACAATTTCCTCCCAGCCAATCGAGCGGCCATTCTTCAGCATCTTATACCATTCCGCAGCTCTGCCCTTTAGTGATATAGAGAATAATTTCCTCTTGACTTCTTCCGTTGAGATACCTATTAAACGGATCTAATTGAGCAGGCGGCGGGTTGTCTACTACCGTAGCAGTGGTAGTAGCATTCCCAAATAGGGATTCAAATGGAGATCTCTCCATGATAAAATAAAGTAGTAGGAAGAAATAAAAACAGCACTTACAGTAAAAGTTTCCTTTACCAATTCCACTTACCAATAGCACTTCACTCCCCGGCAACGGCGCCAGAAAATAGTCTTGATGACCCACAAGTATAGGGGGTGTATCGTAGTACTTTCGATAAATAAGAGTGTCGAAACCAACGAGGAGCAGAAGGTGTTGACAAGTAGTTTCGATCAAGGTTTCACTGTAAACACTAGCAAACAAGTTTTTAGGAGTTTTTGATATAGCAGATAAATAAAATACAAGTAAATAAAAGAGAGCAGTAATAATTGCAGCGAGTGGCCCAATCCTTTTTAGAGCAAAGGACAAGCCGGTTGGTTTACTTATGATGACCAAATGTTCTTGAGGACACACGGGAATTTCGTCAAGTGCTTTCGCTTCATACAGTTGATTAATCTTTATTGTTTTGATAAGTGTTGTGTGGGTGAACCTATGCTAATGCACTGCCCTTACTTGGACTAATACATACTTGTGATTAAACCCCTTGTAAGCATCCGCAACTACAAGAGAGTAATTAAGATAAATCTAACCACATATTTAAACTCTGAGATCCTACACTCCCTCGTGCACCGGTTTACTAACGGGGTTTAGGTTTCTGTCACTCCGATAACCCAACAATTAGCAACCAACTACACAATGCATTCCCCTAGACCCATAAAGGTGAAGTGTCATGTAGTCGACGTTCACATGACACCACTAGAAGAATAACACCACAATTTAAATATCAAACCATTAAATATTACTCAACATGATTCCACTACTAACAACATGACTTCTCCCATGTCCTCAAGAACCAAACGGACTACTCACAAGACATCATATGGATCATGATCAGAGGTGATATAATGACAAATAACAATCTGTACATAAACCGTAATTCACCGATAGAACCCAATAGCATCAACCACAAGGAGTAATTAACACCGGGAAAGTTCCCCCTATGAACTAGACAAAGTACAGCCCTAGATGTTACAGTGGAACGAAGTGGAGCGGTGGAGATGATGGTGATGGCGGTGGAGATGATGATGATGTTGATCCCGATGAAGTCCAGCGCGATGACGATGGCGATGATTTCCCCCCTCCGGGAGGGAATTTCCTCGGCATATTTCTCTCTGCCGGAGAGCTTTTCTCTCTCTGTGGTTTTCCGCCTCGTGGAGGCGGCGGAATATTTCCTTGAGCGCTCTCCTCGAAAATTAGGGTTGAGGTGAAGATGTACGTGAAGGGGCGTCGCCGTAGGTGGGCCAGGGGCTCCACGCCAGGGCTCGGCGCGGGCCCCATTGTGGTCGCGCCCAGGGGTGGCGTGGGCCACTCGCGGCCCATCTCGACCTCCCCTTTTGGCTGCCTCCGTCTTCTGGTAAAATAGGAGCTTCTGTATATTTGTCGTGATTTGTGGAACTCCAGAAATATGGTGTCTTGACGGTGCCTTTTCCAGCTGAATCTTGACTCTGGCAGTTAATCCTCCAATATTCATCAAACATGCAAACTAAGATGAAATAACATAAGTATCATATCTAAATATGAAATATATCAATGAATAGAAGTAAATTATGATACAAAATAGAGATGCAAAATGGACGTATCATGTCACTAGCATCCTAGGATCCTGCAAGCCTAGTGCTTGTTGCAACAACTCATGTTGTTTTTGCACTTTAAGTTCTAATTCCATTTCTAAGGCTCCATCTCTAAAATCTTCTAACGTCAACATATGTCCATTGGTCCCTTGTTGAAAGTGCTATTTGGAACTCGTGTTTCAGGATGAGAATCTTTGCTCCGACATTTATTTGAATAAATTGCATATATGGACAAAGCAACATCAGTAGCTAGAGAGAAAATCACCAGCATCCTGTGATCCTGTATGTCAGACTGAATCAGTTGAGTTGGCCACATCGACGCCACTTCATGTTATATATGCACCTTAGAAGTTCTTTCTTATTTCATCACCTTGAAACATTGTGAAACCAAATCTCCGTCTATAAATAGATGCAGTGTTCTATCTAAAGTATGCAATCCACTGACAAAAGGCACATACGATACACAGTAGCGATGGCGCTAAACCGGGAGCAGCACAACCTCAATCAGGGCTTGCTCGATGCTCAGCTCGAGCTCTGGCACAATACGTTCGGCTACGTCAAGTCCATGGCACTCAAGTCAGTCTAGGACCTCGGCATCGCCGACGCAATCCACCACCACAGCGGCGCCGCCACCCTTACACAGATAGCCGCCACGGCCACGCTCCACCCTTCCAAGATCTCATGCCTGCACCGTCTCATGCGCGTGCTCACCATCTCCGGCGTCTTCGGAACAGAGCACTCTGCTGACGGCGAGGCCGTCTACACGCTCACGCCGGCGTCCCGTCTCCTCGTCGGCTCGGCGAACATGGTCCCTGTCATGAACATGCTGCTCCACCCGATCCTCGTCTCCCCGTTCTCCGACCTCGGGACGTGGTTCCAGCATGAGCTGCCGGACCCGGATCTCTTCAAGCTGAAGCACGTCATGACCTTCTGGGAGATGGCCGACCATGACCCATCGTACAACACGATCGTCAACGACAGCATGGTCTCTGACAGCAGCTTCCTCATGGATATCGCCATCAGGGAGTGCGGCGGCGTCTTCCAGGGGATTGGCTCCCTGGTGGACGTCGCCGGCGGGCATGGTGGAGCGGCCCAGGCCATCGCCAAGGCGTTCCCGGACGTGAAGTGCAGCGTGCTAGACCTTGAGCACGTCGTCGCCAAGGCTCCCACTCGTACTGACGTGAAGTACATCGCCGGTGACATGTTTGAGAGCGTCCCACCGGCAGACGCTGTCTTCCGCAAGGTGCGTCTCATGCATGCCGTCATCTATAGTACTGAGTACTAGTTTGCTAGTTAGTGTTTTTTTCGGTATATCTATTGACAGGACATGGGTTCTGATCACGAAAACAACATGACTTCGATCGTTGAATCTCCAATTGTTAGCATGGAACTCTCGTCTGAATTCATCATCAAAAAATGGAGATGTCTCTTCTGAATATGTTGGGGCTACTCAAGTGTTCTCCTCGGTAGTTCACATTGTGGAGCTGACATCTAGTCCTGACAATGTGGGGGCTATTAAACCAACTACTGGACAAAATTTCATGGTGGTTCCTACGCTTGATCAGCCTGCTCCGGTTAGGGGAGCTCCAGGAATCATGAAGGAGGAGGGATCAATACTTCGATTCTGCAGAAGGCTATGGATCATGTGGCTAGGCGTGACAAACTTGAAGGTAACAAGAAAAAATCGCCATCTCCTAATTCTTTTTCTGTTCTTGCTGATGAGGAAATTGTGAACAAGGCTTTGGAAATTGGTATTGATGTGTCTACTTTACCTATGGAACTATTCATATGCTTAAAGATCTTGAAAATGCTAGAGATATGTTAGCTAATCAGAAACAAAATGTCATTGATCAAGATGAGAATAATAAGAAAACTCCTGTGTCATCTTCCTGTGAGTTAGGGTCTGTTGGAAACTCTATGGAGGATCATGATAATCTGGGTGATGATAACATCTCCGATCAAAATACCAGTGATGTGGAAGGAGGGGACTTTACTCCGGTGTTGTCGAAAAGATCGAGGAAAAATGCTAAAAAAATGTCGGATAAGAAAAAATCTAATCAGGTAGTGCCCCTTAGTGGCAATAAATCTCTCGGGAAAGGTGCTAAACATTACCCTCTGCGTGATGTTGTGGTTGGGCCTAGAACCAGAAGCAAATCCAAAAATTAATTTTAATGTTAGGTCTTTTATGAATTGTAGGGGTGTGGGTAAGAAGGGGTTTTCCTTTTCTCTACGTGACATTTTGTTTAATTACCAGCATGATTTTGTGGGGTTGCAAGAAACAATGAAGAAAAAAATGGATCTGTCGGTCTGGAGGAAATTTGATCCTGATCACATCTTTTCTTGGCTTTGGTCCCCCTTGATATGTCTCAAACGTATCTATAAATTTTGATGTTCCATGTTGATATTATGCCAATTGCTACATGTTTTATATACAGTTCATAACATTTTTATACATTTTCTCGGACTAACCTATTAACAAGATGCCACAGTGCCAGTTCCTGTTTTCTGCTGTTTTTCTATTTCAGAAAAGCCGTTAAGGAAATATTCTCGGAATTGGACGAAAATCAACGGAGGTCATTATTACACCGACACATCCACGGAGTGCAAAGGAGAGACGGAGAAACACCAGGGAGCCGCCACGTGGGCCCCTCGGTCGCCCTCCGACGCCGCCCTTTCGCCTATTTATTCCTCCAGTCCCCAAAACCCTAAAGACCCGAGCATTATTCCACGAAAAGTTCCGTCGCCGCAGCCATCGTCAACCTTACTTTGGAAGGGTTCTGAAGCTCTTCCCGGCACCCTGCCGGAGGGGAGATCATCACCGGAGGGCTCTACATCGCCATGCCTGCCTCCGGAGTGATGCGTGAGTAGTTCATCCTTGGACTACGGGTCCATTGCAGTAGCTAGATGGTTATCTCTCCACTTTATGCTATCATGTTTAGATCTTGTGAGCTGCCTATCATGATCAAGATCATCTTATTGTAATGCTACATGTTGTGTTTGCTGGGATCCGATGAATATTGATACTATGATCAAGTTGATTATCAATCTATCTTTATATGATGTTTTTGATCTTGCATGCTCTCCGTTATTAGTAGATTCTTTGGCCAAGTAGATGCTTTTAACTCCAAGAGGGAGTATTTATGCTAGATAGTGGGTTCATGCCTCCAGTAATCTGGGCGAGTGACATCAACGTCTAAGGTTGTGGATGTGCTGTTGCCATTTGGGATAAAACAATGATGCTTTGTCAACGGTCAATTGCATTGTTTACATTATGCACTTTACTTAATGCAATAATCTGTTGTTTGCAACTTAATACCAACGGGGGACATGGATGTTAACCTTGCGGTGGATTATTAGTCATAGATGCAGTTGGATAACGGTCTATGTATTTTGACGTAATGCCCAATTAAATCTCATAGTAATTATCTTGTCATATATTGCATTGTCACGCGCTCACTATTTGTCAATTGCCCAGATGTAATTCGTTTACTCAGCATGTTAGTTATCTTTATGGAGAGACACCACTAGTGAACTGTGGACCCCGGTCCATTCTTTTACACTGATAAAACCACCAACTGCAATCATCTGTTCTCTGTTACTTTCTGCAATTAATACTATTTTCCACACCATACGTTTAATCCTTTGTTATCAGCAAGCCGGGAGATTGACAACCTTCCTGTTTCGTTGGGGCAAAATAGTTTGATTGTGTTGTGTGCAGATTCCGCGGCAAGGTACCATATTCTAGCGCCATTGTCAACCTTCTGAAGTGCTACTATTCATCCCGGATTCGATAACCTTGGTTTTGTACTAAGGGAAGATTTGCTGCTGCACTACATCATACCTTCCTCTTGGGTCTCCCAACAAACGTGTGTTTTCACGTCATCACCCCTCTGTGGGTAGGTCAGGAGGGATTCTGTGTGGTATCAAATCCTCTAGATTTGATGTCATCAGTCCCTCCTCTGGACGGTGCTATGTTATGGCTAATGTTTTTGATAAAAAAACTGTCGAAAGAATTGTGTCTGGTAATCGTTTATGGGCGGCTCAGGATGATGAGAAGGAGGATTTTCTGACAAAATTAGACGACATTTGTGCAAACCTCTCTTTACCTACAGTAATTGGATGTGATTTTAACATTCTGAGGTTTTCGAATGAAAAGAATAAAGGGGGAGGTGTTACAAGGTTTTCTGTTTTGTTTAATAACATCATTTGTGCTGCTGCGCTAAGAGAAGTGGATATGTCAGGAGGACAATACACTTGGACTAATAGCCAAAAAAATATCCTACTCTGGAAAAAACTTATAGAGTACTAATGAATGATGAGTGGGAAACCCTTTTCCCTTTAACACAAGTTAGGAAAATCAATAGAATAATGTCTGACCACAATCCGCTGTTATCGGATACTGGGGAACAGATTGAATACAAAAGGAGAGAGTTTTGATTTGAAAAGTTGGATTTCTCATCCAGATTTTCGTGCAAGAGTTGCTCTTGAGTGGGAGTCCTCTATGGATGCCTTTGATAGCATTGGTAAAATGCAAGGAAAAATAAAAAAATTAAGAATAGCCTAAAAGGGTGGGGGGCCAATGTCAGAGGAGATTCTATTCAGAAAAAGAAAGACCTCTCTGAGGAACTGGGGGCACTGGAATTACTGGAGGAAGCTGGTATACTTACGGGTGATCAATATGCTAGAAAAGGTGTCATTCAAAAGTGTTTGATTGAAATTTTTGAGGAAGAAGGGAAATATTGGTTTAGTAGGTCGAGTGAACGTTGGCTGCTTCAAGGGGACTCTAACACTGCCTTTTTTCACAAAATCGCCAATGGAAGGAAGAGGAAAAATACTATGTATACCTTGAGAAACAATGAAGTAGTGATTCAGGGTACTGAAGCCCTCTTGGCACATGCTACTGAATAGTACAAATGCCGTTTGGCCATGGAGAGGGTGATAGGTTGTCCTTGGATGCCAATATTTGGGGCCCTCATGAAAAAGTCTCCTTGGAAGATAATCTCATTCTTGATAAACCTTTCTGTGAAAAAGAGGTGAAGGATGCAATCGACTCAATGGTGAAAAATAAGGCACCAGGCCCTGATGGCATGCCGGTAGAATTCTTTCAGTGCTGCTGGGATATTATTAAACCTGATATCATGAATATTTTCGAGGATTGGCATGCAGAAAAGCTTGATCTTTACAGATTGAATTTTGGGATGATTATTCTTTTACAAAAAACTCCGGATGCTGATTCTATTCAGAAGTATAGGCCTATCTGTCTGTTACAAGTTCTTTACAAAATCTTGACAAAAGTTATCATAGTTGGGATAGAACCTTTTATGAATAAATTGATACCAAGATGTCAGAATGCGTTCATCAAAGGAAGGAACATCATGGATGGGTTAGTGTCGTTACAAGAAGTGTTACATGAGGCAAGAAGGAAAAAACAGCAGGGGGTCATCCTGAAACTTGATTTCGAGAAAGCATACGACAAAGTCGATTGGAACTTTCTCCTAAAGTGTATTGCTCAGAAAGGTTTCAGCAAAAAATGGTGTAGGTGGGTGAATGATATCGTCAGAAATGGTACCCTTTGTGTGAAAATAAGTAAAGTAGAGGCAGGGATTTTGCTAGCCATAGAGGGGTGAGACAGGGGGACCCCTCCTCTCCCTTCCTCTTTAATATGGCAGCTAAGAATCTACAAAAATGGTTTATCAGGCTCAGGAATGTGGGCTTCTGGTCGGTTTGGTCCCTCATTTGATCAACAAAGGGTTGCGATCTTACAGTACGCGGATGACACCGTACTGTTGATACAAGATGATGTGAATTAAGCTGTCCATCTAAAACTCATCTTGTATATGTTTGAGGCGATGTCCGGTTTGAAAATAAATTTTGATAAAAGTGAGATCATGCTGGTTCTGGAAGATGTTGAGAAAGGATTAATGTATGCTAACATGTTTGGATGCCAGCTTGGTAGCTGGCCTATTAAATACCTTGGAGTTCCTGTAAGGAGCTCCAGGTTGCGTGTAGCATATTTGGATCCTGTGTGTGATAAACTCAGGAAAAAACTAGATGGTTGGGCTCCTCGGGTGGAGGGAGATTTGTAAAAATTCAATCCTCCCTTAGTGGGGTGCCGATATATTTGATGTCTATGTATCTGTTACATGTTTCCAATATGGAAAACATGACGAAAATCATTCATAAGTTCTTCTGGGCGAATGCTGGAAAAAAGAAGAAGAAATACCATTTGGTGAAACGACAAATCATATGCCGCCCTAGGGAGAAGGGGGGATTGGGGATCAAAAACTTGAAAATCCTCAATATCGCCCTACTATGCAAGTGGTGGTGGAAACTGGAAAGTGAGGAAGGTTTATGGCAGGAGATTGTTCGAGCAAAATATGGGATTGATAAAGGCATTTGGAATGTGAGGTTTAAACAGAATGATTCTCCCGTTTGGAAAGATCTCCAGAAAATAAAGAAGTACTATCTGCAGGGGAGAAAGATGGTGGTTATTGGTGGGAATGAAACTAGTTTCTGGCATGACTCATGGCTTGGAGACTCTGCTTTATCTGGGAGTCTCCCTCAGCTTTTTGAGATCTGTGATCAGCAAAATCTCACAGTCAAGGAAATGGCTGAGAGGAACTGGATTATGTCCTTTCGCAGATGGCTTGATCCTATTGCCCAAGGACAAGCTAATGCTCTGAGAAGCTCTCTGTTGGCAGTTGCGTTGGGTATGTGCAAAGATCGTCCCAGGTGGAAATTTACTAAAAGTGGGAAATTTACTGTCAAAACGATGTACAAAAAGCTGTCATTGGGAGGTCCTGATAGATATTTTAAAAACCTGTGGAAAGCAAAACTTCCACTCAAAATCAAAATTTGGCTCTGGCTAATTTGGTATAACGCCATCGCCACGAAGGATAACATGAGGAAAATAAAGCGGGTAGGGAACTATACTTGCAGGTTTTGTCCGAAGAATGAAACCATTGCTCACCTTTTTTTCTTGTGCCCTGCTGCAATTTTTGTTTGGAGTTCTGTTAGCTCGGCTCTTGGGGGTAACTCTAGGCCAATTTGTTTTACGCAATACTTTTGGTGGATTGCTAAATTGTTACCGTTTCGTACTAATATTCATGTGGTTTGCCTCGCCTCCCTCTGTTGGGCGATTTGGAAGCTTCGTAACTGTGCTTGCTTCGAGGGGAAACTCATCTCCTCACCTATTGAAATTGTGTGTTACATGTGTGTTTTCATGCGTCACTGGGCAGGTCTTCAGAAGGAGGAAGAGAAGAAAATCCTGGAAGAAGGTGCCGATAGGTTGCAGCAAGTGGCTTTTGCATCCTTTGCAGCGCTGTCCAGAAGGATTGGGGCGGCCCTGACGATTGAAGAGGCAGATGATGAAGATGGCGATGCGACTCCTGATATCTAAAAAAAATCAGAAGTGAAAGTGAAGCTGAGGGAAGATACTCCGTCCTGATCGAGGTGGTTTTGGTGTTAGTGTTACCAATAGTGGCTCGTGTGTATTGTCGAGTCGTCGTTTCCCCCTGGGCGGGTTTCGAATTGTTGCTCTGGTCCCTTGAATGTTGTTTCCCTTTATAGTCTTTTTTATTTTCTTCTCAATTTGTAGTAAGGATTCCTGTTCTGTTGTCGTTGATAATGGAACCCGGCACCCCTCAGGGAGGCGTATGAAAAAAAAACATGACTTCGATCCATACCAACGAAATAGATAATTTTGTTAGAAAACAAATGCAAGGCTACAAATTAAGTGATCTAAGGGTAAATGAGGTTGATACTCTACGAAACTAGAAGTACACACTGTCCTATTGCTAAAAAGGATATGCTAAACATGCGCGGACTACTTATTTTTTTTCTACTTACGATCACTGAAATTTCCTCGCCTGGTCACCAACGCCTAGATCTTCATCTTTGGTCTTGGGCAGAGCAAGGATATAAAGAGTGTGTGAGTCTTGGGCTTAGGTGGTTGGAACCGTAAGGGGACAAGGGGAAACTGTGTGATAGATATGTAAGTTAAGATGCTTTAGGGTGGACGTTCTGGCCGACGATAACGATCAAAGGAAATAAGGGGGATGCGACAGAGGAGCAAAGAAGTTGGTGGTTCATGGCTTCACGCCTCGCCGGCAGTCAGGAGGCAACCGTGCTGGCATGAGGTGTTAAAAATTTGGCCCATGTAGACGAGAAGAGTGGCATTAACTCATGGATGGGGGTTACACTAGTACAAACTCATATCTTTAACGACCACCAAAAACCACAACCTAGTTAGCTAAATATCGATGTTGTTAGGGATAACTTTTTCTTGATGACTTTGTTTTGATGTTTTTTGTGCATAGGAGTGGAGCGGCATAAAAGTAGTTCGAGACACATTTGACATACTACCTCCGGTCCAAATAAAGTGTTGTGGAAATTATACTAGGATAGTACACAGTATTAGTGCAGGTCACGACAGACTATTTATGGATCGGAGGAGTAGGAAATTCCTTGAAGGATTGTCATGTCGTGATTGAGGATGGACTTCACAAGGTGTGTGCATATCTCGTCAGTTGTTAGATTTGATGGACTAAATCAATCATGACAAATGGAGTCGACGAGGGGCATTATTTACAAGATTAAGGTATTAGACTTAAGTTTGGTTGTTTTACGAAGTTCTTAAGGTATTCTTGAGTTGGCATGAAGGGATGTTCATATTTCAGCTTACGGTGAAACCATAGCAGAAGTACAAAACTCAATTGAAAATAACACATGAAAGGCAGAAAAGCATTAAGAGAGGAATAAAGCCGGGATGTTGTCAATCCTCATTATTAATTGAAATGCATATGTTGTTTTCATTCCAATTGTACAGTGGGTAATGCATGATTGGAGTGATAACGACTGTATCAAGATTTTGAAGAATCGTAAGAAATCCATTGCCCCAAAAGAGGCTGGAGGCAAGGTGATAATTGAAGACATGGTAGTTGGTGCGGGGCCGCAAGATCGGAAGCACAAAGAGACACAAGTCATGTTTGATCTTTTCATCATGTTTGTCAACGGCATCGAGCGAGATGAGGATGAGTGGAAGAAGATCATCTTCGAAGCGGGATTTTGCGAATACAAAATCACACCCGTTTTAGGTGTGCGATCAATCATCGAGGTTTATCCATAAAAATGTAATTTTTTATTGGTGCAAATATGAGAGGATTTTGCTTCATAGCCCAATAAGATCCCATTCAGACCGTAAGATCCAATCATGTGTGTGTGATCTATGTTTGCCGTAAGTTTCAAGCAATTCTGTGTGATCGTGTATTAACTAATCTGTGTCTCTACAAATTGTGTTGCCAAGAGGAGTGTGTATGCTTCTATAGTTGTTGGATTTCAAGAAGGATTCCAATGGGCTAGCAAATTTTTGATCTGCTCATGTAATGTACCAACAACAATCATTTTCATGGAACATGATTTAAATAAGGTCGTGAATATGAAACTGCTTTTATTTTTGTTTAAACCGTTGTATGGTCTTACATGCCTAGGCACACCAAATCGAAACGAGAAGCAGCCTAACCTGTGTGTTGATGGAACCCATTACCCTCCCCGTCGTCATCCGTGCGCCGCTTACTCTCCCATGTCTGCCAACACTGCTCTCCCATAATCGACGCTTCTGCTCTCTTCATCTCGGGGCACCGCGTGAAAGCCCCCGCTTTTCCTCCATGCTACGGTACAGTCCGCTGTGGATGGCGTGGGCATGCCCCTGAAACCACATAGACCACGGGTGTGGATGACACAAGCAATGCGCACCGAAACGGGATTGCCGGTGCTGACGACGACCGCGGCGGAGGGCGGAGGGCGCGAATAAAAACTGAAAAAGGGCGATGAAAGAGGCCGTGACGTAGATCATAGTGTTACCTGCAGTGACGAGCGACGACGCCGGTTTTGTTGGACCCCCGGTTCGGCTGCAGGAGGACGACGAAGATCCGACCCGCAGAGGCTTCCAAAGCATAGGAGCAGAGGAGATGACAATCCTGTGAAGAAGGATGCGAGGTCAACAGCAAACTGCCGGAGCAACTCGACGCCGAGATGTCATCATCCGCCGCCCCCATGTCAGACGGCGTGAGCCACGGGTCGGAGGGAAGGGACGGGTGCCTGAGGACCAACGGGAGGGGAACATAGAGCAGCGGCGGTAGCAGCGATCGACGGAGCAGAGCAGCCTGACGCCGGGATGTCATCATCTGCGATTCTGCGGCCACCGTGTCTGGCTACGAGATCCATCGGTCGGAGGCTGGTTGATGAGCCGCAAGAGGAGGAGGTAAAGCAGCGGTGACAGCAAGGAATCGACGGAGCAGAGCGAGATGGAGCTGCAACGATCAGCGGCGGCGCGACGAGGCACACGAGGCGGCAGGGATCGGTGGGCGACGGAGGCTGAACTGAATCGGGGGAGGATAAGGATTGATTCCATCGTGTGTATCCGTGAAGAAGCGAAAAGAAGGCAAAGAGGACAAAAAGAATAAATCATGCTTTACACGGCCGATCCATCTTGCCTGATTACGATTTTATTCCTCGATTGTAACTGGCGTACGATCGAGTGCTTAGATTTTTTGGAAGTTTATAATCTTAGGTTCGAGTTTGTTTGTTTGTTTCCCGTCTGCTAATGCTTACCTTAGGCTTACATGATAGTGAACTGAAACAGAATCAAGTGAAATTCTTTTAGGAATGGAGTCTTAATACTAGCCATTGTATAGGATATGCATGCGAATTGTGGTGGAAATGTTGCAGACAGGGATCGATCATGTGAGTTTTGCTCGGAGATGTGTTCTTATGTGCTCAACCTGGACAACTTTATCGAATTGATTTTTTAACCAAGTACAATTAATGGCTTCTTATCTTGCTTCTTCTGTCATTGATTAAATCTCTTTCCGCCATTTAACAGGCAGGAACTTAATTAGTACTCCCTAGCTTTCCAAAACGTCTTACATTGTGGAACGGAGGGAGTACTCTACATTGTCGACACAACTTTGGACTGACGAAGGCGTTCATTAGTCTGCTTCTCTAATAACTGTGTCAATGCTGATAGTAAACAGTTAATGTTTAACGAGCCATAGTAGACAAATTGATGAGTTGTATTTGTAGATCAAGTAGGATGTATCGGCAAATTGTTTTTTTGAAGGATCGTAATTCAGAACCAAACAACCCCTTTCACAAGTCCTAACAAGCACCGGCACCGAAAGCTGCATATATTAATTTGACTATCAAAAGGAAAGACGTTGCATTGGAGGATGGTACTCCAGCTGGCTTCATTTTTAAACTCACATGGTGCATATTGTTGTGATGTTTGAAGACTATTTGCATTCACCTTTTGCTATCATAATTTTGCTTTTTTTTTTGTTACCACATCAAGGCAGGTGGAGGCGCTGAAACAAGTTTATTTTAGAGATGCGCCTAGACAAGTGTCATTGATTCAGTTGGTAAATTTGACGGACATATGAAGACATGAGCGAGCGATATGACCCAAGTGAAGCGAAGCGTAACGGGCCTTATAGTGTCGCATGCACACTTGAAATCGTTTCCATAATATGAGCAAAGTAGAATCCTAGTTCACATTAGATAATTAATGGGTTATTGCTTTCAATCCATATGGTATTGAATTGTAGCTCTTTTTATGGAAATTTGCACACGAAGAACCAACGAGCGAAGACCACCTTTAAAACGAATTGGCAAACTAGCAGTGGCAGTAGGCTAGCCGCGACACGTGGCACATGCCGCCATAGTCACAGTCGCAGGCGGCACGCTGGTGAGAATAGGAATCCCTGGGAGAGGGCAATGGACGCGTGGGCCTAGCCGCCTCGGTGCATGGCGGTAGCATCGCAGTCAGAGGTTCTGGTCTAGTCGCCACTGTCAGAGGCGGTTCCCCTCCGCTTCAGCATGTCGCCTGCCTCTGTTGCGGTTGGGTCCGGAGGGTAACGTTCTCCGTTTCCGCCAATGCTACCATCTCGTTCCAGCTAGCATGCCGCCTCGGCCATAGTGGTACTTGGCTGGCGTGTTGTTTCGGTAGTTTTGCCATTTCTTTGTTCCTAGAGGTAGTCCTTTCTAACATTTCACTCGCCAAAGTGGTCTATTGTGTCAAAAAATTCTTTTCATCATTTAATTGTTGTAGCAAAGTAGAATCTTATTGTTTTTAAAATCATATGGCTCTCTCATCTTTGAGTGACCAGGTTGTTGAGACATGTCGTGGTGGTATCACGGCAGATGCCATAGGATGGCTAAAGTGTGGGGCCGATGGACGCTGGTGGATCCGGGAGAGGGTTAGCGTGCTAAGAAGCACACACGAAGAACACACCAGCACACCAAGATCTACCCAGGTTCAGGGCCCTCGTGAGGAGGTAAAGCCCTTACTCCTGCCTACCTCTCTCTATATATCTCGGTATCACAAATACAAGCTTGCTCCTTGAGCTGTATGATCCCAACAATGGCACAAAGCACAAGGAAGGAGATGAAGCTACGGGTGGAAAAGTATCTCAGGGCGCCGTCCCTCACGCAGGAGGGGGTAAGGGCATATATATAGGCTAAACCGGCCGGGTTACCGGAATACCCCTCCACTTGCAACGGTCAGCTCTCCGTACCGGCACTGCAGACACGCACGCCTGCATGTCATGATTGTCTCTGCACAGTGGACAGGACGTGGCTTGCCCATGTCCTGTCCCATGTCTCTGCTCCAAAGTACGCCCGAGGTCAGCGTGTACTTCCTCTGCTCCTTGGTCAGCAGAACAAGCCTAGTCACCTCAGACGTGTGCCGTACCGCACGCCGCGCGCCCGTGCCAGACGGGATGTGACAGCAGCGCTGACTCCTGTCCGACATAAGAATAACCCGGCATGGATATGCCGGATTTCCCTTCCTGACCAATCTTCCCTGCATCAAAGAAAGCACACAAGTTACCGACATACATATGTCGGTCAAGCTATCTCGGACCCCTTGTCTCGGTCGCCATATGCCGGCTAGCACCAGCATGGCACCCCGGTCCCTTCTGGCCCGGGTTATCTCGGTACGCCTATGCCGGTTTGTTCCTACACCACACTCTGGAGCCCAGGTAAGTTGGCTTTTACTGTAACTTGGCCCATACTTGGGCATAGCTTTTACCACACCATGACCCTACCCGGGGGTAGCCCCCTGACATTAGTCCCCGTAGCTGGTGCGGTCCTGCGGCCTTGGATGAAGGGCCACAGCAGGTTTAATCAACCGAAACAACCATAACAAGCATCCGACATAACCATGCCGGTTCAACCGTAAAGCCATTAACAACCTCTTCCACTGATTCTGACATAAGCTCCTGTGTCGGTTTTCTCCGACACAAGAACTCCGCCTAAAGAACAAGTCAAGCTTTTACGCCCAACTTAACTTAACCCATTCATCCGACATTCTCATGCCGGTTTATCCCAAGCTTCAAGAATCAAACTTCCCACAACCTCCGAGATTTGCCCTTGTGCCGTTCTCTCCGACACAAGAAGATTCCCACAATTTCTCTAAAGATCTCCTCCTGGCACGTGGCAGAGAGACTCTGCGCGTCACCTCGGTTCCTGCGCACGGACAGACACATCTCTGCACGCACGCCGCCCACGTCACGCGCCGTCACGTCGCGTGGGCACTTGAGTGTGTTGACCGCGGCGCGTCTCCTGGATTCCCGTGCCATTAACCGCACGCGATCACGCCGCGGGCCATTACCACCTTGTGGCCCACGATGCGGCGGATCGTGCGACCGCAAACACCGCAACCGCACAGATCGTGCGCGGTTAATCCGCGCGTCCGTTGCGGTAACCGCACGCGGTAAAAACGGAAACTGCACACGTCCCGTGCCCATAAATAGGGGAACGGGCACCTCTTCTCGCCTTCTCCGCACTCCTCTTCTTCTTTCTCTCTCTCTCTCTCTCTCTCTCTCTCTCTCTCTCCCGCACCATCGCCGCCGCTGCGCAGATTGCTCCGCCACCGCACGACGCCGGATCTTTCGAGCCACCGCCCACCGGAGCACCTCGCGCCGCCACCGGACACGCGCAACTCCGGCACGCCCCGCGTTTCCTCGCCTCGCGCCGCCGTCGCAATCTCCGGTAAGTTCCATGCCCTTAGCATTGCCGATGAACGTGTTCATCCCCTCCGATGAACACGTTCATCCTCCTCCTATTCTCCGTAGAAGCTCTCACATCCAAATGCATATATGCTAATGACCGTAGTTGCTTAGATCCCCTCTGTATTTTCTCCATCGTGCCTCTTAACCAACTTTGCAATAGTTTTCTCCGCGGATCTTCATAAGTTTCAACTCATATGTTCTTGCCTTTATCTTCTATTTATTTTTCCCCGTAGATCTTTCCATCAAACACTTGGCCACAGAAATGTGTTTCCCTCCACTTACGCACTTTTCCTCTGTTGCCCAAATGTTCCGAGATACCAATCTCGGTTCCTCTGTTGCCCACATACTCCGAGACACTTATCTCGGTTCTTCTGTTGCCCACATACTCCGAGACACTTATCTCGGTTCTTCTGTTGCCCACATACTCCGAGACACTTATCTCGGTTCTTCTGTGCCTCTTTTGCAGATCTCTTCCGAGATGTCAACCAGCAATACCCCGGAGCCTGCCGAGGATATCGTTGAGGGAGAGCGCGCCGGGTGGGAGGGTTCCGACGTAACCCAGGCCGAGATAGACTGGCTAGTCCGGACCAAACGCATTCCGGCACAAGTGATATGCCGGGTTCCCGGCAAAGAGGCCGAGCCGAAGCTGAAAACCGGCGAGCGCGTGGTCTTCGTCGCGCACTTCGAGCGCGGCTTTGGACTCCCGGCGAGCGAGTTCTTCCGGTCCTTCTTGGATCGGTTCCGGCTTCAACCTCACCACCTTCCAGCCAACGCCATTACCACGCTTTCTGCGTGTGTCTCTTTCTCCGAGGGATACCTCGGACTCTGGCCCACGGTTGAGCTCTGGGCCAAGTACTTCCAACTCCGGAAGCAAAGTGTCCCGGATCCGGAGAACAAGAACTTCCCCAAGGAGATGACCCCGTGCGGAGCTGCTACCATCATACCTCGGAAGGGTTCCGTCTTACCTCGGATTCAAGGGCTGGAGTCATGCCGGAAATGGCAGCGCACGTTCTTCTACGTGAAGAACCCGGACAGCCCAGACAATGCCGATTATGTGAACCTGCCGCTATTCAACATCGCCACCCCCACTGAACAGTTTAACTGGTCCCTCAACCCGAAGGACCTGAACATCGAGATCAACCAGATCCACAAGGTCGTGGAGGAGCTGGTGAAGGCAGGCCTAACGAGCGATGATCTCCTGAGGACCTTCATCAGCCGCCGAGTTTCCCCCCTCCAAGACCGAGTTCACAAGATCTGCCACATGAGTGGCCAGTATGATCCAACTCGGATCAGCACCCACGAGCTGAACAAAGCCGAGATCAGAAGACGTGTCAAGGCAATTGCCCGCACTGATGACCGAGGAATGGGAATGGGGTCTTGAACCTCATAACAGAACTCGGCTTCCGGGCAAGTAAGTAACCTTGCAACTTGCACCGACATATTTTTTCCTACCGAGGTAACTCTTATGCCGGTCCCATAATCCGCTCATAAAGTAACTCGGTTTTACTGCTTCTGGCTTGCAGAGGTTTACCCGGCAAAAGACTGAAGATGGAGAGGATCCCTCCACCAAATGGGGCCAAGATATCCCTGCCCCGGACGTCGCCGAGGTAGAAGATCCGGATGATGAGGATCAGCTGCCAATACCGAGAGCTGGCGCCCCTACCCCGGGTAAGCCTCGAGCCCGAGCTTCAATCCGAGATTGGTCAGATGATGATGATGATCTCGAAATGCTAGAGGTAATTGACGCTCGTCCCATCGCATATGCTCATCCAGCCCCGGCATCAACTAACCCGGGTGGCTCTGCCCCGAGTGCACGCCCTGCTACCTCGGGCAAACAAGTGGCATCTCGCAAGCGCGCAGAGACCGGTACCTCGAAAACCGGAACCTCCACATCCTCGGATCCAGCCGCACCGCAGGCGAAGCGACAGAAGAGAGGAGCGGTTAAGCCGAGGAAGGGCAAGAAGACACCGCCAGTTACTGAAGGGTAAGATATTCTTTGCCGACACAAGCTTACTTCCTTTTTTCCTTCTGCCGGGATAACTTTTTCCCGACATAACACTTTTTCTTGTTTGACGCAGTGCCCCCCTTGAAGTTGACCAGAGTGCCTCTTCTATGCGCTCGCCCCTTCCGAGTACAGCCGAACCTCGGCCACGTGACTCCGGGGCACCCGCCACCTCAACTGTCATTCCCGAGGTTGTGATCCTCGACCAAGATGATGGCTCCGGTGCCCCCACCACGGAAACCGACATCCCGCGGGCCGACACTTCGGTGACCTCGGGCGCACAGCAACCACCACCACAACAACACAGCCGCAACAACAGCAACCACAACAACAACAGCAGCAGCAGCAACAACAGGAACAGCAGCAACCTCAACAGCACCAAGGACAGCAACAACCTCAACAGCACCAGCAGCAGCCAAAGCAGCCGCCCCGGCCGAGGTCCACCACCAAGTCCCCACCAAGTCCACCGAGTTAGCAACTCGGAAAGCTATTCCACTCGCCAAGCCGGCACAGAGCCAAGCAGCCACCGGGAAACAGCTTGCCAACCCGGAGAGACAAGTGGTGTTGACTCCAACCACTACCCCGGAGCACCAAGCTCTCACCACTTCTGTCTCCCGAGTCACCAGCAGCAGCTGGGTTTTACCCCAGCTCCAAACTCAGAGTGGACACAGCTTAGGCTCGGAGAAGCAGTACACATGGACTGGAATGCTGCCGACACAAGCGAGGTCTCCTCCGCGCACCCGGTCACTCCACATCCAGCTGGCCCCAGTGCACTTGCTCAGGCCATGCACAATTTGCAAGTCTCGACCCTTCGAGCCAGCAAGCTTGCCGAGGTATTTTTTCCTCAGCCAAACTTTTATTTCCTTTGCCATAGATGATAAACATACACAATCCCCAGTCCCCGAGATTCGGGTTGAGTGACCTGTGCTCGCCCGAGTAAAGATCACTCAGCGCGAATCTTCAAAATTTTCATCATTAGACTCAAAAAATCCGACACTTAGGATCTTCAGAAAATCCGACACTTAGGATCTTCAAAAATCCGACATCCAGTCCCCGAGATTCTTGTCGAGTTTTACTCGGCAGGAATCTTTAAAAATCCGACACTTAGCTTTACTCGGCATGAATCTTCAACTAATCATACTAACTCTTTGCTCTTTTCAGGATTGCACCAACGCTCGGACCACGTGTTTCGGAAGTTGCTTCTGGACCACAACAAGCTCAAGAGGTCCCACAAGCAACTTCAGGAGACGCTGAAGAACAAGGAAAAGCGCACGCCACTGCCCTTCAGAAGGAACGGCAGAAGTGTCTCGGCTCCAGGAGGAACTTGCCCGGGTCCAGGGCGAGAAAACCGGCATTGAGCAGGCCCTGATGCAAAAGGAGGAAGCTGCTCAAAGCACAAGGAAACGCTCGAGGCGTCCGAGGTTCGCGCTACCTCGGCTCAAGGAGAACTGGATGCCCTCAAGGCAAAATCCGACATCTGGCTCCGCGAGCTCACCCGGCTGAACAAGGAGATGGACTGTAAGTTTCTTTATCCTTTCCTTTTGCTTTCATTACTTGCACCGACATTAAGATATGCCGGTATATAACTCAATTCGGTGATAGCTTTTCTGTCTTCAGATCACTTCGCCCACTCCAAGGCTGCTGCACTCAACACTGTTCGCAAGGCACGAGCGAAGAGAGCCGAGGCTGGCCCAATCCCGGAGGAATGGGATATGGAAGATTACTTGACTGCTCTGAATGCTCGCATCTCTCCTTTGAAGGCCATTGGCCTGGATCTTCTTGATGCCGGTATCAAAGCTTACCGAGCCTTATGGCCAGGATCTCCAACTCCTCTAGCATTGAAGAACTGTCCAAGTGTCTGTCGGGGGCCGAGGCCAGGATCCGAGAGTGGAGATCCTCAGCAGCTCGTGCCGGAGCTGATCAAGCACTGACCTTTGTGCTCTCCTGGTACGAGTCCATCAACCTCAACGCCGTGCGCTCCCTGCGCCAAGGCTCCAAATGGACCTCCGATCCGACATTGATAGAGAGCCGCAAAGATGCAGCCAAATTCATGGCCAGTTATGCTCCCACCCGACACTTCATCCCGGGTCCCGCCTACTCGGATGACGAAGAAGATGACCAGGATGATGAAGAGGGCGAAGAAGAAGATGACATTGATGAGGAGATCGAGGCCGAGACTCTCGACGCTGCCACTGCCGGAGCGACCGAGACTGCTGCTGCCGGCGCAACCGAGACTTCCGCTGCCGGAGCAGCCGACACTTCTGCTGCCGGAGCAACCGACATTGCCAAGCCGGCTGCGACCGACGCTTCAGAGAAGCCGGTAACCGAGACTTCTGAGAAGCCGGTATCCGACACTGCTGGTGCCTCGGCAGCCACTCCAACTCCCGAGGTTGCTCCAACCACTGAAGCTTCTTCTGCCGCCGAGACTGCTCCCGAGCCTCGCACCGCTCCAACTGCTCCGAGCTCCTCCGAGGCAGCTGCCTAAGCTTATCAAACATTGAACTATTAAATCCCCGGAATGCCGGGTGCAGATGTAAATATACGTTTAAGTATCTCGCAGTGCTACTTTTATCATATTAGTTTCAACAAGACAAGCTTAATGCCGTATCACTTTGCACCAAGTCCCCGAGTTTACTTTCTTGTTTACTATACTTAGTAATCTTTGCTCTTGTCTACCATTTAGGCGTTCGACAGTCGAGTCACAAGATCAATCATTATAGCATACAATACTTGTAAATTTTGAGGTAAGGTTTAGAGTCATCCGACACAAGGAAAAGGAACGAAAAAACCGGGTTAGTAAACGACATATGTCGGATCTTTTTAGGACCGAGTCCCCGAGTCCATTTTCATGTTTACCATATACCATAACCTCTGCTCTTGACTGCCATTTCGGCGTTCGTCAGTCGAGTCACAAGATCACAACAAAATAGCATACATTACTTGAACTTTGAAACGAGGTCTCAAAATCATCCGACATATGAACAACACAGAAAAAACCGAGATAAAACACAAGCATATGACAAAGGCAGTCCCCGAGTTTCTTTTCGGAGTGCCGGCATTTTATTCAAAGGAAAACCGAGATACATACACTGCGCCCTTATGAGTAAAAGGGACGAAGTAGAGCTACATTCCAGGGTCTTTTGGTCTCCTCTCCGGATTTGTCCATCACATTTTTCCTCGGTGCCTGTGCATCTATAAGATAGTATGAATCATTGTGCAGAGCCTTGCTCACAATGAACGGTCCCTCCCATGGAGGTGACAACTTGTGTCGGCCTGCTTTGCGTTGCACTAGCCTCAACACCAAATCTCCCTCTCGGAAAACCCGAGGGCTGATCTTCCGGCTATGATAGCGTCGGAGATTTTGCTGATATATAGCTGACCGAGATAAGGTCAGTTCTCGTGCTTCTTCGAGCAAATCAACATCATTTTCCCGAGCTTCTTTTGCCTCGGTTTCAGTGTACAGCGCCACTCTTGGCGAGTCATATTCCATGTCGGTTGGCAGACCGCTTCTGCTCCATAGACCAGAAAAAATGGCGTATAGCCAGTTGATCGATTTGGTGTGGTCCTTAGACCCCACAGCACTGCTGGTATCTCCTCTATCCAACATCCCGGAGTTCGCAACAGTGGTTCAATCAACCGGCTTTGATACCGGCTAACACCAATGCATTTGCTCTTTCCACTTGCCCATTTGCCTCAGGGTGTGCCACCGAGGCTATGTCCAACCGAATTCTCTTATCCGCACAGAACCGAGCAAACTCTCCCACAGCAAAGTTTGTGCCATTATCCGAGATAATGCTATGGGGGTAACCATATCTCAAAATGATGTCCTTCAAAAAGGTCACCGCTGTGTGACCATCACACTTCCGGATAGGCTTTACCTCGATCCACTTGGTGAACTTGTCCACCATCACCAGCATATGAGTCATGTTACCTCGGGCTGGCCTGAATTCTCCCACCATATCCAGCACCAAACTGCAAAGGGCCAAGTGATTGGAATTGTCTTGAGTGCCGAGGCTGGCAGGTGGATCTTTTTAGCAAACCTCTGACATCCCTCACACTTTCTGACGATATCTTCTGCCTGGTTCAAAGCACTGGGCCAATAAAACCCATGCCGGAATACCTTAGCCACCAAGGCTCTTGATGAAGCATGATGACCACATTCTCCTGATGAATTTCCAGGAGCATCTCCTGCCCTTCTGCGGCTCGACACAGCGCTGCAGTACCTCGGTCACACTTCTCTTGTATAACTCCTGGTTGATGATGGTGTAGGCCTTGGATCTTCTTTGCACTTGCCTAGCTTCAACTTCATTACTTGGCAAACTCCCATCCATCATAAATGCCATTATTGGTTGTGCCCACTCCGGCACAGGACGCACAGGAAAGACAGATCATCCACCTCCATGAGGTCAACCGACATTACTTCTTCCGAGATAGAGTAACCAGTCCCCGGGTTCTGCCAAGCAGTCCCCGGGTTCTCCCAAATGCATCCGACATCGACGTCCATGGGAACAGCACCAGACTCCGGTTTTGCCGGGATAAAAATTGACTCGGACTCCGGCGATGGTTTGATTGATGGCTTCCTCAGATGCTCCAAGGCTATGCCGGGTGGAATTGGATCCCGGGATGAACCTAGCTTGGACAGTACATCGGCGGCGTCATTTTCAGCCCGAGGTATATGCGTGAGCTCGCAACCTTCAAAGAACCCCGAGATCTTCTGGACATGAAACCGATACAACGCCATGTTGGCATCTAAAGCATCCCAATTTCCCGAGACTTGCTGCACCACCAAATCCGAGTCTCCGAAACATTCTATCCGGCGAATACCAATTTCTTTGGCCACATTTAGCCCATGAACAAGTGCCTCATACTCGGCCACATTGTTAGATGCCGCAAAATGAATCTGCAACACATATCTCAACTGATCTGCTTTGGCGAGGTAAGGACTACCCCGGCACCTAAACCAATTTTTGTCTTGATCCATCAAAGTGCATTCTCCAGTAATTGGGGTCAGGCCGTGGTGGCTCATATTGCATTTCAGCCCAATCCACCAGGAAATCCGGCAGTGCCTGAGATTTAATGGCATCTCTTCTTTCATAGTGAGGAGTGTAAGGGGACACCTCGATAGCCCACTTGGCTACTCGGCCAGTTGCATCTTTACACCCAATGATCTCCGAGATAGGAGCCTCACACACCACAGTGATTGAATGCTCTTGGAAGTAATGTTTCAACTTCTTAGCAGCCAGATAGACACCATATGTCATTTTCTGGTAGTGCGGATAGTTCTGCTTGGATAACGAGATCACCTCGCTTAGGTAATACACTGGCCTCTGCACAGTTTTGCCATCTTCTTCTCGCTCCACTACCAATACGACACTCACAACCCGGTTTGTGGCTGCAATGTAGAGCAACATCGGCTCTTTGGGTAATGGTGAAGCCAGTATCGGCGCAGTTGCCAACATCTTTTTTAACTCGGTGAACGCCGCATCTGCTTGCGGGGGCCACACGAAGTGGTTGTTTTCTTCATGAGTTGATACAAAGGCAATGCCTTTTCCCCAACCTGCTAACAAACCGACTTAAAGATGCCAAACATCCAGTGAATTTCTGCACGTCTTTGAGACATGTCGGTAACCTCATGCTTTCAATAGCACGGATTTTTGTCGGGTTCACCTCGATACCTCGGCTTGACACGAGGAAACCGAGTAATTTGCCTGCCGGCACACCGAAGGTACATTTGTCCGGGTTAAGTTTTATCCGGAATTTCCTCAGATTCTCAAATGTTTCTCGGAGATCATCAATCAGAGTAGCTTTCTCCTTAGACTTGATGACAATGTCATCGACATACACCTGCACATTTTTTCCTATTTGATCATGCAAGCATTTTTGCATACATCTCTGGTAAGTGGCACCAGCATTTCTCAAACCAAAGGTCATGACACGATAGCAATAAGCCCCATACGGGGTGATAAAAGCAGTTTTCATTTGATCAGCAGGGTTCAGTGGTATCTGGTGAAAACCAGAATAAGCATCTACAAAGGATAACAGCTCACACCCGGCTGTGGAATCGATCACTTGATCTATCCGAGGCAGCGGGAATGGATCCTTAGGACATGCCTTGTTCAAGTTTGTGTAATCAATACACATACGCCACACAATGGCCACGTTCGGGTCATCTTTTTTCTTTTCCACCAGGACCGGGTTAGACAACCAGTCCGGGTGCAGCACTTCCATGATGAACCCAGATGCAAGTAACCTGGCCAGTTCATCACCTATCACTTTCTCCTCTCATCCGAGAGACGCGCATAGGTTGCTTCACCGGCTTCATATCCGGTCTGACGAACAAAGAGTGCTCAGCCAACTCCCTCGGAACACCTGGCAGGTCCTGATTTGACCATGCAAAGATATCCCGGTTCTCACGGAGGAAGTGACTGAGCTCGCCTTCCTATTTCTCAGTTAACCCGGTACCAATGATGACGTTGTGGTCCGGACATGCCGGGTCAACATTGATCTTCTTGGTCTCTTTGGGCACCTCGAAAGTTGCATTCTGCTCCGGGTTAGCCATACCCGGCATACCGAGTTGTGCGACTGAGCCAATGCCACCACTTCATGGATCTTCTTCTTCTCTGCAGCATATCAGTGACTCGGCTAAGCACGATCCAGCCGAGGCACACTCCAGTGCACGCTTGTAATCACCCGAGATAGTGATGATGCCATTAGGACCCGGCATTTTCATCTTGAGGTAACCCACATGGGTGGATATCATGAACTTGGACAATGCAGGCCTACCGAGTAAAGCATGGTATGGACTTTCGAGGTCCACTACCTCAAACTGGATACTCTCAGTTCGGCAGTTGTCCTTGGTGCCAAAACACATCAACCCAAATTTTGCCCATAGGTGCACATGAAACACCGGCACTATGCCATGAAAGGTGGTAGAACTCGGTTGCAGCATGTTTGCCGAGATACCCATCTTCACCATGGTGTCTCGGTACATGATATTGATAGCACTCCCATTATCAATGAGAACTCGGGTGAACCGAATATTGAGTGTGGTCCGAAGAATGTCGGATCCACTACCAATGCATAACCTCCCGGAGTTGGCATAACTCGGGGATGATCCCTTCTGCTCCAAGTGATCTCTTGCTCGGACCAGTGCAAATACTTCGGTATTGCCGGCATAACTGCGTTCACCTCCAGTGCACGCCGATGCAAGCTCTTCTTGTCAGTTGGCTCGGTCACAAATATCACATAGCTCTGATGAGCTTCTCTGTAATCTCCCTGGGGATACTCTCCCTGCCTGCTGGGACCAGTGTTGTTATTGTTCCCTCCGACATTCACCTGATTCACAGGCTTCGGATCTGCTTGCCTCGGAACTGGCGGAATCACCGGGATAGCATTTGCTCCGGTAAGCGGCAAGTTTTGCCTCGGCGGATTCTCTGAGGTGCCCCCACTTGATTTCCTCCGGCTCTGGCTCCTTCTCCCCTTGTGCGCTGATACCAGCTGCACTGCCGAGTTGTATGGTTTGCAGGCCTGCGGATGTCTTGGGTGTGGAAACTGCATGGCCCATCCAACATAGCCTCATAAGTTAAGGATGGCTTCTGGTCACCCCATGGCCTCTTCCCTCTTGATTCTGGCCCCATGCTGGGCCATTGAACTTCGGACGCTGGCTATTACCGGCATCTGGCTGGTCTTGGTTTACAGCTGCAACCTGGTTCGAGCCATACCGGTAATCCGGTTCTCCCTCTTGTTACCGAAGTCCTGGCGATCGTTCTGCCTGACTGGCCCGGGTCTGTTGTTCACCGGGTATCTTCTACTCGGCTCTCCCGAGTTCAGCAAAGGTTGCATCGGATCACCCAGTGCATAGCTATCCGCAATCCGGATTGTCTCGGCCAGAGTGGCCGGCATTTCCCTCTGCAACTTCTGCCAGAGCATGGAGCCATGTCGGCACCCCTGGGCAAACCAAGATATGGCCTGTGCCTCTACAACTCCTTCACAGGAATTGCGAATAGTACTCCACCGGGTTAAGTAATCCCGGTCAGTTTCATTATCCCTCTGCTTGCACATCGCAAGCTGTGAGGACGGTTTGGTCTCTTGTATGTGCTGGAGAAGTTGCTAACAAATGCTTCTTCAAAGTCCAGCCAGCAATCAACACTGCCCTCTCGCAGGTTGTTCAGCCAAATCCGGGCTGGCCCCTCCAACATCTGCGGGATATACCTCACCGCCCATCTGCGGTTACCTCCCGCAATATGCACAGCCGACACATAATCTGTCAGCCAGTCCTCCGGCTTAGTGCTGCCGTCATATGTTTTTGCACCTCGGTTTAGCTGAAAGTGCCGCACCGGTGGTTCCCTCATGATCCGAGGTCCAAAACATGCCGGACCAGGTGGACCTTGCTCTTCCAGCATCTCGGACATATAAATCCTGTCCAACTTGTAGCGTGCATCATTTGGTGACAACTGGCGAGGTCCCAACCGAGATCCCAGTGCACCTTCATATCTCGGATACCCGGCTTTCTCCATAGCCGAGTAACCATCATCATAACGGTTAGCCACCTGTTCAACAACTTGTGCTGTCTGGACATGCCCGACATTTTGCTGCTGCTGGGCGAGATTTTGTGTCGGATACCGAGGTGGATAACCTCGGCCAGCCGAGTTAACTACCCCGGCACCTGGACCGCCCTGACCGGGATTGCTTCTACCCCGGCCGGCACTACCTCGCCCAACTACTGTTTTCCGGCACACGCCGGGTCATACACCTGCATCTGTTTGCTCTTACCGGAGTTTACACTCCGGTCACGATCTCACCGACATGCGGTGATGAAGCTTGCCCCTTAGATCCACTAGCTCCCCTAGCCGAGTGAACAACATCGGACCCCCTGCAACTGTGTTGGCCTGCGATAGGCCTCATTCTGCCGGGTAGCCACAGCTACCAGCTCATTAACTCGGTCTTGCCTGCGGAGAGCTTCTCCGGATAAGCCAGACAACTCGGCTCTTGCTGCCTCGGCAGCTCTAAGAGTCTTAGCAGGGGAACTATACTTCGGTTTTTCGACCGATAAGGCACTAGGAGTTTTGCTGGAGCTAGATCTACCATCTCTAGCAACTCGGCATTGAGGTTTTTACCTCTCTTGCGCACATCCTCTACTCGACTAGGGCGAGCAGCTACCGGGGTAAAACCATGTGCTAGGTTATACTCACGGACAGTTATCCCAAATCTCTTCTACCTCGGCCATCTCCAGAGCCTCCTGAAGCAAGCTCTGACGCCTTCCAACTCTGCCTCTGATTGGGCAGCATCTGTACCGGCAACTACCGGCACATTTAACTTTCTATGATCTCCTCGAGGTGAGCTGGCTTAACCGGCACATGGGATGTACCGGCCTGGCCGGGGAGGTTCTCCCTCCTCTCCAGCGGCACTTTCGCCGATCTAACCTTTGGTGCGGGATTACCGGCATCTCTTTTGCCGGGGTCTCCTTTACCGGCATCGCCGCAGTGCCGGTCATCATGACCTCTGCGCAGCTCCCGGGGCGAGCGCTACGCCGGCCGCGAGCCGCACAGATAGCAGGAGGATCCTCCCACAAGCACCTGCTCGGGGTACTTGCAGACAACCTCGGTGGCGACGTAGGTCACGAAGGTGCCGAAGCTGATGAGGCAGCCGTTCGTCGGGAACGGCCTGCTGAAGCATCCCGCGTTGTCGCTGATGAAGTTCAGCGCGCCGAGCTTGCAGACGAGCCCGCAAACGACGCGCTCGCCGGAGTCGATGATGGAGCCCGTACCGTCCAATCACACCAGCCAGCGCCGCTGCCGCCCCACGGTGGGCGCCAACTGTCGTGGTGGTATCACGGCAGATGCCATAGGATGGCTAAAGTGTGGGGCCGATGGACGCTGGTGGAATCCGGGAGAGGGCTAGCGCGCTAAGAAGCACACACGAAGAACACACACAGATCTACCCAGGTTCAGGGCCCTCGTGAGGAGGTAAAACCCCTACTCCTGCCTCCTCTCATATATCTCGGTATCACAAATACAAGCTTGCTCCTTGAGCTGTATATCCAACAATGGTGAAAGCACAAGGAAGGAGAAAGCTACGGGTGGAAAGTATCTCAGGGCCGTCCCTCACGCAGGAGGGGGTAAGGGCATATATATAGGCTAAACCGGGTTACCGGAATACCCCTCCACTTGCAACGGTCACTCTCTCCGTACCGCACTGCAGACACGCACGCCTGCACGTCATGATTGTCTCTGCATAGTGGACAGGACGTGGCTTGCCCATGTCCTGTCCCATGTCTCTGCTCCAAAGTACGCCCGAGGTCAGCGTGTACTTCCTCTGCTCCTTGGTCAGCAGAACAAGCCCAGTCACCTCAGACGTGTGCCGTACCGCACGCAGCGCGCGTACCAGACGGGATGTGACAGCAGCGCTGACTCCTGTCCGACATAAGAATAACCCGGCAAGGATATGCCGGATTTCCTTCCTGACCAATCTTCCCTGCATCAAAGAAAGCACATACATATGTCGGTCAGGCTATCTCGGACCCCTTGTCTCGGTCGCCATATGCCAGCTAGCACCAGCATGGCACCCCGGTCCCTTCTGGCCCGGGTTATCTCGGTACGCCTATGCCGGTTTGTTCCTACACCACACTCTGGAGCCCAGGTAAGTTGGCTTTACTGTAACTTGGCCCATACTTGGGCATAGCTTTTACCACACCATGACCCTACCACCGGGTAGCCCCCCGACAAGACATGTGTGTTGGCGCCTAACTCCGAGGCATTGTTTGGCAAAGAGGTTTACGACTTGCTCGTTGATTTGGAGTCGGCTTACCCTCGATAGGGCAATGATATTGCTTGCGTCTTGGTGGGAGGGCTTCGAGGGCGTATTCATGATTATGCAGAAGTCTCTCGGGAGGACAAGAAAGAAGCTTCAGTGATGCAAGGAAAGCTTCCGCTTTTGCTTGATAGTTGGGAACATTCAAATTATCATGTTATCAATTCGTGGTTGTGATAGCTTGGGGCGTTTTCTTTGGGTCGGGTTTGTGTATGTTTACGAGTAAATTGCTTGTGTTCGTGTTTTTTCTTGTATCGGTTTGTGCCAGTTTAATCGTTAATTAACGGGCAATTCTCTCCTTCTTAATTAATAGATTGGGCCAAATCTTTTGCTCCCGTTTATTTACATGTACGTCGAAAAAGGCTTGACAGCCCGTGGCAATGCAGGGTAAGATACCAGTCCAAGGTTTGATCGTCTTCATACCCATATATCAACTTATGAACGGAACTTGAAATTAAGAAACATGTGTAAGTTGGAGGTATGGTTACCAGATTCATGTGTGCTTAATCATGCATGATTTGCTTCCGTAAAACAAGTTCTTCTGTCCCCTAAGGCATGTGTTTAAACTGCTAGAGGCCTAGAGGGAAGAGAGACAGTATCCCACCGTTGTAAATTAACTTTTTTTTCTACGCGTCTCGCCGGTGCTCGATTTCCCTCGCCGCTGCCATCACGCACATGTGCACCTGGCCGGCGCCGGGTCCTAATCAGTGACTAGTACTAGTAGTTGTTATCATTCCCGTCGGCCGTCGCACGCTACATCCTTTTGGCTTCCCCCCCGTCGCCCCCTTCCCCCGCCGCGCTACCTCCCGGTACGCTCCGAAATCGGAAGCCCAGAGCATTTCCAGTCGGGGTGCTCCCGTCTAAATTGTGGCTCCTAGATTGGCACTTTTATCTAAATTTAAATATTTGACAGAGTAAAAATTAAACATATATAAATGTTTTTTACATAGAACGCATAGATAAAAGTTTCACATTAGCTAAAATAAAAATTACAGCTCAAACACTTACTCTTACGTCGGTGCCATGCCTCTTCGCACCCACAAATGCTTCACTAGATTAGTTTGTAGTGCAGATGAGTATTTTCATACGAATCTCCATATTCATTGAGAGATAATCAGCGAAATCTAGCCGGCACATTGTGATCAACTCTGCAAGAGGACCCTCAAAGTCATATACATATGATCATGCACCGGATTATCGAGCTAACTCTCGATGATCAAATTGTGCAGGATCACACACACATTTACTACCTCTCACATTGTTCATTCGACCATGTCAGAGCAGGTACCGTGAACGATCACAAATCTTTACTAGCAGCACTCCAAATGCCTGCTCGACAATCCTTTTGTCGCACTCTCTTTTTCACCGTCAAAATGAAGTTTTGGTATGCGAGGTTGGGGATGCTCTTCACAAATGTTGCCCACCTTGAATAGATGCCATCGGCTAGTATACAAACTTTGTCGTGTTGGTGGCCATTGATCTCATAATTGACAGGAGGAGCATGACCTTCAACGAGATTCGCGAACACAGGAGAGCGCGCAACACATTGATGTTATTGTGTGATCATCATGCCATGCCAAAGAATGCGTGCCAAATCTATAGTTCATGATCAACTACAGCTTAAAGTACCACACTACAATATTCT